>CM060693.1:133692064-134200124 GCA_030686995.1 Artemisia argyi | reverse complement strand
AAATGACAAAATCAGATGAATATATTGTTATGAATAGAATTTCTTTAGCTTATTAGTACATATATACGACTAATATGAGTGTTAATGTTGGAGGTTAATAATATTGATGGACATGCAGGAGATGCTTCAGAGTTAGAAATTGAAGTGATTGAGACTGAATCTCCAAAATCCATTCATTCAGAAGCTGAAAATAAGTCGGATCTTCCTGATGGTCCACGCGACTCTGAATCGTCTGTCATTGATCAAATTTTGTCCACTGGATCAGGAGGGTTGAGTAAAGATTTGGATGATTCGAGAGATGCTGGTCAACAACAGTCGAAGGAGGCAAAAGTATTTTCCAATTAGAGCTCCAATGTTAACAACTTTTTTATGGCATCATCATGGCGTCTCCTGGTTGATGCTTTTTCTCAGCGTGGGTGCTTTTGGTTTGCAGGTGTGGGCGGTAACCGGAGGTAGTGATGGAATTGCAGATAATTTCAATGATCTTGTTCCTGATATGGCATTGGATTTCCCCTTCGAACTAGATGCA
The DNA here is from genome assembly GCA_030686995.1 of Artemisia argyi. Taxonomy (NCBI): domain Eukaryota; kingdom Viridiplantae; phylum Streptophyta; class Magnoliopsida; order Asterales; family Asteraceae; genus Artemisia; species Artemisia argyi. The sequence continues at coordinate 134,199,595 of CM060693.1, read as the reverse complement.
TTCCAAAAGGAGGTAGCAATCTTTTGTTATTGAATTGAATATTAAATATTTCTTGGCATAATACATCATTATAGGTTGATTTTAAATCAATTAATGATCTCAAGTGATACCCATCAAGTGTATCTTGATATTATGGCTGGAACCAGATAAATGTAATAAAACATGTTGCTGGAAATGGTGTTCTATGTGCATCTTTTTTTAACTGCACTACTCATTTCTAATGGTGTCGTCTGACAATTTTTAATCATATGAAGAAGCAATTGATATAATAAGGATGTATAAGGAATTTTACTCTACTGTTTGATTCTTATAATGAATCCTATATAATCAGATAATCATAAGCTAAAGGAGGTTACCCAACTCTTGAAGCTGATAATTGCAACTTGAAGCCGTAGTTGTTAATAATCACTTTCAAATGCACATCCAAACACCCTAGTGTATCACATGTTTCTTACCATAAAAAGTTGCTAATGACCTTTACACAAGTGATAGCCACCATGCCTGTTTTATATGTTTGTTTCCCATCTAAACAATGGACAACTTTTTTCTGCAGGCTATATATTATCTTGAGAAGGGAGAATCGGTTTTTGTGGCAGCTCATACATCGCAGGAAAGACTGTTGTTGCTGAGTATGCATTTGCACTGGCATCAAAAGTACGACGTCTCTTTCTATTAAACCATGTTAATCAGTTGTTTCTATGTGAATCAAGATGTAATATAATTTCTTTTGTATACGACGTGTTATCATGTACTTATAATATGAAGTCTCAGAATTTTAATTTATTTATTTATTTTTTTTTAATCTTCCCCCTTCTCCGACCTTCTTAAACTTAAGAACACATCTTTTGCATTAGCATATGACAACCAAACAACCCCCCCCCCCCCCCCCCCCCCCCCCCAAAACACACCCACAACCCCACCCCACAAACGTCCAGTTGTAGGTCAAGGAGGGCATTGTGGAAATAGGTCTTGGGTTTTCACTGAATAGGTGCTCATTGCCTAGGGCTAGGTCCTTGGGGAAGGGTCATTCGGCACCCAAAATGGGTGCACGGGGTCAGGATTCTTTCCTAAGAAAACATTTTTTTGCAGCATTTCCATTTTTCCAGGCTTTAATGTGTAGAAGTAACCATACTTGTCATCTTATGCAGCACTGTACAAGAGCAGTATATACTGCTCCAATCAAAACTATCAGCAATCAGAAGTATAGGGATTTCTGTGAAAAGTTTGATGTTGGTCTTCTCACGGGGGATGTTAGCATACGGCCAGAGGCTTCCTGCCTCATCATGACAACCGAGATATTAAGATCAATGCTGTATAGGGGCGCTGATATCATACGTGATATTGAATGGGTAAATTGAGTCGTATTATGCTGTAGCTTGTTTCCAGAGGGCAAGAATGGTGGGTTGGGTAATTGGTCAAAATGGTTTTTCGTCAAAACTGGTTAAATTTTTGTTACATGTCAAACTGCGTCCCGGTTGACCATCCAACACTAACTTTTTCCATTTTTCTGGATCTTATAAAAATAATGCAATAAATATGATTACAGAAAACTAGACTATGAATATAATGATCGATTTCTTAATTATTTGATTTGAGTGGTTACAAGAGGTTGTAAGAACTTGAATACTTTGTGGGAAATTATCGACGCATTTGACACGTTATATTTTACGTAAGTTTTAAATTATACCAATTTGACCCGTTGGATTATTAACTATAAACCAAATCAATCCCCTTTGAAACTAATGGGTTGAAATTGTCATTTTTTCACATGTGCTTGTTTCTTTTTGGATGTAGTTATATGGTTAAACCTTAATTTTTTTATTTACCTTTTCTAATAATAAATCTGCTACCTAATTTGAGTTGGTTTCACTACTGATCCTTGTAACAGGTTATATTTGATGAAGTGCATTATGTAAATGATGTTGATAGAGGGGTTGTTTTGGGAAGAGGTTATCATCATGCTTCCCAGGCATATCAATTTTGTCCTCCTATCCGCCACGGTAATTCAGTTCACATATAAACATATTATAAGATGTCCTGACACAAAATAATGTTAATTGACACAAAATAGTGTTAATTGACTACGTGACTCTTCACAGTTCATACCAACATGAACAATCTAACGGAAAAAAGTTTAGATCTTAGGGGTACATAAATGAAATTCAATTGAATATGGAGTCCCTGCTTAGAACCATCCTTGCTTTTTATATGATAATCATTTGTATTTGCAGGTACCTAATACAATTGAATTTGCGGATTGGATTGGCAAGGACAAAACAAAAGCAAATCCGTGTAACTGGGTAAGTTGTCATAAGAGATACCATAAGAAATAGATGAGTAAAGATTTGCTCACTCTCGGTTAGATACTTTTGAAATGGGTGGGTTGCGAGATTCGGGTAACGGAAGTAGTTTTCTAATACTGGTCACAATGGGCCATACTTGTCATTAGACATGGTTAAATGGTTGGGCCACGAGGTTTGGATAACAGGGAAATAAAATAATTTTTATATTGGCAGTCACAGTGGGTCATAACTTCTTGTACATGTGTGTGTGTTACGTGTATTAAAAGTTGTGTGTTCAATTATTCATTAAGAAACAAGAATGAATTTTAATATAGGTTACATAGCAGGCGATTTTGTATCAACAGGGACGTGTTTAAGTAGTAAACTGTGAGTTACTTGCATATTCTCTTGCTCTTTTAATGATTAGTTTTAGCAGTTGGTTAGAGAACGATCAAACAATACAAGATTGCATACATTTGGGTTACTAACTGATGAGTTCTGTCTTTTGCTGGATAAGTTTCGTTTCAATGATATATAAATTCAATCAATTTATTGTAACACTTCCTGGTACCAAAAGGCTTAGACCAGTAGTAATGGTGATCCTATGGGTGACCAAATGCCCCTGCCACCTCAGCTTCTCCAAATGCATGACCAAATGCCCTTAGTAAGGCAACCCCGTGCACAACCAAAAACATACCCCACAAAAGTTGATTAAAAAAATACTCACACACACAAACCATAAGCAGCTCATAAGGTCGCCTGGCCGATTGCCGATCGAATCAAGCAAAAAAAATAAAAGAGGGGGGGGGGGGGGGGGGGGGGGGCGGCTCGAGAGGTTAGACTGACCCTTGGTTGGGTCTCCATACTACTAGCCTTATAGCAGTAACCGTGAGAAGCTCCCTAACCAAGTGGTTGTGGACTTGTGGGTTCAAATCCCACCTCAGACGATGATGTGAGATCTTTGTGATGTATATATTGTAAGATGATTAATTGCTTTTTTTTAAAAAAAAAAAAAAAGTTAAAATATTAATAGATAATTAAATAAATAAATTTACGTCCCGCGTAGTTTTGGCTTAATAATGATATCATATGGGATATACGTGCTTCTTCCACATTTTCAATGAAAACATATACGTGTTAGTCTCTTGGTTGATGTGGCAAAAATGATAGGTTGGGTAATGAGTAAAAGTGGGTTCTGGTCAAAACAGGTAACTTTTTAGTATGGGCCACACTGATGAGTTGACCCCTAGCGCTTCTTTATCCATATTTTGAACTTTTTATGTATTCGATACGTTTTTAGTACGAGTCGAAAGGGGCCATGTTCAAAAGGTCACAACATGCATAAACTGATAAACTTTGTACTATTAAACCACTCTGAGGTGGTTATCATCAACCACATTGGGTGGTTATGGCTAAAGCACAAATTTTTTTTGCATATCCTAATCTCTTAAACATAGCCAACTCATTATTTAAGACACAACTAACCTGCTTGAATAAAATGGTATAGGAGGTTGTAAGCTGAATATGATTGGGTGACTTTTAACATGAGTGGGCCATTCAAGTATTCACCAATCGATATGTTACTTCTGAAACTACATTTCTTCTAAAATTCATTTGATGCTTGATAAATGACAACCCAGTTTAAGCCAGTTTTGAGTAAATGGGTGTATGTAACCCATCTGTCTTAAAACTATGCAGAAAATAGCACATTAACTGTAAATTCACGTATGTATTCTGTATTATTTTTGACAGGACTACCAAGAGGCCAGTCCCATTAGAGCACTGTCTATTTTATTCAGGAGAACTCTACAAAATCTGTGAAAATGAGAAGTTTATATTCCAGGGACTGAGAGCTGCTAAAGATGCCCATAAGAAAAAAACTATGAGCAAAGTTGGTGGTGGTTCTGGATCGTATCCATCACTACACCATCAGCTCATGATGGTGCCCGGCTCTCAAAACCCCAACAGTTTTATGAGGGGCAAACCGAACAAACAAACTGGTCCACAGAACTCAGGAAATTTTGTTGGTGCGGGTCGGGGATACCAAGGATATGGTAGCGGTGGAAATAACAACTGGGGCTCGAGAATTTCAGAAAATCTGTGTGGCTATCGCTCATTAATAAGTTGTCAAAGCTGTCCCTGTTACCTGTACGTAAAACTGCTTTATATTGAAACCTATATAATTATTTTTTCATTTGGAATATAATTTGATTTTATATCAGGCAAAGAAGAACTTGATTATGGGATTATAAATGTTTATTTCTTGCCTGTTATAATAGGTTGTGATATTTTGTTTCTCAAAGAACCGTTGTGACAAATCAGCTGATAATTTACGTGAAACTGATCTCACAAGTCGCGCGGAGAAAAGTGAAATTCGCATTTTCTGCGACAAAGCATTCTCTCGTCTAAAGGGATCTGACCGGGACCTACCACAGGTAACCGTAACTAACATAAAAGTATATCTATAACTTGTTTGGTTCAATATTGACACCAAGCATAACTGGTACATACAATTTGGGTAGCTCAAAACTAGGTTTGGAGTGACAAATCTGAAGGACTAAACAGGGACCCGGTTGGTTCTTGGTTCAAGATTATTTCGACAATTGGTTCTGAGTGCAGTCCAGTCCAGTTTCAAATGGAATCAATCTCTTTTTATTTGATTTTGTGAAACTATTAGAGACACTGTTTTGGTATCAAAGTCATTAAATTTGAAGCAAACCCAGGCATGTATTGGAGTTTGGTACCATAACGATTTGAAACTGTAACAAATTCATTACAAAACTGTTAAGACTGTTTATACCTTTTTTAAGCTTTAGGTTTCAGTCCCCAACATGAAATTTGCTAGGATTAAACCTTGTATTTTCATTTTGCAAATCAATAGATTGTGAGAGTTCAAGGTCTTCTTCACCGAGGGATTGGTGTACATCATGCTGGTTTGCTCCCAATAGTCAAGGAAGTAGTTGAAATGCTTTTCTGTCGTGGTGTTATCAAGGTAAGTTACTTGTACTGGTTGATATGTAATTGACCACTTAGAATTCATTTGTGATGCTTTCTTCTTCTTTTTTTATTATTTATTTATTTATTTATTTATTTATTTTTATTATTATTTATTATTATTATTTTTTGTTGTCTGGTGACATTTTGGCTACAAATGAGTACCATCTGTAGGCTGACGAGCCGTAACGTGTTCCATTACAACTTCTTTTAGTCATTGTCTGGTTTGTTGATTATTATCTTTTAAATATGTTGAATTCCCTTTATGTAGGTTTTATATTCAACTGAGACATTTGCAATGGGAGTTAATGCTCCAGCTAGAACGGTGAGTCATAATAACTATTGTTTTTCTAGTGAACAGTAGAATGAATAGTGGGTTGGAGGTAATTATGTTTTGCATGAAAGGGGCAAGAACTTCCTGAGCCTACTACACTACTGTGTATTGACATTAAAGGTGGCAGACCAATTAACTAATGGAATTGATTTTATTATTATTATTATTATTATTATTATTATTATTATTATTATTATTATTATTATTATTATTATTATTATTATTATTATTATTATTATTATTATTATTATTATTATTATTATTATTATTATTATTATTATTATTATTATTATTATTATTATTATTATTATTATTATTATTATTATTATTATTATTATTATTATTATTATTATTATTATTATTATTATTATTATTATTATTATTATTATTATTATTATTATTATTATTATTATTATTATTATTATTATTATTATTATTATTATTATTATTATTATTATTATTATTATTATTATTATTATTATTATTATTATTATTATTATTATTATTATTATTATTATTATTATTATTATTATTATTATTATTATTATTATTATTATTATTATTATTATTATTATTATTATTATTATTATTATTATTTTTTATCAACGTGCCAAATCAAAAAGGTTAGCTCCACAAGAGACGACTCAAATGGGTCGAAAGTCGTCCAAAGTGTATATGTAATGCATAAAACTTTCCAAGTCATTTTATTCAAGAAGTTAACTTTCTGTTGAAATAATATGCTTTTCATAATTGTAGTTGACACATAAATTGTTTATAAAAATTATAAATGTGCACATAAGTGTTTCAAGCTAACTGCGGAAAATGAGTTGTTTGGCCAGCGACCCATTCTGACCGACCCGGCTATCTTGCCACCTTAAAAGTGGACCCTTTTACTAATTTGAGGACTAGGATCACATTCTGCTTTGCAGACTTTCATACCTGTGTGAGTTGTGGCAGGTTGTTTTTGACACAGTAAGGAAGTTTGATGGAAAGGAATTTAGGCAATTATTACCGGGAGAATACACACAGATGGCAGGGCGTGCTGGTAGGAGAGGACTTGATAAAATTGGTACTGTTCTATTGATGTGCCGCGATGAGATCCCGGATGAGAGTGATTTGAAGCATGTCATAACGGGCAGTGCAACCAGGCTTGAATCTCAGTTTCGGTTGACCTATATTATGATAATGCATCTCCTCCGTGTTGAAGAATTAAAGGTACACTATGTTCAACAACACAAAATTCGTGGTTTTCTTTACATATGGTATAGACTGCTGTTTCAGGCCATTTTACATAGGAATGGGTCAATCTGGGTTTGTGTTTTATCTCAATGTCACTTTGGGCAAATCAGAAAATCTAGCTAAAAAGGAATGGGTCAAACGGGCCGAGAGTTATCGAAACTCTGAAAGTATGTTTTAATAGGATACAACCCTCTAAATCCTTTTATTCAAGATTTAGATTTTTGTGAAATAATGATTCTTTATACAAAGTTAACGCCTTCATTATTTACAAGAAATGTAATGATATGTTCAAAAAAGTGTTAGCTAGGCCACCTGAACAACCTGTTTTGACTTCAATTTCATCTCTATTGAATCTGAATATCCGAATACCGAATATAGTCATGATTCAGTGTGTCAGGTGTCCACTTAGCTATACTATATTATAAAGCATTTATTTGTGGTGTCCATCAAATATTAAGATAACTAGATAAGGAGGATGAATCTTGACCTATGGATACTTCAGTGGCCAGTAATCAAGATGAATTCACATATCACAACAAACACAAATAGCCATGTTCTCCCCACCCAATTATAAATGGCATCACTCTCGCTCATTTACACCATCACCCCCGGAAGTTGTTGGCCACCGCCAAAATATCAGAAACTTTCCGGCTAATTATAGGTTGCCACCGCTTTGCGCTTCTTGCTAGTATTTCTTTTATCTAGTGATTCAATTAATGTACTATTAGTCATTAGGTGATCATATCACACAGTTGGTTACTTTTTTTTTTTTTTTTTTTCTTTATTACTGTATATGTATACTACAATTAAAAAAAATAAAAATACAAAGCCACTTATGGGATCTGAATTAAGGGCTTACGCCTTACCATGGGATTACTCAGTTATCATAGTTTGTCTAAACCAATGTGTCAGGGTACATGTAATAGGCAAGTAGTTAATTCTTAGATGATATGAATTGTGCATATCATGTAAAAGTTAGTTTCTATTGTGTGTATCTGAAAGTTGGTCCATTTTAATTACAATTGTTAAGTGACCAGGTAAGTGTAAAATTACATAACTATCCATTGCTTTCAATGACAATCGAAAATGTACATAGCAGTTCCAGCTGAAATACTTGGAACAATTCTACCACTTCTACTAAGAGTAGCCTTTTTAGTGCTAGCTGAACGTAAAGTAATGGCTTTTGTGCAATGTCGAAAGGGTCCCGATGTGGGATCATTTGGATTGTTACGACCTCTAGCAGATGGTTTTAAATTGATTATAGAAGAACCTGTTCCACCAAGTAGTGCAAATTTCTCCCTTTTTAGAATGGCTCCAGTGGTTACATTTATGTTAAGTCTGGTCGCTCAGGCCGTTGTACCTTTTGATTATGGTATGGTATTGTTCTGATCCGAACATAGGGCTACTTTATTTGTTTGACATATCTTTGCCAGGTGTTTATGGAATTATTATAGCAGGTTGGTCTAGTAATTAGGAGGCGGCCATTCGGTTGCCTGTGATACTATCTGAATCTGAATTTCAAGTCACTGTAATTAAACCGAAACACACCAAGGAACCCCCATAGTTTAGGGCACTTGACCACTAGCAAATACAGTATTCACACTAACACATAGAGAAGTTCTCTCTTTTACTAATTATGAAAAGCAGCTTTGTGATCCTGAAATTCTGATGTGTTATATTGCCAAACAACTTAGGTGGAGGACATGCTGAAAAGAAGTTTTGCTGAATTTCATGCTCAGAAGAAGTTGCCAGAGCAACAGCAACTGCTTATGCGAAAGCTTGCTCAGCCTACAAGATCCATTGAGTAAACTTACTTTCTAGATTCTTCACCCTCATAATCATGACTGTTGCAATTCCTTATGCATGCATATAGCATTCTATGGTGGGCGTTATCTGAGATGCAAACTTTGACCAATTTACTTTTGTGTATGTTGTTCGAGCTATGTTATCTCTAACGGGTAATTCTTGGTATGGGTCAGCTTGGTTGCCAAATATTAAAATCACATATTTTAGGACAAGCAGTGGCCGTATCCACCCATTTAACCACCTCGAGGCTTTATGTTTTGTTTATACTTCAGCCTTTTTTCCTCACCATCTTCCATTGTGGTTATTAGGGCCCGTTTGGTTTGTAGATAGGTTAAAGATTAGAATTTGGATTTGAATGTAAAGTTGTAGATTATGATTTGGATTTGTATTTAATGTAGGAGAGAGAAAATAATATTTAATAGTATTAATTATTTTATATAATGATTTTATAATAAAAAATATTATTATTAAAAATAAATATTGAGATAGATGAGAGTAGAGTTGTAAGTGGGGCCCACTAAAAACATAAATATTTATCAAACCCCACCCCTCCCCCTACTTTTATAAAACCCTCTAATTTGGCATTTAAAATCCTAATCCGGATATCAAAATTTTAACCAAACAAAGGGTTTCTCTTTCTAAATCCAAAAACCACTCAAAACCCACAAACCAAACGAGCCCTTAGTTTTGCCTTAGCAAAATACAAGCTTGGATCAATAGATTTTCCACCTCTTAAAATAATGCAAGCTTGGGTTTTGACATTCTTAAGTTATTTTGGACATGTATTATACTATGAAATTCTGGAAGCAGTCCCTTTACCCTTGGGTACTTTAACCTTGGATAGGGGTGAGACTGTCTGCATAATACCTCCCCCATACCCTGCTCCGGCGGGATTGGGTAATGTTGCTGTTGTACTGTACTATGAAATGATGTTTGTTTTCTGGATTGTTCAGTGTTCACTAGACTAATTGTTTTATGAACCGTTGTAACTTTAAATAAATTAATTATTTGGGTAATTTCGGCCAAAACATCTATAGCATGATGAATGTTGAATGATTTTATAAAGTGTTGAATGGTCTTAATAAATAGTTTTTGGTAAGTTAAGTGATTTTATAAAAGATTTAAAAGGTGGATTGCTTTTAGTGAATGATTTTGTAGTAGATGAATAGCAGTTATTTTATTTTTTATGATCAGATTTTCCCCATACTATTTTACCTTTATTATACGTAGTAGATGAGTTACAATTTTTGTCCTATTAGCTTGGCACTTGTATTTTTTACTTTTTCTGAGTAATTATTCTATGTAGGTGCATAATGGGTGAGCCAGCAATTGAGGAATACTTCGAGTGGTACTCGGAGGCTGAGATGTATGGCAACAAGATTACCGAGACACTCGTGCAGTCTCAAGTTTCTCAGTCTTTTCTTCAGCCAGGAAGGATGGTGGTTGTTAAATCACAATCTGTGAGTTCTCACTTCATGTTTGTTATAATCTTTCAATCTTTTTCTCACTAATTATAGGTGGCCAGTGAATTCAGTTATGTGAATTTGGGTCAATTTGGGCTACATTTTAGTGAATCATGCCTAACTGGTAAAACTATAACTTTAGGTAAAATGAAACATGTAGGTAACGCGTTTGGTTCGGATAGGTTGACCCGCAAACGATTTGTCATTTCTTTCAGATTTATAAATAATATATATTTTACTAACCAAAAGGCTTGTAGCCTAGCAGAATCCGTGAGATGCTCCCCAATCAAATGGTTGCGGGTTCAAGTCGCGTCAGATAATTGTGAATATATATTTACTAAGAAACCTTTATCATTATTATTATAATAATCTTTATATTTGCAACATACTCCGTAATTAATTAAAGAGGTAACTTCTAAGCATTTAAATACACTTCGGGTCTCTTTCAACCCATTCAACTTTGACCCGTTCCATTTTTAACCAAGTATAGAATCTAACTTGAAGAAACCCATTTCTAGGTAAAAATCTATTAAAAATGCCACCTTCAAAGAAGCAAATCCACATGCTTAAAATCGTTATTTTTGCAATAAATTTTGTTCTCGTATCTCGTATGTTACATGTTTATAGAATCTTCTTAAAAAATGGACAAATTTGAAGTTAGTGAATCAGCCGATCACAGTTTGGCCTGTACCCATTTCCACTCGTCACCCAATCCACTCGTAATATGTTTATTGCTAATTAAATTGACAATCTTTTTGCTTACAGATATTTATGTAATTGACAGGGCCAGGACCATTTACTTGGGGTTATATTAAAAGCACCTTCTTCCACTAATAAACAATACATTGTTATGGTGCTTACACCATCTTTGCCATTAACATTACAAAGTAGTGACGCTGCACAAGAGAAAACAAGTGCTGGTCTGCAAATATTAAAGCCAAAATCAAAGCGTGGTATTGATGATGATTATTATTCTTCTGCCACTGCACGTAAGGGGTCAGGTGTCATCAAAATCAAACTGCCTCACCGCGGTAATGCTTCTGGTGCAAATTATGAGGTCAGAGAGATTGATACAAAAGAGTTTTTGTCTATATGCAATGTCAAGATCAAGGTTGATCAAGTTGGGCTTCTGGAAGATGATAACAGTGCAGCTTATTCAAAGACGGTACAAAATATCTTAGATAAGAAAGTTAATGGGAATAAGTACCCTCCAGCTCTTGATCCAGTCAAAGGTATAATTTCTCACATTTCCCTTTTCATGATGTTAGTGGTAGCAATTTCGAGCCATGTACTTATGGATGGGTCTATTGGGGCATCAATGCCTGTCCGTTGGTGTACTGTTATACTCCTGAGAGAGTTTTATCTTCTTATCCATGATTGCTGACTGAAATCGAGTGAATTTGGTCCATCTTCGATATGAGTTTCTTTTGAACAATCGAAACAAGCACACTCACTATTGGCTGTTCTAAGATTTTTGATCAGGCTATAAGTACCATAACAATTTTTCCGTGGAATCCAAATTATTCTTTTGTTTTATTTCTCCCACTGTTAAACACATTCCCTCTTGCCATGAGTTTAAGGGGGTGTTTCTTTTCCACTTAATGAGTGGGCCCAAACCCTTATTTCCTCTTACCAAGAAACACCCCCTAAGTTTCGATATCATACATGCAGTTTAAAGTGCTTAGGTGTTTCCTAACTGATAGTTGAGATGCATATATTTTTTAAAGTGACCTAAGTGTGGTTAAAAATTAATCAGATAAAAAACAAAAGAAGTAGGATGCATCCAACAACACGAACCAATAGATTAAAGTGGAGATGTTTAAAGTGCTTAGGTGTTTATTGTCATTGGTCACTTCTTGGTTTGTGGCTTAATAAAATAATATCTCAGATTTGAAGCTGAAAGATATGGATTTAGTGGAAGCTTACCACAAATGGAACAATCTATTGCAAAAAATGTCACAAAGCAAGTGCCACAATTGTGTTAAGTTAGAGGAGCACATCAAAATCGCTAGAGATATAAAAAAGCATAAAGAGGAAGTTAATGACCTCAAATTCAAAATGTCAGATGAAGCTCTTCAACAGATGCCTGATTTTCAGGGTCGTGTATGTACAATATCGCTCTCTTCTATTTCTTTTTATGCATCATTTCATTTTGAACGTCTTTATGCATCATTATATGTTCAGTGTCAGATGTATAAATATATATGTTGCATCTTGGGCAGATTGATGTGTTAAAGGAGATTGGGTGCATAGATAATGAACTTGTGGTTCAGATCAAAGGTCGTGTTGCTTGTGAGATGAATTCAGGAGAGGAACTGATATGCACTGAATGCTTATTTGAGAATCAGTTGGATGATTTGGAACCTGAAGAAGCTGTGGCATTGATGTCAGCTTTTGTTTTTCAGCAGAGGAATGCTTCTGAACCTTCTCTTACCCCGAGACTTTTGCAAGCCAAAGAAAGGTATCTCTTTTTCCCTCTCCATGCACATTTATACAGGTGGGTTGGGAAGCGGTCCAAATGGGGGGAAGTTTTAAGATGTGTCAAATTGGTTATGATTGACCATTTGACACGTCAACAATTTTGTGTCCATTTGTTTTTCATAAATTACTAAATGTAGTGTTTGAAGGTAGTCTGTTAGTAGTATGGGTTTATAAGATCTTAGGGTAACTTGTATTAGTTTTCTTAAATTTTGTATAAATTGAGGTGTTCTCGCAAGTAATAATTGAACAAGTGATGCTCCTGGAAAATATTATTAGGATAGTAGTACTACTTTTTCTGGATAAAAAATCATCTGATGTCGTGAACGCCACCTGTAATCAGAATGTATAACCTGTTTCCAAATAAGTTGAAACTGCACCTCTGAACACGTTTAAATTTCAAATGATCTAAGTTTATGATTTGTATTGCATTTTTTCGTTTTGGTTTTGACCATGTAGTTTATGCAATATATGTCTTATCAATTGAACATTTGAATGCGAGGTAGGTTGTATGATACTGCTGTAAAACTTGGGGAGCTTCAAGCAGATTTCAAGATACAGATTGAGCCTCAGGAGTATGCTCGAGAGAATCTGAAGTTTGGCCTTGTTGAGGTCGTTTATGAATGGGCAAAGGTTCTTTCTCGCTATCCCAGTCTCTCTCTCTCACACACACATAAAGAAAAACCACGTATTCAGAGAATAAATGTTTTTGGCATTATGCAGGGAACTCCATTTGCAGATATATGTGACCTCACAGATATCCCTGAAGGCCTAATAGTAAGAACAATTGTACGACTAGATGAAACATGCCGTGAGTTCAGAAATGCTGCAGCAATAATGGGCAACTCTGCCTTATACAAGAAAATGGAAGTTGCTTCAAATTTAATAAAAAGGGATATCGTCTTTGCTGCTAGCTTGTACATTACTGGGTTGTAATAGCTAAAGGAATTCTGAGGAACAGTGTATGTTGTAAAATAATCCAAGACCATTTTTTAATTCATTGTAGGTGTATCATTCACTAGTTTAGTAAATTTAACAATTATTAGGTTGAAATAAAGTGTCGACTGATGTGATTGATGATGCCTAATTAGCAACGGGTTGATAAACTTCATCTCCAAGTCGATTGAAAATTGGCTTGCTTCATAAGTTTTCATGGCCCGATGACCTTTTTTAACCGTTGACGTATTTTGGTGGATTCCAATAATCTGAATCGATACAAAATTCGAAAGAGGATGTTGACAATTTAAATGAAATTTAAAACGTAAATCCGGCTAGCTTGTTCAAGATTAGTTTATTAAAATATTATCTTTCTAGTTTCGTGTAATAATCAGTTTTCCTCTACACACCGAAATCTTCTGATATACTTCATCGCCTTTTTTATATGTTTTTACACTAATATTCAACAACTATTTGGTATTGTCGTTCTCGTTGCAGCTAACTTTTTGGTCAATGAGACTAGAAGTACAAAAGCAATCAACAATTATTTTAGTTTGAACCTCTATGTTCTAGCTGGTGTTATAAGCTAGTAGCTAAAAACAATTTGAAAGACATCAAATGAAATATACACATAAAGTCATCGGCAAATGAATATAAAAGTTTATTTGAACCAACCAGATGTGTCCGAGTTAGTAAAAATCTTATACGAGTAGTTATCATCACAATTTTAAGTTTTGAATACTACTTGATGCAAACAACATTGAAGTAACGATACCTACCTCCCAAAAGGGAGAACTTTACCTTCTTAAATCCGTGTGGCGGTGCAAGAACTATACATATACGGTGTTTCTTTGTTACATCAGGTCTTAAAATCAATGTCCAGAAAAGTAAGCTCTTGGGTGTTGGGGTTGATCATGCGGAGTCTTCTGAGATGACGTCCATATTGGGGTGTGGGGTATCTACGCTTCCTCTTACTTATTTGGGTGTTCCCGTTGGTTGTAACATGTCTCGTATAGATAATTGGAAGGGTGTTTTGGATAAGTTTAAACATAAACTATCTACATGGAATTCCCGTACTCTCTCAGTAGGTGGGAGATTGGCTCTCATTAAGGCGGTGCTCGGGAATTTACCGACCTACTATATGTCACTTTATAAAGTCCCGGTTGCTGTTGAAATGAATTTAGAGTCCATGCGCAATAATTTTTTTATTGGAGGTGACTCGGAAGATAGGAAAATGACATGGGTTGCTTGGAAAAAATGTATGGCAAGTAAAGAGTATGGCGGGTTGGGAGTTGGTAGTATTTATGCTTTAAATAGAGCTCTTTTGTTCAAATGGATTTGGAGATTTAGGGTGAGTCCTGATGATCTTTGGATCAAAGTTATTAAAAATATCTATGGGATTAATGGTGGTATAGGAGAGGTGTCGTCCCCCAGATTTTCTTCTAGTCCCTGGATTGCGATTATGAAGGCCACCAAACAGCTTGCGGATAAAGGCGTTGATCTTCTTTCCATGTGTAAACGGAAGGTTGGGGACGGATCTTCTATTTCTTTTTGGGACGATGATTGATGTTGTGATAGGCCTTTAAAATTGCAATTCCCTAGGGTGTACGCTCTTGATGAAGCCAAATCGTGTACCATTGCGGAGCGTTTAAGGCTCTTGGATTGGTTCTCGGCTTTTAGAAGACCTCCGAGAGGAGGTGATGAGCTTCTTCAGTACACGACCTTGAGAGCTAGTATAGCTCAAATTACGCTCACATCTCAGAAGGATGGATGGATTTGGTCTCATGGTAGCTCGGTTGGGTATTCAGTTGCTTCGGCTCGTGGTGTTATTGATGCTGCGATTTTGGATGTTAATCCTGTGGCCACTAGATGGAACCGTTTAGTTCCAGCTAAGGTTAATGTCTTCTTGTGGAGACTGAAGCTGAACAAGATTCCTACTAGAGTTAACCTGGATAGGAGGGGTATCGATATTGGTTCGGTTTTGTGTCCAGTTTGTGGTAGTGATGTTGAGACTATTAATCATCTCTTCTTCACTTGCGAGGTGGCGGTGGATCTTTGGGATTTAGTAGCTCGTTGGTGGGAGATAGATCTTCCGATCATGTCATCTGTTTTGGAGTGGGTCGCTTGGATTGATAGTGCTAGACTACCAAGCAAAGTCAGAAATTGCTTGGATGCTGTAGCGCTTACGTTGATGTGGTCGATTTGGTGTTTTCGGAATAGATTGTTGTTTAGCTTTTCTAAACCTATCAAGGCGAGCCTATGGGATTCTATATAGTCTCAGTCGTTTCTTTGGATTAGTGCTAGAAATCCTAAATTTCATGTTTTCTGGATTGATTGGGTGCAAAATCCTAGACTAACTGTAAACTCTTTGTAATTTTCTAGCGTCTAGCTAGTATTTTCTTTCTTATATATATTGCCGCCGTTTCAAAAAAAAAAGAACTATACATATACAAAACAATAATTTTGTGCCTAACTTATGTGTCTTTACTTTATTAAATTGTGAATAAGTGGATCCGGTTGATACAACCAATGAGTTGTTGCCATACATGTTTAGGCACAAAATTAAGTATAACTTTTAGGCGTGTCAATCATTTATCTATTTGTTGACTATCTAAACATTATTTCAGTTTCCCTCATTTAAAATACCTTTTTCTAACAAATTGAAATGAGAATACCCAGTGTTTTAAAACCCGGTTTGACCCGACCGGTTGAACCGTGACCTGGTCGGATGACCGGAAGACGGTTTTGAGCAAAAAAACCGGTTGAACCGTGACCCGATGCCTCAGCTGGGTCAATTAAAAAACCGGTTTTTAAAACACTGAGAATACCTAAAGGGCAACAGGTAAGGGCATATAATATGCATATATATACGACGTTCACACAATGAAAATGCTTAAAGGACTTGAAGGATAAAACATTATCCTACTCTTAATAAGTTAACAAGGATACTGAAATTTGTGCGTTTCTCTCTCTCTCTCTCTCTCTCTCTCTTTCTTTTCTTTTTTTTTTTTTTTTTTTTTTTTTCATATAAAGTTGAGACAAAATTACTTAACGTTGACTTAAAGCTGAATATAAAGCAACAACTTATTTTCATAAGTTGTGTCTTAACAGTAAGAGACTTTTATACCAAAAAAAAAAAAAAAAAGAAAGTAAGAAATTACTTACAAGAATCCAACATGACGCCACCAAAGGAGAGGCCGTAAGTCCGTAACCAAGAAAACAAAAAAGAAGATAAAGGAGCAAAAAACACCTAAACAACAAACAAAACTACCAAGCCCAAAACACTAATTAATGGGAGAATCAAATAAGTTACGAGGACATGAAATCCAGGAGTTCCAGTTAGAACTTGACTTAGTAGATTTGTTGCAAATCCACGTCAATGAGCTAATTGAGGTTCAATAATCGTTTTGGAGGGAAGAAACAAAAGGCTTCCTACATGAAATCAAGGAATGAGAGGAATTGTGTTTGGCTGACAAACTTGTTGGAATCGAAAACATCACTTTTCCTCAAGAAATGAGAGGAAAAAGTGACGCCATTACGATACCGCCAAATAAACCATAAAGAAGCCGCAATAATCACGAATAAACGATGCTTTTTGTCTCTAGAAACAGGCCATGAATTCAACCAATCAATCCAATGGGCGTTGGAATCGAAAAGAGGAAAAGAATCCTCACACCACCTCCTAATGATCATCCAAATCTCCTTGGCAAAGATGCATTCGAAAAAAATATGGATATTAGACTCCACGTTACCGTTGCAAGTGGGACAAGAGATCTCCGGAATTTCAATACCTCTAGAAGAAAGATTAAGGCGGTGCGGAAGCCTATCTAACTTCAAACACCAAATAAAAATATTAACTTTACGTGGAAGGGATTTATCCCAAATTGTCTTGGTATCCAAAGAAGGCAACATGCGATCATCAATAAGCGACGCAAGTCCGCAACATTGAACGTCCCATCATGAGCAAGAGACCAAATACATTTGTCCGCACCGTCTCTTACCTCGATATGGATGATATCCTCTAGCAAGTTATTAAGGTGTGAAGAATTACGGGTGCCAATATTATCATGAGACCAATTCCACGACCATTGCCTGTTAGAAATTCGATCCGCAACTAAGCAATCCTTCTCTTGTTCCAATCGAAAGAGCCTAGTGAAACGGGTGTACAAAGGAGAATCGCCAAGCCAAATATCCTTCCAAAATCGAATAAGAGAGACACAACCTACCTGGAAGCGAATGGAATCCATGGGAACAATAGAGCTTGAATGAAGATAATTAGAAGTCCCGACAATCTTGGACCAATTGCCGTTGAATTTGCAACTATTGAGATCAAAACCACCTTCACTACCATGCAAGCTTTAATAATTTTAACCCATAAAGAATCAGGAGAAGAGAAGAAGCGCCATCTCCATTTGTGAAGCAAAGCAAGGTTAAAAGAATTTAGGCTACCAATAGCTAGTCCCCCATTGTCGAAAGAGGCCAATACGTTAGACCATTTCTGAAAGCTTTTTCGAATCTTTCGTTTTTAAATGCTATAACTTGCATTTCATATCTCTATGGATTTTTATATTGTTGTTTCGTACTTTATTTGATAGTTTTGGATCGTTAGATGTTATATTTGTTATTAATCTCGTTTGAATGATGCTATTTCGTACTTGCCGTTTAATTGATTGAAATCAAGAAGAAATAGTGACAAAATAGGTTAAGAGTACACTATGACGGTCCTTAACTAACTAGTTTATTTATCGATAAATTCAAGGTAAACGAAAAAAACTGAAACCGAACCGACATGATGAAGAAAACCAAAAATTTGAAGCCAAACGATTTGCAATTTTCAAAAACCAGAATTTTCGGTTCGGGTTTTGATTTCTTTTTAAAAAAAAAAACTAGTCTTTATGTTGACTCACACCGCTATGTTATTGCATTAACGAACTAGTCTTTAATAAAACTAATCTCATATACTCTCTTTTTTAATAATAGATGTCTTTCTTTTTTGAATGTCTTAAAATGATTGTCCACTTCTCATTTTTAATTTTAAAACTGAGGAAGTATCACACACGCAACTCGAAAAACATCCATGTCGTATCATCGGAAGTCTTTCCAGCACAAATTCGTTGATGCATGTTTTTTCATCTCTAATATTGTTCGCTTTGTTTTCCTGTTTTAAACAAAATGGTAGTTTGCTTTTATGAGCATTCATTCATTTAGCATGTTTATCCCTAAAAGTAAATAGAAGAAAAAAGTCACACTACATTGCAAAAGATCCGTATCATTTATGTCCATCTAGTTCGATAATCCTACCCCTATTTACAAAATTTAAAGTGTACGTTAACAAAAGGTAAATAACAAGTTTCCTCAAGAAGACTAAAATCATTCACATTACACCAAAACTACACAATTTGTTGTTTTGGTCAGATCTTAAGTGATGGTAAACTTAGAAGCCGTGGTCAAAAAGTGCGAGTAGGTGTATCGTTAGCGTCAACAGCGTAGACTTATGTGTGAATCGTGATCTCATCTTGTGTTGTCTCGGTCAGTGAATCCGAAACCAAAAGAGTTTAAGGTAGCTATACAAGTGCTTAATGCATTTTGTTTCACGCTTTTTCAGAAATTTTAAATTAAGTTGATTAGTATAGGGCGAGTTGGCAAAAGTACATGTCTATTTTATGAGATTAACCTGTTTGGATCGATCATTATTCAAAATACTTTCACTTGTGACCAACGAACACCTAAATGTATCATATTAGCATCGTGTTTCTAAGGTTTAAAAACACACTCATAATAATTAAGAAACCGAAACTCCATTAGTCCGTCAAGTGGGACAAGTAAAGCAAACTACGAGCCTTGCTTACTTACTACTGATCGTAACTTCATGGACCATGCACATATGAATGCCTATTTTCCCTCTTGATCCCGACACTTATGAGCTGCCTGAAATGCTTTTTGCATGCCTTGATTTTTCAAGTATAGTTATTGTACATTTAATAAATCGTACAACTTTTTAAGAAAAATCTCTATTACAACTTGCATGACTAAGACTATTCCTGGATCTTGTAGTAATAATCATGTGAACAATCTTCTTGAGTTGTTGCAGTATTTAGGTAAGATATTTTAGTATATATCACATTCTTACTCTAACTATGAATTTAGCATAAGATAGTCTAACCACAATGCCACCATGGTCATGGTTTCGTTTTCCTGTATTAATTTATATAACTTGTAGCACAATTTATAGTTATTTACAATAATTCAAAGCCCCACAAAATGTTTCTTTTGCTTGTCAACTCACTCGTGTATGGTTGAGGTTGGCACAACATAAATTTATGCATGATCCCCATTAATAAAAAAGAATCAAAAAACTTCATTTGGTGGCCATTTAAAGATTGCAGGTAACCTAAAGTTAGAGATATTTTGACTTAAATTTATGGCAGTAATTTGCAATTTCCCAACAGTTTCACACCTAACCAAATTAAAATAGTTTCATTATACATTTCCCGAAAAAGAAAAAAAAACAATTAAATCAACAATAATTACCGAATACCAATACCAGTACATCAACTTTCAACTTTTTACATTTTTTTTTACCTCCTCTTATTTTTACTGCCTAGCAACAAGCAAAAGTAAAACAAGATCCTAAAAAAGAACCCCCAAGCCACAGTTACCCACAAGCACGCCCATTTGCTTAGATCAGTGATTCCTTGTTGTTTTAGTATGTCTGCACCGGTTGTCAAGCAAGTCGTGCTCGTGATGTTCACTCCTAAAGTTGTACTCATGCTTTGGAGAAGCTTTATTTTCACGGTGTTATCAATTGCGCCTAAAGGGCTGTTGTCGAAGATTTGAGTCCCTCGAACAAAGCATTTGAGTGGGTCTTGAAATTCATTTTGTAGGACGCCTTCGTACGGGTACTTAACTAATGAGATGTAATGGAACCAAATCCAGTATGCAGGGATTCTATCACGGTTAATGAAGAATCCACTGAATAATAGAAAGTACGCAAGGATTGCGACTACTATAGTGTACCCGAGCATAACATGAGGGACAACACCCGATAAAAATGTGACAAATGAGCTTCCCGCCCAAAACGATGCCAAGATGATGAAATAGTAAAATAAGAAGCCCGAAAAACCACCATCTAGTCCCACGGCCCAAAATGTTATTGCAGCAAATGCAAATGATAGGAAAATAAGAGCCGGGATCGCGACAAGTGAATGTGAGAGCACATAAGATGACCTTCTATATGCGTTGTATGCTGTTTCCCTCATGAAAATATAACGTTCTTGTAGGAAAACAGGTAACGCGTCTGCACAAGTATAGAAAGTTGTAGACATCGCGAATGCAAAGAATCCTATCCTTTCTTGAACTCCTTTTGGTGAATTATCCAAATTCCAAAACATAGTCGCGAGTATAAAACCAGTAACAACAACAGCACCCAACCGAATCCCAAACAGTTCAGGCATTCTACGCGAATTCATAAACGACCGTCTAGATAAAACCGCCATTTCCATCCACATTGGATTAGCAAAAGTAGGTACCAACGAACTCGGATTTATATCATTAGTAGCCCCTGCACCCGAGACTAACTTTCCTCGTGAAATGCTAGCGCCTATCGCTTCTTTAAGAGATAAGCCGTGTGTCGGTGTTTCATACCCGATACTATTTCGTGACGACCTCTTCAAATTTTGCCAAGACTTATTAAACTCAACTAAACTTTTAGTTCCTCCAGGTGAACCTTCTAGCTCGCGTATCAAATCTAGCGCAAACTCAGTCCGATTTTCCTTATCCGGGATCGGATGACCAAAATCAGAAAAGTACAAAGGAAGATTCGCGGGTGACCCGCTGTAAACAGTTTGTCCATGAGACAAAAACAACAACCGGTCCAGTAAACCGAGTATACGGTAACTCGGTTGGTGGACCGACATGATCACAATACTTCCACTTTGCGCGATACGTTGTAAAACCTTTACAACCATATACGCACTAGTGGAATCAAGCCCCGAAGTAGGCTCATCGAGTAGCAAAATAATGGGGTCGTGAATAATATCGATACCTATCGAAACACGCCTTCTTTCCCCACCTGAAACACCTCGATGTCCCTCATCGCCTATAACCGTCTTAGCCGCGTTCCTAAGGCCTAACTGATCAATCAAGGCTTGAACTCGCAACATTTTTTTCGACTTAGACAAAGTACGAGGTAAACGAAACTCAGCAGCAAACATAAGTGTTTCTTCGACAGTTAACATAGGAAATAAAAGATCATCTTGCATGACATAAGCTGAAATAACTTTTAATAACCTTGATTCGAGTTGTTCACCGTTTAATGTAATCATTCCTTTTAAACTTTTCTTTTCGATTCGGTTCGCTAAAGCATCGATCAACGTCGATTTCCCCGAGCCACTTGCGCCCAGGACCGCGAGTATCTCCCCGTCCCTCGCTTGTCCCGAAATATCATTCAACAACACTTTTTGCCTAGAAAATAATCTCTCGCCACCTACGGCCTCAACGGAAGTCGCGGAAGCATTTTTCTTACTCCCGAACAAAGACATCTTGTTACTAACATTAACACTATATGTTAAGTTACTAAAAGACAAGACAAAAGGCAACGAGCGAGGCTCGTTGCTAGTTTCACTCATCTCCAGTACACGATGTGCTGGAGTAGTAGTATCTTCTGATACATCTTTTCTAGTATCTCCCACGTATTTTAACAGCTCGCCTAGAGTTGGCGACGCTGACGTCGTTGTCTCTCGGCGGCGGTAAAATGCGGAGCTATCAGAAGAATTATCCTCCATAATCTTCTTGAACATAGGTGAAGTGCCAAGAATGAAGGAAAGAAGTTGGTTAGTTGTGAAGAAGGTGAGAAGTTATGGGAGGTGTGAGGAAGTTGAAAGAATGAGGTTAATATATTTATAGGTGTTGCGTCTTGTGTGTTACTATGTAAGAATTTGTGTTCAGATTTCTTTCTTGTAGAAATGCATGGCGGATGACGAGTGAGACAACTTTTTGGTGTTTCTCATTTTGTTAAATATGATTTTCATTTACCAACATACTTTGTTGTACCATTTTTGTAGTCACATTATTATTAAGTTTTTTCAATCATGGTTATATCATTATATCAATTGAAATAAATAAGTAAAGAAACAATTTTATGAATGCTGAAATCACGTGGCCCCTTAGTAATGTGTTTCCCTAATTAAATTGAGGTTGATCATATAGACATAAACGATTAAAACACACAAATAATGTGATTGTAAATTGTAATAATGTTGTTTTGGCATTTACGGATCATATGATATACTGTATAATTGAAAAGGCATTAAAATAATAACGTGACTATAAATTGTAATGATGTACTGTGATAAACACGGATCGATCACATGACAACCCTTGAACAAAAAAACATAAAAACATAAAAACAATGTGATTGTAAATTGTAATGATGTATTTTGGCAAAAGCCGATTGAAATATAATCGAAAAGCCATAGAAACAATGTGATTATAAGTTGTGATAATTAATGTACTTCGAATAATAATAAAGATCACATGAAATACAATTGAAAACCATACAACAATATGATTATGATTTTAAAAAAAATGTATTTTGGTAAAAACTAATTATTGCATTTAATTATTTCATACTTATATCAACAAACCCAATCATGCCAGCTTGTTAACTTGACATATTAGACTAATTTAAGCGGTCATACTACTTTAATTTTCACTACAACGACACATCACCTTTTTTTCACCTCACTCCCTCTCACTTTTACAAGGCCAAACAAGGACTTAATCGAAACCTAAAAAACACCACAACCTAACTATACAATAGGCTAAAGAATACACACAATACCATTAGAACTAAACTTGATCCACATTTCAAATCTTGCAAGCTTGAGAGGGATTAGAGCACCATTCAAGCCATGACGATATCGGGCCATTTTGTGCTATTAGATCCCCAGAAATATGAAAAGGTTTAAAGCTCATCACATATGGTAGTTAAGTTTGACACTATATATTTGAAGATTCTCATGTTTCTAGCTTGCCACACAAGATCAATCATCCCCCAACAAACCAGTTGCCAGATAGGTTTTTGTTTATTGTTAAAGTTGTTATGACCCAAATGAGCCAAAATATCTTCAATGTATCCGAAATTGCACTTATCCATATTCCACCACTTGAACACACTATCCCATCCCTTTCTTATTCGGGGGTAATGGAGGAAACAATAATCCACCATTTCGATCTCGATCCCACAGTGCTGACAAATGATTGAGTTGAGATCTAAACCAAGACGATGAAGCGACTCGTACACCGGTAGTCTTCTTTTATTCGTATACTTAAATACTTGAAGTATATTGGCCATATATAATTATTTATACAACAACAACAACAACACCCAATCCTGTATGCACGAGGCTAGGTATGGGGGAGGTGGAGTGTAGACAGGTCATACACTTACTTTAGGGACCTGAAAGTAGAAATATTGCTTCTAAGAAGACCTTCGGCAAAAGTAACTCTGAAAGTGAAAGTGTACAAGAAAGTGAATGAATGAACGTAAAGATGCAAGAAAAGAATAACAATGAAAGCATATAATCCAAGCAGGTAACAAAGGGCACATTAAAACCATACAAGCAAATAATCATACAATACATGGAAAGCATGGCATATAAAATAAAGAACTAAAATATGAGAACGGGGGAATAAACATAAGAGCATAAACGAACACCCACACCGAACACAAGCAAGGGGAAAAGTATTATCGCGAACAAGCAAGGGAACAAAGAGGCACCTCAGGAAAGAAAAAAAACTACAATTACCAGTCATTTTGATCAATATTAATTATTTAATGTAAATGTAAATTATGTCACGTCTAAAACGTAAACAAAATAGATAAGGAGTGTTTCACAAAATCAGCGGTAGTTGAAAGCATTAGCCGGAAACAATAGTTTAAATTTTAACGCTTATTGACATGAGTATGAGACATGGGCAATGAAGATGGAGTATTGGATCCAAAATAGTGATCATAATCTTTAGAACATCATCCTGACAGGGAACAACAAGAAAAAGACAGGAAGAGACCCAAAGGGCAACATCATTATTCTTCCTCCAGTTTCTGCAGAGGAACATGTTGTTGTTCAAAGGGAAACTAAAGCAAGAGCTTTGCTCCTTCAGTCGTTCCCAGAAGATCACATGGTTGACTTTCATCACCTTAATGATGCTAGAGACATCTGGATAGCTATTAAAGCCAGATTTAGAGGGAATGATGAGTCTTAGAAGATGAGAAAGTCTATGCTAAAACAGGAGTTCCAGGAATTCAATGTTTCTGAATCAGAAGGCTTACACAAAGGATATGACAGATTTCAAAAGATTTTGAGCCAACTGAATCAATTGCAGGCTAAACCAGACAATGAGGATTGCAATGTCAAGTTCTTGAGGGCATTGCCTCCTTCTTGGTCACAGGTTTCCATCACTTTTAAGGCAAAGGGTGGTCTTGATTACTTGATCTTTGATGATCTATACAATAAGCTCAAGACTCTTGAAATTGATCTTAAAGGAGGTTCAAGTTACAACTCTCCGGCTCCATCACATTTAGCATTTGTTAGTGCTACCAGTGGGAATAACAAGCAAACATATGTTGATCACCCAAGCCCATCATCATCAACCATATACTCCTCTCCTGTACCTAGATCTCAATCAAGTTTTGGCAACATAATGGAAAATGTTATTTAGTCTTTTGTTGCTGAATGTGAGCCACAACATCAGCTTACTTATGAAGATTTTGAACAGATTGATAAGCTGGACTTTGAGGAATTGGATATAAAATGACAAATGGCCATACTCTCAATTAAAGTAAAAAGATTTGAGAAGAAGGCTGGTAGAAGGATCAAATTCAACAAGAAGGAGTTAGCAAGGTTTGAAAAGAAGAAAGCTAGGTGCTACAAATGCTCTCTGCAAAGACACTTTGCAAGAGAATGTACTGCAAAGATGTTAGATGATAAAGCAAGATACTCAGCCTTCAAGGTTAAGGAAGTGAACACAGAGGAGAGCAAGGCCATGGTATATGTTGATTCCATGGTGGATTGGACTGATCATGAGAAGGAACAGGAGGAAATGGTGCTTCCAAGTTATACAGTATGATTGCTGAGGATGAGGATGAGGAAGAACTGGTTGAGGAATTTGCACTTATGGGAGTCACATCAAAGGTAGAAAATTGTCCTTTTGGTTGTCATAATAACTATGCTGAATTTAAAAAGGAATTTGATGATGTATAGTCTCAATATAAACAGTATTATATACAGGTTCAAGCCTATAAAAGTACCCTTCAAACTTTGGAAAAACAAAAGGCGTGGTACCAATCAAATCAATTAGGATATGAGGAAAAGATAAAGCTTTTGGAAAGAGATTTAGAGAATACTTCAAATTTACTAAAGTATTCTGAAAGTGTTAATAGTAAGGTGTCTTCAGAGAAACAAGATTTGCAGGCTAGGCTAGATGCTACTTTGGTCAGGTTTAATAAGTGGCAGGAATCACCAAAGAATTTAGATAAATTAATTAATAGTTCTATGACTATAAAATCTAAAATTGGGCTAGGATACAGGGATCATATAGGGCCAGATGAAGAGTATTATCCTGATATGCCAAGTATCTTTGACCCTACCCTTGAGGATGAAAATTATCAATCCCCTATTAAGGTTGTTAAAGAAGGAGGAATGAATGTATTTCCTCCCCCAATAACAGGAAAATTTATGCCTAGTCCTGACCACTCAGACTTTGATGAATCACATATGACCTATGGTAAAAAGTCAAATGACTTACCTGACACTAATTTTGAAACTAATGACTTTGTCTCTTGTTCTTTTAGTGACAAGTCTTCAGAAACAAAGACCAATGACTTTGCCTCATGTGATTCAAGTGACAACTCTTTCTCACCCAAGTCTGATGACTTCTACACTAGAGTAGCTGATGATGAACCCAAGCCAAAGACAACTACTTTAGAAGAAAATTTCTTTCATTCTGTTAAAAACAATTTTGTTTCTAGTTATGTTTCTTATAAGTTTTTGTGTAATAAACAAGGTTGTGTTAAGAACAAGTCTTTTAAGAATAAATCATGTTTTGTGTGTGGTAGTAAATTCCATCTTATTAAATATTGTGATTATTATGAGAAAAAGATGGGTGCTTACAATGACCAACAGGGATCTAGACATATGTGGAAAAATGTTGATAAGATTCATCCCTTTGTCCTTAAAGCAACACATAAAAGGCCTAGGAAAGCTACCATTCCTGCTGGTAGTGTAAATTGACCAGCATCTGTTTCTGCTGGTAGGCCTACTAGACCAGCACCTATTCCTAGTGGTAGACCAGTTCCTGCTGGTGACTCTTTACCTGCTTGTGGAAGAAACTTCTCTCTGGTTTATGCTGGTTGGAGAAAAAGTGTTGCTAGACCTATGAACAGACCTACAAAATTTTACTTTCAGAATTACTATAGGCTTGTTTCTTATGACCAAATGAATATGGGGGGCAAAGATGGGAAACTGCTGTTAAGTCCTCAGCAGGTTATTCTTGGAAAAATACTAGACCATATTTGAGACAAGGATCCAAGAACAATGGTGGATTTCATCAATCAACATGGTTTAATTCTTACTAATCCACAAGGCAGGCCAAGTCAGTGATGACTTCGGTCTTCCATAGAATTTAATGTTGTTGTATTTCTTTTGTTGTAGGAAAATTCTCTTTTGGATAAAGACTTAGGTATTGTAGACAGTGGTTGTTCTAGAAGCATGTCAGGAAACAGAGAAAGGTTGGAAGACTTTGTGCCAATTAGAGGTGGCACTGTGAGTTTTGGAGGTGGAGACTGTAAAATTACAGGCAAAGGAACCATCAGGACTTCTAAGCTGGATTTTGAGAATGTCTACTATGTGAAAGAGCTATAGAACTTTAATTTGTTCTCCGTCTTACAAATTTGTGATAAGAAGAACAATGTCCTCTTCACAGATACTGAATGTCTTGTGCTTGACAAAGACTTCAAGATGCCTGATGACAGTCAGGTTCTACTTAGGGTTCCAAAAAGGCATAATCTTTACATCTTTAATTTGAATGATCACTGAAACATTGTTAATTTTTCTATTTAGGCTATCCAGAATACACCAAATGGACATATTAATATTGGAGTAAGGAGAGTGGAAGAAATCGATACCAATGTTCTCTATGATGCTTGCATGGAGAAGTTGTGTCATGAGTAAACCATTATCTGTAACACCCCCATTTTTCACTGATCGCAGCGGATTAAGTGTTTGGGGTATTACTTCATAGAATCACGGTTACAGTAATAGAAAACGACTCGAAAAGAGACGTTTTAGAAATTTAGTTATCATTCATTATTATCAGGGTTTTATTTGTAAAAGATATACTTTTACTCTTGATGAGGTCCCAAAAATCTAGGTGTTAGGTTATGTTTGAATGATAACCAGGTTAAAAGTCCTCCAAGTTCAGTGCCTCCTTCTGCCATATTTCTGTAGAAGTAGTATACCTAGAATACATGCTTAAAAAGTCAAGACTAGGTGTTGAGTGAGAGTCATAGGTTTAAGTGTTAGTGAATACAAGTTCCCTGGGTTCAGTTGTTACACCCATCTGGGAAAATGTAAGGTGTTTGTGATAATTGTGATGCATGCACAATTATCATGAGTGGGGTATGTTGCACTAAGCTCATGAACCATACGTTAACAATCCGGGTCATGGAGGCTGCAGACCCAACCATGAGGGGATGGGTAGGATAACTTGCCAAAGTTAAACCTTCAGTGGGTTCAAATATAGTACTTATTGGTACCACCCAGAGAGGTGTTAATACCAACGGGAGTTGTCAAACTCTAATAGATCTATCAACTATATTCTCGTTCGCGTGGGTAAAATATCCCAAACGATTAGATTCATGAATTTTGGTTATGTAGTGGTGGCTGTTAGTTTACTCGTGCAACAACCAAAGAAAAAGACTTGTATTCGGTTTTAAGTAAAGCAAGTAGCATGTATCCCCCTCACAGGGTTTATAAAGCATTTAGAGTGAAAGCTTTTAAAAAGAGTATGAGGCTATGAATTCACCTGGGATTAGAGAAATCTAAGTGATGCAAAAAGTGACTCGGGAACTAGACTGCCTTACTCACGTATCCTAGTGCGTTGTAGGTTTGTATGTATGTCAAGCTTTAGTTATCTTGTTTAAGTTTCTTAAGTTATTGTTCTTAGGTTCGTTAATGTGTTTTAGATATAATATAACACCGTTCGGGCCATCATAATCTAGAAGTATATGACTCCTCACATGAAGCTCCCTACTATTGTATTATGCTATCAGCATAATACCGTTCGGGCCATCATAATTCAGAAGTTAATACTCTTCACATGAAGCTCCCTAATATTGAGCTACATTGTTATTAGGTTAAGTTATATTCATAATACCGTTCGGGCCATCATATCTCAGAAGTATATGCAATAATCGTTCGAGGAGTCAGGGCACTTTAATTCGTAAACCCAACAAACTCGTCAACACGAGATATCCACATAGTACTCCTCGCATGAAGCTCCCTACTATTGTATTATGCTTCTAAATTTATTTAGGTTTTATATTTATATAGTATTTTCACTTTATACCCTTATAGTTTTCATATTTACATTTTCTTCCCTAAACTTATAATACTTATATTATTTATACTTACAACTATCTATTCTTGACACAACTAGTCCCTAGACTTCTATAGTTTTAGAAAATGACATAACTACCCTTAGACTCCTAAGTTTTCTATATTTACCATTTAGACCTTTAACTTTATAATATTTGCATAACTAGTCCTTTTTAGTTTATAACTTATTTTAGTTTCTATCCTAAGGTTTTAATACTCTGCAAAACTAGTCCTTACACTTATAACTTCTAGGAAATGTCAAAAACAGTCCCTACACTTTATAGTTTCAGGAATTTACAATATATACCCTTATGCATGTAAAGTTTTTCAAAACTAGCCTAAATGCATGTAAACTATATTTTTATGTAACAACTAAGTTTTCTAGCTTATGTTTAACTAATATTAGCCTATCTAAGTTACCTAAATCAAATTATAGGTCATGTAAAGGGTATATAGTATGCAAACATGTATTAGACTCATTTTAGGGTTTTAAAATGTTAACTAGTAAATGAAATGGTTCAAGGCTCATGCAAGGGTTCCTAGGGGATCTAAGGCATCCTAATACTATCCTAAGACTAAAATAAAGCTAATAGAACTAAATGTAAAGCTTACTTGGTTAGTTTAGGGTTTAACGAGGGTTTACTAGGTTTAGGGTTTTTAGCGATGGAAATGGGACTCGACAAGGCCTCAAGGCTCACCTAGCTCGACTCTTATCACTACAAGGGACCTTATACTACTACTAGCTACAGAAAATTTGAGGTGAAAAGAAGAGAAGAGGTGTGGTTTGAAGTGGGGAGGGGACGGGGGTATTTATAGGGTTTGTTTGTGTAGCGAGCAGGAAAAGAGAAGGAGGATGTGTCGAATGGGGTGGTGTGGTGTCGAGGAGGGGGAAGGGTGAGTAAGCAGAGCTATGTGGTGACTAGGAGGAGCTAGGGAGACCTATAGGCGGTTATAGGGTGGTGTGTGGTGGTGGTGAAGCCGCGACACAAGTAGGTGACAAGTAGGTGCATCACCTACTTGTGTGCTAGCTTGGAGGTGCTTGTAAGCTGCTTGGGAGGTTTAGGTATGGTTTAGGATGATTAGTGGTGGTTTAGGGTGATTAGTGGTGGTTTAGTGATGGTTTAGTGGTGGTTTAGTTAAGTAGGTGACAAGTAGGTGATGCACCTACTTGTGTGGGTGCTTGTAAGCTGTTAGGGTGATAGCTTAACTAGGGAGAGGTGTTAGGGTGCTTAGTTGAGGTGTTTGAGGTGCTTATGTTTAGGTTTTACTAGTTTAGGTTAAGTTTTGACCTAGTTTTACTTAGTGAGAGTTTAAGGTTTTACCTAAGGTTTAGTGCCTAGGTTAGGTTCCTAAGAGTGTTTAGTGACTAATCCTAAGTCCTAAAGGGTTTATACTAAGTGATGGTAACTTACGGGAAGGATTTGGGAAGGTTTGACCTAGTTTTGTAACCTAAATGACCTATTTGTGTTTAGTGGATGATTAGGGTTTATCCTAGGGTTTTGTGCCCAGATTAGTGTCCTATGAGTGTCTAATTAATCCTAGGTTCTAAGAGTCTTATACTAAGTGGTGGTAATTTATGGTGACGCTTTGGGATAGTCTAGACCTAATTCTAGGAAGTTATGACTTAGTTATGGTTTTGTGCTTAAGGGACTTGTACCTAAGTTCTAAAGGGTTATACTAATGCCTAATGGTCCTAAGGTATCCTAATATTCCTAAGGTAACTCATACTTAATCCTTGGACACTTTCATACTAATTAAGTTAAGCATATAGGTTCAAATAAGCACATAGACCTAATTAGGGTTTAATTAAGGTTTATTAGGGTTTTGTTATATGTTTAGTGTGTTAGATTGATAGATTACTTATTATGGTGTTGTGGTGATCTTATGCTTGACATACCAGGGGTTTATAGGATGTGAGTATTGAGTTATTTGGCTTGTGTGGGTATGTGAGCAGGTCTAGTGAGTCATGCAAGTAATAAATGCACATAAAAAGCAAAAATTTACATGTGAAATACCTACTATAGGTATTTGTAATGGGAATGATAGTAATGAGGTTTTGTGGGTTGTTACATTATCCGAGCTTCTTCATGACAAAAAAAAAAAAAAAAAAAAAAAAAAAAAAGAAAAAAAAAAAAAAAAAACCCTCCTTGCACACTTACTAGAAAATTTTATATTGATTTCTCCTATCCTCCTCACCCCAATGTTAGTATGCCCATTTTATATATCGTGCATATTCTAAATAGAAAGTGAACAATGTCTTAGGTGACACGTATGTTGGGTCGAGCAACCTTATTACGCCAGGTTCACATACAAGATCCATCTGACGTCGAGTTGTTGGAACATCTAGCAGCCAAGTGTGCATTAGAAAATGGAATGTCTTGAAGATCTTCCTAGTAAACCTAATTTTATAAATTTCTATTTTTTTTGCGTATTTCTATTATTTCAGTTAGATAACTTTATATAGTGCAAAACCAACAATCTAATACATGGTGCCATTTCTAAATATTTATTTTGACTATTTATGGTTTAGTACTTCAAATTAGTAATTTATGACTTTGTAGGTGTAATAATGTTGCGCACTTTCTGAGAGACGGTGATTTTGAAGGTGATCTAAACAAAACAGTGGAAGCAAAGGGGATTGAGCTATTCAGGTTACTTGCACTTAGAGACTCTAAGCAGCTATTTTGGATAATACTAACAGCAAATCACCAAGAGTTGGAGCAATATGTGTATTTTACCTACAAAAACAAGTGGTTAAGTAATCCAATAATAGTTGTTTTCTTTTCTACTTTTTCATCGGCTAGATGTTTCATTCATGTTTAGATCTTTTATTAGAACTCTATTGAGGTTTTGTTTACTTCGAGTGGACAAAAATTTGGTCTTCAATACATACAATACTATTGTATACAAACGATTTGCCGCAACGCAGGAATTGAAATCCTTTTTTTAACTATTTATAATATCATATAGTTTAACTAACATATATTTTTAATATCTAATATAAATCATTAATCGGAAGATATTAGTTATGCCGAATTTTGTTGATGAAATTAATTCCTTTACTTTACAAAAATGTGATTTTTTACACCTTAATAATAACCAGGAAACCACTTAGCAGGTTGAAATGTCAGAATTATGCTTTTCATTTATCTTGTTATGAAAATCTAGTTAACCATTCAAACACTTAGGGCATGCTTGGTAGGGGGTTATATGGGGTGGGGAATAGAAAAGATAATGAAAAATGTTGCTTGGTAGAGTATAATACAATGACCCATTACCCAATAGTGGGAAATAGGCCATTATCCAATAAATTGGGGAGAATGCTTTCTTTACCATTTCCCTTTACTTAGCATTCCTTTTACCTTTGCCTTTCCCATTCCCTATTTTGAACCAAGCGCACCCTTAGAAGAAAAAATCGACACATAATTGCATGTTAGAAGATTATCCGCGAATAGCAGCGACGGTGTATAGTAGCGTTAATTTGTGTGTGTAGTTTTTTATGTATATATGGAGGTGTGGAGTAATGGTAGCATTAATATGAAATAATAGCAATAAATAGCATACATTAGCAAGTCCGTAAACTTCATAACAAAAACCCTCCTTCAAACGTCATACAGAACCTTTATATCGATTTTTTCCATCCTCCTCACCCAAACATTAGTATGTCTGATTGACATTTCTTGTATGGGTTGAATACAAAAGAGAACAATGTATTAATAATTTTACCAAGAATATTTATAGTGCGGCTCAGATACCGTACTGGGTACAAATCAGGGTTGAATTTTATAGCTTACAAGTTTTTCCACGCCAAAATTAAGACTAAAATATAGCAAAGGAACTACCGTCTAAATTAGATTTACAAAAATAGCGTATGAAATATGCGGAAAACTATGTTACTTTAGACTAATGTTGGATCTTGTAAATCATTACTGTTCAAAATAAAACCTGCCCCTGTGCTGCAGCCAAGGCGTGTGGTGAAAACTATTAGGCTCAGCTATCGAAGTGGCTGCAAAACACAGTTACAGTTTATGCCACCTCGTTTTTGCGACTCCAAAATCTTAAATCAACCAGAACCATCCCCGCTTGGAATCTTTGGAGAAGGAGATCTGAACAAAATGTCGGGAGAACTGGATATATATGATTCATAGGGGATCGAGGTGTACAAGTTACTTGAACTTAAATACTGTAAACAGTTATTTCAGATTTACCAAAACAAAGAAGTTCCTTATTTTTTAATGATCTTAGGTACCAAAAGCCTTTTCGTAGTGGAAGAAAATAAGGATCCCCTTTGCTCGGGTAAATCCGGAATAACTGCTTAGAGTATCTAGGTGCAAGTAACCTGCAGAGCTTAGTCCCTTTGATTCATACATTAACACTTCTTCCACTATTTTGTTCAGATTACCTTCATTATTGTGCAACATCGCTACTCCTACAAAATCTAAATCGCTAATTAGGAAGATTTTCATGATGGATGTAGCATAATCGCTTATCCACACCAATTGTCGGGATGAACACGGTTGTTTCCATTCCCAAATGCACACTTGGCAGCTAGCCCAACTTGATAAAAAAAATCCACCTTTAAGCATAATACAAAATCTTTAAATCAATTTCTTTCATCCTCCTCACCTGAGCATTATTATATCCACTTGACAACTCTTGTATAGCCCGAATACAAAAGAGAACACCTTATTAATAATTGTACCAAGAAAGTTTTTGACACGCCAAAATTAATACTAATCGAGGGACCAAATCAACATAGCAAAGGAATAACCGTCTAAATTATATTTACAAAAATAGCACAGAAGTATGCATAAAACTGAATTAACCTAGACTAACATTTAATAATATAAAATATTAGCGTTAAGATAAACACATCATATCCTATAGAGAAACCAGTTTCCTTTGTCAATTAATAGCACTTATTAAATCAACAATTATGATCACATCTTATACATAGACATATAAAATCGGCATTCGTGACCACATATCAGACTTTAAAGGAAATCAGGAAGCACCTATTTTGCAAAGGCAAAAAATATCTTGTAGCACTTACAAAATAAACAGTCATTACCACAACCTGTATCCAGCTGGCCACATATCACCCTTTAAAGGATATCACGAAGCAATTACGACCACAAATTATCAAACATTCGAAGTAAAATTGCTCAATTTCCATCACTATAACGCCTAATTACATGAACATAACACGCTTACTATACTAACAATCTAAAAATCTGCAACAACTAAAGCACCAAATAGTGGAAGTAAACTACATAGTTACACCTTCTAAACCACATACTCAATTTCACCTTCTATAACCTCTCACTGCAAACAAAAGATTAACAACTAGTACTTTTTCACCATATGGTTCTTGGCAGACCAAAACTACATTTGGCTACAAAACACAATTCCATTTCATGTCATCCAATTTTTAGTACTATCTATACAAAAAGCTTAAACAACCTCTAACAACATACAAACTAAAAAGAATATGGAAAGATCATGAAAACCAAATAAAACACAACTTGTAGCAGACCATATAAAATCAACACTCATTATCACATATCAGGCTTATCATGATGACTAAAAAAACACAAACACAAACACATATCTACAAATCCACATACAAAAAAAAAAAAAAAAAAAAAAAAAAAAAAAAAAAAAACCTCGAAAGAGCTTACATTAACAAACTAGACGACAATGAAACCTCGCCATCGATCTTGAAACACCGAAACCCTAAACGATCACCACTCTCTCAGTTGTAACGTAACAACAACTAGTATGTATGTTTAGAGAGAGAAATTACCGACTAAACAAAAAAAACTAGTGATTGCTTATGTAAATGGTTCTAGCATTGATATAATGGAAAACAGGTGTACAACATTCATCCAACCCTAAGATTTAATTGGCAAGTTAAATGATAATGGAAAAAAAGGTGTGTACAACATGCAGCGAACCCTAACAATTAAGTGCCACATTAATGGAAAACCCACTAAGATTTTTTAATCCTTATAGTCAAAGGCTCGGCTCGACGTATGAATAGTGCTGGCTTGAGTCACGGCTCCACATTACACCCGAGCCATCCTCCTCCCTAGAGCTGACTACATAACTTGTGGCTTGGCAATAGTACCGGCTCCTAAGTTTCACTTCAACAAATGTTATATAATATAATGTGTTCAATCGTTTAGAAAAATAAAATATTGTATTTTGACTTTTCAAGCATAAAAACACTCGTTACAATTACTAGTGCATAATTTATAGAGTAAATTACACATTTAGTCCCTAAGGTTTCTGCAGATTTCATGTACAGTTGGTAAGTGTGAAATCACATACATTTTTCCTTTATAAAAAATAGACCCAAATAACCAAAAACTGATCATAAATTCCAAATATATGCTTGTTTTTGTGTTTGTGTATGTGCAGGTATCGGATATGAGAAAAGGACAAAATAAAAGACAAAACAGACAAAACCAAGCACGAGAATGGAAAGAGCGCGAAAAGCCAGAGCCGGGGATTATTTCTACTTGTGGATCAAGCTAAAAACCAAAAATATCAAACTTAAACCCAAATGTCAAAACCATTTCACCAATAGTCCCAAAATGCGTTACACCATTAGTCCTTATTAATTTTCAAAGTTAGTCCTTAACTAACTTTGTTAAATCTATTAATAAAACATAACCGGACCAATCCTTTTATAAAAATCCAAGCCCAAAATAATTAATAAAAACCCAATCCAGGTCCACTATCCATAACCCGGATCCATCCCATCCTGTTTACCCGAGTTTTAACCCAAGTCAAACAAGTAAAAAAAATGGGTCAAATAATCAAATAGGTGCCAAATTGAGTTACTATTTATCTCCTTTCTCTTTAACCCTGAACCTCCACACCAATTAACCCACACTTAAAGTACTCACTTTCTAGAATCTCTGACAAGGCACAGATATGACGCGTTTTTTTCCACCTTAGCAAATCCCAAGCCTGTGATTGGTTGATACACATCATCACAACATCCAAGGGTGCGAATGTGAGCTTCTGAGTGACGAATGTAATCAAGGGCTGCGATTAGAAGGTTGTGAAGTATCCCAAACCATAGAAGCATGATGAGGCGAAAAATGAACCACTTTTAGGGGGTCATTTAAGCCCGGAATTGAATTTATTTGATCAAATATTGCCCTAAATCGTTCCTTTTGTGATTTTAGGTACTTTGGGAGAGAAATCTGGAAAAGAAAGCAATTCGGACGTTTTTGGAGCATAAAAGTGAAGAAAACGCCAAAGACTTAATTTTCCAAGCTGGGAACAGTAGATGACGGCGTCAAGAGTAACAATTTGACGACGTCAAGAGTAATTTTCATGACGGCCCAGTACAGAAATGAAGGCGTCACAAGGAAGAGCGTCAAGAGTAAAATACGTGACGGCCTGGAAAAAGTTAATACATGACGGCGTCAGATGTAGATCAAGGCAGTCCGAGAATTCTTTTGGCGGCGAGATGACGGCGTCACCTATTTGGTCTTGACGCCGTCAGCCTCACTTTTCTATATAAAGTTTTCTAATTTTCATTCATTAAAGAGGAACAAGTTGGGAGAAACCCTAAGGCCGAACCACATACGATTTTTACAGGTTTTTCAAGGGTTTTCAGCCCTTAAACCCTTACATGTGTAATTGAGATAAGTGTCTTCTAATTCAATCAATATGTCTATGTGTTGGTTGTCTATATCTTGTGCTTGTCTTGATTCCACCATGCTAGGCTAGATTTATCTTGTGTTTGCTTAGATCTAATGAAACCTAGATGTTGATTATGTGTTGATTACTTGTTTATGGATGTATTGGATGAATGATTTCAATGTTAGGCTTAAGAAAACTGGCAGATGTCCAAATGGTAACATGCTTGAACATCTTAGGAAACATGAACCGATGTGCACTAGGTTTTATTTTTTTTATTTAATGCATGAGTAAATTCTAATGATCCCATGTTAGGAGCTTCTTAGCCGGCTCGACATAGGAATGAAGTAGGCACTCATAGGATTGGGGAGTTAAGTGCGCCACCCCATGAATGGTATTAAGGAATACAATCCGTCATCCACGCAAATATAACAAGTAATTAACGTGTAAAAGATATCTAGGGAGTAGTGAAATCTAAGTAAACACATTTCTCCACTTATTGCTCACAACCTTAGTTAATTTAGTTTTATTTTCATTTCTAGTATTTTATTTTGATTGCATCTTAGTATTGGGTTAGTTGACTAGCAACTAATTCCGCCCAAATCCTTCAAACCCGAGATTTTTTACTTGCTTTCTAAAAAATATAAAAATACAAAAATAATCTTCTGTCATCTTTAGAACTAATATTTAGGTTTTCTAATCCTAGCGACACTATTCCTAGCTGAACGATCAATCCCCCGGTACTTGTCACTATACTATACTACAACGATCAGGTACACTTCCTGGTGGGGGTTGTAAGCTTCTCAAGATCCCTTGAGAGGTAAAGCCTGGTGCAATTCCCACGTATCAAGTTTTTGGCGCCACTGTCGGGGAAATAGTTATTGTCTATATTAGAATTTCTTTTTATTAGGTCTACTTGCTAGATTCCTTTCTAGTAAGATTTTATTTTTATTTTTAGGTTTTCTTTAGTCTATCTTATTTCTTTGTTTCCTTTGTTCGTAAACTATTTCGATGGATAACAATAACATTGATCGTTTGATTCCCGTTATTCGTGTTTTTCGTCGTAGGATCTTCCAAATGCCCGCCCCACTCCCTTTAGTTGAGAATGAGAACCCGCCTAACCTCTCGCCCAACCACCACTTTGACAATAATTCTGAGTTAGAGGAGTCTGATCATGATGATGACCGTAGGGCTAGTCCTTTTTACTATTCAGACTCCGATGAGGATCTTGATGATGGTGATGTGATTAATGAGAATAGGATGGAAGAGGAAATAAACCCTCTTAGGTATGTCAACCCTAGAACTAGGATTGAGTGTGATAGTTCATTCAACATGCAATTTCCTTGTAAGATCAGATTTAAGAGCTTTAACGCCTATCTTAACTCATCTCTCCCAATGAACATAATCTCGCTTAATGAATATAATAAAGTCATGGTAGATGAGTTAGAATACAAAGGAGAAAACATTATTGCTAGGGCAATACCATTGCATGTGTTTGTAGGAAGCTTGGTTTATCTTGTTGAGTTCATGGTTATGGAGAGTCTAGGAGAATTTATTGATGATAAGTTAACCCAAGTTGTGTTTGGAAGACCTTTCAAAAGGTTAACCAACCTTGATGAAAAACTCATAGAAGGGTTAATTACATTCTCGGAAAGGGATGAAGATTTTGTCTTTCAAATGCTCCGCGCACACCCCAGGTTCAAGGATTTTTCCATGGAGAAGTGTAGTAGGTATCCGCCCATAGAAATGCTAAGTGAGAATGATAAGAGAAAAGGGCTTAAATATACTCATGAAAAAAATAAAAGATACTATCGCGGATGTTTAGAGTTAGGAGATGATTATAAGAAAGATGAGGCAACTATTAGATGGCTCACACTTGGTTATGTGAGCATAAGCGATACACGGTAACCCATGACCTTGAGTCTATCTACAAGACTCGTAAATAAAGAAAAGCGCTTCTTGGGAGGCAACCCATGCTTTGTGTGATTTTATTTTGTTTATTTGTTATTTGTTTCCGTATGCATGTTTTATTTTTATTGTTGGTAGATCATGTTTCTAAACTAAAAAGTGGAAATACTTTACTTTGTTGTTTTGGCCTAGTCTTAACTCCACCTAAAAGTATTTTTGCAAAAGATAAGTGTAAGGGGAAACCCCAAATATGTTTTTAAGAAACAAATCGATCATGATTCTCCACAATATTAAATGGACATGTATATTCGTATTTGTTAGAGTCAAATGCTTGTATTGAGTCATAATGAAGTTTTGCAGGATTTTCAAGGAAGTAGGACCAAGTTTTTCCATAAATTTTCCGGAAACTTAACATAAGAATTTCTGCAGGTCACTTCTGACGGCGTCACGAGTTTACTCTTGACGGCGTCAAGTGCAAAAACCTGGAAATTTTACCAGTTTTGTTTTTCTAACTGAGTTTTAAAGTTTTTGCCGAATTATTAAGTTTTATAATCTCCAGGAAATCTGCAAACTTCATTCCACAAGCATTATATCTTATTTTGTTTTCTAGGATTTAGTAACTTATATAGATTGCCGCCGATTTTATGCGAGGTTGCTTTGTTTGTTTTCTCAGGATTTACATGTTATGTATGACAAGAAGATGATTTATTTTTTCTGGAAGGGAAGCTTTGATTGTTCATTTTCTTGGAGGAAGATCTAACCTAGCCACCTTATTATCCATACCGAGCGAATCAGGGGAGTATTTGATTTCATTCCTTTTACTTTTTCACTTTTACATTCTTTACTTGAACATTGGGGACAATGTTCATCTTAAGTGTAAGGGGAGGGTAAAATGATGATACCTTATAGATACACTTTCACTTGAGTTTGTTTGTTTAATGGTAGATGTGTAATAAAACTATGAGAAATACTTGTTAGTGCAATTTTAGCGCCAAATTTAAAAGTTTTTACAACATTTAGGAGTGAAACTTTAGCCATAGCAAGCGTCTCATGGATAGGAGATTGTATGACTAGCACATAACCGTATATTCAGAAAAATTTTCCACCCAAATATGTGAGGTTCGCCTTTAGATTTGATAGGAAAAGCATTTACTATTAGTGCTTATGAGTGTACCGGTAGCATTTAGATTCTAGAACTTGCGTTAGTGATGCATCCCGAGACCGCTAGTGAGACTACATTCGTGTAGTAGGATTTACTACATGATAAGAGGCATTAGGATCACCCTTATGTTAAACCCGTATCATAATTACTTGACCATTTAAGTCATATTACTTGGCTAGTTAAGTCAATTAATTTTTCCCACACCTTAGCGTTGTACTCATTTTTAGTACACGAAACCCCTAGTACACCCCTCCGAGCCTATCTTTTCGTTTCTAACTTTAAGCAGTTTACTTAAAGGAAGAATTTGTTACACCCCACTTAAATGTACACCCAAATCGCCTTAGCCTTCCGTGTATGCACTCATTTTTAGTGCATTATTGTTATTTGTTAAACCCTAAGTTAACTATCTAATTGATTACATGGTTGCTAAGTCGAGTCATATCCTTGTACATATTGTTTTGGGATGATTGGGACTCATGGGTAAAGTACTTATTTTATGGAGTAATGGGGAAGAACATCATATTATTACTCCCATATGTGCGTTGATCTTAAAAGTACTCCAAGTGTTTTGATTTTCTTAATTCGAGTCATTAGATTAGTTTATTGTAAAGTATGTAAAAATTCAAGTGTAAGGGGAATGTCCATCCCCTATGATGTATTATTTTGGATGGTAGGGTAAGAGTGTATGCAAAAAAAAAAAAAAAAAAAAAAAAAAAAAAAAAAAAAAAAAAATTCGAAAAATCAAGAAAAAGAAAAAAAAATATAGAAAAAGAAAAAGAGAAAAAAACATACGGACTACCATCCCATTTCATTCTATGTTTATTTTATGTTTTTGTTATTTTTCATTTATTAGCTTAAGTCGAGTCTAGTCTTGGCTTAGCAACGCCATATTGTACATGTAATTGACCAAGATTGTTAACTCGCCACCAGTAAAGACTGCCTTTATCCAACAAAACCGTGTATTTCATATCCCTACACCTAACGTTACAACACTTTAAAAGACAAACCTTTGATAGTTTATCCTAGGTGCTTACGCCATGTGGTGGAGGTTTGATCCTTTCCCAAGCCTATGGTAATCTACTTTGCTATGACAGGTAGTGAGAGATATCTTCCGTTTCCATATTGTAATTTATACTTTATTACACCCGAGAGATGTGAGTATCTAAACACTATTTGTGAGGTGCTAGTATATGACCTCCGTGCTTGTCTTTGGTCTTTAGTGGAACGATTATTTGTTGTAATTACTTTTATATTAGTGTTAAATGACCCCTAACTTGTATTTTGACTAGAATAAAAGCGCATTTGCTTGAGGACAAGCAAATCTCAAGTGTAAGGGTATATGATGAGGCGAAAAATGAACCACTTTTAGGGGGTCATTTAAGCCCGGAATTGAATTTATTTGATCAAATATTGCCCTAAATCGTTCCTTTTGTGATTTTAGGTACTTTGGGAGAGAAATCTGGAAAAGGAAGCAATTCGAACGTTTTTGGAGCATAAAAGTGAAGAAAACGCCAAAGACTTAATTTTCCAAGCTGGGAACAGTAGGTGACGGCGTCAAGAGTAATTTTCTTGACGGCCCAGTACAGAAATGAAGGCGTCACAAGGAAGAGCGTCAAGAGTAAAATACGTGACGGCCTGGAAAAAGTTAATACATGATGGCGTCAGATGTAGATTAAGGCAGTCCGAGAATTCTTTTGGCGGCGAGATGACGGCGTCACCTATTTGGTCTTGACGCCGTCAGCCTCAGTTTTCTATATAAAGTTTTCTAATTTTCATTCATTGAAGAGGAACAAGTTGGGAGAAACCCTAAGGCCGAACCACATACGATTTTTACAGGTTTTTCAAGGGTTTTCAGCCCTTGAACCCTTACATGTGTAATTGAGATAAGTGTTCTTCTAATTCAATCAATATGTCTATGTGTTGGTTGTCTATATCTTGTGCTTGTCTTGATTCCACCATGCTAGGCTAGATTTATCATGTGTTTGCTTAGATCTAATGAAACCTAGATGTTGATTATGTGTTTATTACTTGTTTATGGTTGTATTGGATGAATGATTTCAATGTTAGGCTTAAGAAAACTGGCAGATCTCCAAATGGTAATATGCTTGAACGTCTTAGGAAACATGAACCGATGTGCACTAGGTTTTATTGGTTGTATTTAATGCATGAGTAAATTCTAATGATCCCATGTTAAGAGCTTCTTAGCCGGCTCGACATAGGAGTGAAGTAGGCACTCATAGGATTGGGGAGTTAAGTGCGCCACCCCATGAATGGTATTAAGGAATACAATCCGTCATCCACGCAACTATAACAAGTAATTAACGTGTAAAAGATATCTAGGGAGTAGTGAAATCTAAGTAAACACATTTCTCCACTTATTGCTCACAACCTTAGTTAATTTAGTTTTATTTTCATTTCTAGTATTTTATTTTGATTGCATCTTAGTATTGGGTTAGTTGACTAGCAACTAATTCCGCCCAAATCCTTCAAACCCGAGATTTTTTACTTGCTTTCTAAAAAATATAAAAATACAAAAATAATCTTCTGTCATCTTTAGAACTAATATTTAGGTTTTCTAATCCTAGCGACACTATTCCTAGCTGAACGATCAATCCCCCGGTACTTGTCACTATACTATACTACAACGATCAGGTACACTGCCTGGTGGGGGTTGTAAGCTTCTCAAGATCCCTTGAGAGGTAAAGCCTGGTGTGATTCCCACGTATCAAAGCATCATCAACTGCCTATAAATAGACCTCTCTCACAAGCACAAGGGCGTCTAGATTTTTTAGCTTACTTGTAGCTTTTAGCTTAGTTTATTGTATTTTTATTTTACTTAAATTTTGTCTTAAGCATTGTAATACTTTTTTGTTATTAATAAAATTCAATTTACTCTTAAATTTGTGTTCCAAATTACTTACAAAGCAGTGTTGTTTGTTTTTGATTAATTAAGCTGACATAAGCTCTAATAAGCTCTCTCAATCCTTAAATACTATTCAGAGCTCAAACGAGCTTCTTAATAAATTGTTTTGAGCTTCTGATTACTCTAGTTTAATCTGAAAACAGTTTGTTTAAGTAAATTGATTTAA
This sequence comes from Artemisia argyi, assembly GCA_030686995.1. Classification (NCBI taxonomy): domain Eukaryota; kingdom Viridiplantae; phylum Streptophyta; class Magnoliopsida; order Asterales; family Asteraceae; genus Artemisia; species Artemisia argyi. The sequence continues at coordinate 134,156,589 of CM060693.1, read as the reverse complement.
AAACAAAAATAAGCTATTTGGATGATAAGCCAAAAAGGGATGGGCTTATGGACTTTACCAGCTTATCATTTGATAAGCTGGGGCTTGTAGATAAGCTCTAAAGAGCAATTCAGCACTGTTTTGAACAAGGGCCATTGTAATTCTTCTTAAATTTTATTTTTAAGCTTTTAACTGCTTATTGCTTAATAATTTTGCTTATTTGCTTTTTACTTGTTTTTATCTGCTTATTATTTGCTATTATTGCTTTTACTTACATGTTTTTAGTTTAAATCTCATTAATTTAAGTTTTTAATAAAAGTCATAAAAAATCAAAAATTATGTCTTATTCTATTAGCTTATTATTAAGTGCTTTTTAGTAGTTGAGAAATGCTTATTAGATCTTCATTCAGCTAGTCTAATATCTGTTTTCAAAAATTTGTAGCTTAATCTAGTCCTAATCAGTTTAAATAGCCATTTTTAGATTTTAAAGGAGTGTTTGGATTTGGGATTTACCTTAAGTTCAAATCTGTTTTGGTTATTAATCTATTTTCAATAAGCTTTAATTTAGTCTAAGTGATAGTTTAAAAGTAATTTTTAGTAGTTTTATGTAGTTTTACAGCTTATTGATTAATTAGTTAAGTTCCATAGCTTTAAAACAGTTTTAATCATTTTAATTTGAAAAAACTATAAAAAAAACTCTTTTCAATTGTTGTTTTTGTGTTAAATTTTGTCTAAAATGCAGATTTCATCATTTGGTTTAGTATCAAAATAGTTTAGAATCTTAAAACTCAATTTGCAAGTTCAAGTCAAAAGTCCAAAAAGCCAAAACATAGTGTAACCTGTCCTGTTTATCAACTTATTTATAAGCTTAGTTTAAGTCAAAATTGTTTGAAAATTGATTTGTGAGTTCTTTTGTTGGTGTTTTCTGTTGTTTTTAAGTTTTCAGCTTATTTTAACAACTTTTCATAGCTTAATTAGGTGTCTTAAAGTAGGGATCATGTCTATTAGTATTTTTATAAAATTCCAACAAAATCCAAATTAATCTAACTGTCCTGATTCTTAGATCATTTTTAAGGTCTAAATAAGTTTTAAATTAGCTGAAAATGGTATTAGGAATTCTTTAGTGGCGTGTAATTGTTGTTTTATATGTTTAAGCTAATTTTATAAGCTTTTGGTAGTTTATTTTAGTGTTAGAAAGTAGTGTCTCAGGTCTGCAAGTGTCTTCTTATCAGCTTATTTTAAGCTCATTAATAGGTTCAAAATGTCTGAAATTTACTTTACAAGTTTTTTGGTAGGTAATAAATTTTGTTTTGAGGTTTTTAGAGTTTAGCTAATTGATTTTCTAGCTTATTCTCTAGCTTATAGTTGCCTTATTAGGCTGTTCTTGTCTCAGTTTTAGTTTTTGCTTATTTAGTTTTTTTAGCTTATTGCCTTATTAGGTTTGCTTATTTGAGTTTACATTCGCCTTTTAATTTAGATTATATCCTTTTAGTAGCTTGTTAGGTTTACACAAGCTTTTAAAAGCTTGTTCCTTATTTCCATTTAAGTTCTTTTTATCCTTTTAAGTTTTTAAAACTGTTAAGCTTTTCATAAGCTTTTACAACTTATTTTAAGTTTTAAAAAAATTTGTTTTCACAAAATTTTTTTGTTTTTAGCCTACAGAAAAGTTTGTATAAAAAGTTTTGCAAGAAAAATAAATAGTGGGAAAGGGGAAGCCAAGGGTGAACCTGAGGCTCGAACCCCTGACTTCTACCCTCTCAACCATTCTACCACACCAAACAAAACCATCATGCCTTTGGGTCTTTTCTGTTAGACCTTGCACCATTAATTCCTTTAACCATTTTTTTTTCCATTTTAGCTTAATTTTCTTGTTTGCTTATTTTCTGCTTATCTTAAAGTACTTTTCATAAAAATTTGAGATTTTTCACAATTAATTTAGTATTTTTTATAATTTAGTTAGATTAAAAGTGTTTTAAATTCATAATAAACAAAATAAAAGTCAAAAAAATATAATTCTTTTTTGTTAAATTATTTTTAGTCATTTAGGACTTTCAAAAAATAAACTTGCATTTTTAGGGTTAATTTTTGAGAATTTGGGTTTTTAAGGCCCGTTAAGTACTCGTAAGTGCGCGTTTTTAGTTTAATTTGCGTAATTGCTTATTTGTGCTTTACTTTTTTGTTTTATATTTAGTTTATAATTTCTATTTTTAGTCATAAATCCAAAATATCTTTCACTATTCAAATCACCCGATCACGAACCGAACCCGATTTTCTATTCACACTTCGTTGAACACAAAACGACATGGGAATATCAAATACTTCTAGAAATATATGTGGTTTGACTTTCTTTGACCTCTTGTCTATTCACTCTTGGTTAGAGAATGAATTAGCTAATTGGTCGGGTTTTTCTTACTATAAGTATAATATATATACATGTCGAGATAGGTCTAAATCCTCCTAGGCAGTGTACCTAAGCGTTGTAGTGTAGTATAGGTAAGACACCGGGGATTGATCGTTCTCTAAGGGAATAGTGTATGTGAAGGTCGAAGTGTATGTCGAGATAGGTCTAAGTGACAGATGATTATTTTTGTGTTTTTATGTTTTATAAAAAGCAAACTAAAATCTCGGGGTTTGATAGAGTGGGCATTTTAGCTACTAATTAAACCAAATATTAAACTACTATGTGGAAAAAGTAAAAGTGGTAACTCTTATGATAGGAAAATGTGTTCACTTAGATATCTTTACTCCCTAGTTATCTCCTATCGATTAGTAGAATTGTCACGTCCTTGTTTTAATTGAAGTGTTGTATTCCTTTTTTATTGGTCGTAGGGAGGTGCCGAATGCCTAATTCTATGAACGTATAAGTCTCCCACTCTCCCCTAGAAAAGCTTAAAGTCTATTAAGTCTCCTAGGATCTACAAGCCGCAATTCATGCAATAAAATACAATGAGAAAAACCACTAGTGCACTCTAGGATTGCGTTTTATAAAATGGACAAGCTAGTACATATAAGAGTTAAGCAGGTTTTCTTATTCTAATGCGGGGCAGTCAATTAAACAAGAGAATCAATAATCAATAACTAGGTTTCATTCAATCTAAGTAAACACTAATAAATCTAGCCTAGCATGTTAAAGTGAAAAGAAGAAAAGCATAAAATAAAACAACACATAGACATATTGAATGATTAAGAATGAATCACTTATCTTCAATATAACATGGATAAAAAGGCTATAAAAAGCCATACAAAAGCTGCAAATTCGTCTAGGTTTCACCTCTCGAAAGTTTTACATCAATATGGGAAACATACAAAAATATATATAGGATCATGATAAGGATTTGTTTGGTATCTTTTTAAGGGGTCATTTAAGCTCAAACTCGTATTTATATGATCAATTATTGCCTCAAATCGTTTCTCTTTGCATTTTAGGTACTTGGGATGAGAAATCTGAAAATCGGCGCTTTTTGGACGTATTTTGACAAAAAAGTGAAGAAAACGACGAAGTTGCGAAAAACCTGTCAGACCTGGAGATCTGACAGCATCACAGGCTACAACGTGACACCGTCACATGTTAATTATGCTGGAATTTTGGCTCAAGTTTAACAGGAGACGCCTTATTCAAATTTTGGAGATGCATAACCTGACGACATCAGGTGTTAATTGAAGAACAGAGTCACGTGTAAATTTAACAAGAGACATCTCAGACACTTTTACAAAGTAACGGCGTCAGGACCTACTATGTGACACCGTCAGAACGACGACTTGCACTAGACGAAACCCTAATCACGGCGAACTGACGGTGTCAGGACCCATAGGGTGCATTATTGGGTTTTCTCGTTGTATTTACCGTGCGGCTTGTAGATCCTAGAAAACTTTATAGACTTTAAGGTTTTTAGGGGAGACTAAGATTCATAGAGTTAGGGACTTCGGCACCTCCCCACGACCGATATTAAGGAATACAACGCTTCAACTAAAACAAGGGTGTGACAATATGACAAATCAATAGGAGATAACTAGAGAGTAATGAAATCTAAGTAAACATACTTTTCCCTATCATTAAAAGTCACCAATTGTATTTTCTCTTTTTATTTTTATTTAAGTTAGTTATAATTAGTTTTGGGTTAGTTGATTAGCAACTAATTACGCCCGGTCTTTCTAAAACCCGATATTTTTACTGCTTTTATAAAATAATAAAAATACAAAAAGAATCATCCCTCACCTATAGACCTATCTCGTCATACATCTTGACCTAACGACAATATTCCCCTAGAGAACGATCAATCCCCCGGATTTACCTATACTACTCTACAGCGATCAGGTACACTGCCTGGAGGATTGTAAAACTTCCTTGTGAGGTCTCGCAATCTTCACATCAGATTATAGTTGTGAAGGCGTCACTTGCAAACTGTGACGCCGTCAACCCGCCGTCATTAGGGTTTTGTCTTAGCTTAATCGCCGCTCTGACACCTTCGCTCTATGGGTTGTGATGCCGTCATATGGTGTGTGACGTCGTTGGCCTTTAACACATCTAAGCCGTCACCTGTTAACTTTACACTGAATCTTGGCCTTCAAATACAAGTGACGGCGTCGCCTTGTGGACTGTGTAGAAATGTAGAGGGGGGAGGGTGAATACGTTCCTCTTTAAAATCTTAAATGTTTTGTATCAAATTCCCAATCAAGTGTGACTAAATACGACTAGTGGTTATGTCACTCATAACAAACATATGTGTCACTCATTTGCAAGTATACAGGCAATCACATGAACATAAACACAACACATGATTTAAAAGTATTTAACTATTTTTGATTTCACTGGGGACGGTCCTTAATATGTATGGACGGTGCCATATATATTGGGGACCGCCACCCTAATTAAGGGACCGCCGTCAGTGGCGACCTTATTTCATGTGATTGAGTTTTCTTGTGTTTTGCGTTTTTAAGTTAATTAGTTAATATCACAAACATACATACAACAATTCATACAAACCTAGATGTAATGCAAGTATAGAAAGGAGAGAGATGATAAGAGAAAATGCAAACCGGACATGATGATTTATAGTGGTTGCACCTCTTCGTCCTACTCCACTCCCCGAGTACCAGACTCAAGAGTTACTTCACTAGTCAACACGCTCCCTTTAGGTGGAACAAACCATACACAAAGCTTACACCAAGTTTAACGACACTAAGCGGAATGTTGAGTCCTAATCCTAGCTAGAACCAATCTACACCAAGCCACGTGGCTTCCCAAACAAGCACTCTTGTCCCACTTAGATCGACACACGATCCAAGTCTTCACATGAATGAGCACTCACGTTCACTTGAATCTTCACCGATTCAAGCCTTCACACATGGACTTCACTAAGTCCTAATCTTCACACTAACGAGCACCCTTGTCCACTTGAATCTTCACCCGATTCAAGTCTTCACGAACTTTCACTAGTTCCTAGTCTTCACTACAAGGACTTACCTCAAGTCCAAGTCTTCACACACCGCACAGTGACTCATACAAAGTCCTAATCTAAATACACCACTTCACGGACTTACACTTTGTCCAGATTCACCCTAACATATCTAATCACGACTCACACACAAGTCAGATCTACACATATACATTATTTACAAATAAGAAGATTTGGGAGGAAGAAGAGAATCGTAACACTTGTTACGTTTGTGTGTGGACTCAATAACACTTCGATTCTTGAAGACTTCGAGTGTTCTTCTCTTGCAATGAGGAAGGAAGGAATGAGAGAACGAATCGCATTGAAACAAGATTCAAGCAAGTTAATGTGATCAAAGAGAGGTTTAAGAAAGACCAGAAAGTTTTGTGCTAAAGAGGGTTGACTTTTTCTGTTGAAAATATCTCAGTATTTATAGCCAGCTCGAGGAGTGAGGGACGGTCCCTTAAAGCATGGACGGTCCCTTATCAATAAGGGACCGTCACCTATTTAAGGGACCTCCCCAACAGTTTTTGTCCTTTTGTGGTGAAATGTTATCTGGTGAAATTTTATCTTATTTGGGTGGGAAAAATAGTTGTTTAGGATTTGAAATTCAAATCTATTTTACTTTAAAACATTTCTTCATAAATACAAAAATAGTTTGTCTAGTTTATTTATGTAAAAATGTTTTGTCACATTTATAAAATGTAAGGTTTGAGGACAAAAAGATTTTCTTTGATCAATTAACAAGTTTGAAGTATTGTTGATGCGTTCCGGCATTGATGATTTGTGTAGACGAGTAACTTGTGCGCTTTACGTTAGGTATTACAAGTTACATGTTTGTCATCACTAAAACATGAAGACATTGTATAGATTAAACGTCATAACGTTTGCACTTACAGTCTGTGACGCTGTCAGCCTCCCATCTTTGACAAATTCATGACTTGGTTGTTTTTCTTCATTTCTTCTTCCAAAATAGCCATAAATGTGCCGGTTTTCACATTTCTCATCCCAAGTACCTATAATGCAAAAAAGAAACAATTTAGGGCAATATTTGATCAAATACATATGATTTTTAGGACTAAATGACCCCTTAAAAAGGTACCAAATAAATCTTTATCAGATCTTTGAGAGGAAGTAGATTAACGAAGCCCATGAAGTACTTTGTCTATGTTCTTGCTTCTTGTTGTTGTTTTGGTCAACGGTTGGTTGTCATGGTTTTAATTGGAAGTAGATTGAAGTTCGTTGGGTTTTCCTCATTTTTGGTTAACAATCAGTATGTCAACCTTAACCTGTTTACACATAACCCAATTAAATAATCGAGTCAGCTATGTCAACCCTAACCTGTTTACGCATAACCCGAACCTGACCCATTTAACCCATATATATACTTGGGTTAGAGGGTTAAATAGGTTACACGGGTTTAATAAGTTTAACGGGTTTCGGGTTGACCCATGTAAACCGTTTATAGACTAAAGTTGGTACATTAAATGGGTTAAATAGGTTTGTAGGTCGACCCGTTTAACCCATTTAACCCGTATTATAAAATATAAATAATTTTTAATTTAAGGAAAAAAATCTTAAACGGGTTAGCGGATCGACCCGCTTAATTAATTTCCAACTCGAACCTAACCTGTTTAATAAACGGGTTAGATGGGTCGACCCAAACCTGACCTAAAATCTATTTAGACTCAACCCGAACCTGTTAATTTTTGTGTCAATTTCAGGTCGAGTTTCGTGTCGGGTCATAAATTGCCACCTCTAAATATGATAATTAGCAACCTTTTCATTTCTAATATGAAAAAGTGACAACTTGAATACATTTACAAACAACTAAATTTTGTTGGAGCTTAAGACAACTCAGTTATGGGGTTCGGTATCCAAATTGAGTTTCTTTATTACATTATATTTCCCCTAAAAATCTATAACAATATTACCACTAATTAATATGGGCCCTTTTATGTCATATTAGTTGTGTATAAGTTCTGAGTGGTGAAATGTGGTAGGGGTGGCTGACCTGCAGAAACCTCCAAAGATGTTATCCGGAAACATGACCGGAGTTTGGTAGTCACATGCTTAAATATATACAAGTAGAATTTCTTTTTCCTTTGGAACTGATCCTCACATTTCTATTTGCTTGACGAATTTATTTTTCCTTCAATCTTCCAACTCTTTAAAAACTTCCATCATAAGGTATGTGTTATTCATCTTACACCATTTTACATTTTAGGTTTTGTCATAAAAGATAAATGATGAAGTGATTGTGAGTCTTGTTTTTAAGAAATCTGACGAGAAATGAGATGGGAGCGGGTTCTATCTAAGGTTTTTGACAGCGTATCAATATATGGTCCAAGCCAAATAATTATACGCCAAAGTCAATCCTGTCACAAAGCCCGGTTACATTCTTAGGCTACACCTCTCAGGCATGTACCAGGCGTACATGGGACAACTGTCTCCCAACTGTCGCTAACGGTCAAGACATACTCTTTGACATATGACAATGGGGGACATATTATCAAGAACAGAGGTGGTGGCTACGACTTGGTATGAATCAATGAGAGCACACCATCTTTCTTTCTTATCTTCACCACGGATGAACAACACGTGACCTTACTAACAATCGTTTGATCATTCTTGTGAGGTTTATCCTTAATCCCTAAATGTCTGTCAATAAATAGAAGCATCTCTCACTTATCAAGGGTTATCCATTAACTCGAGTTCTCTCTACACAATTTTGTACTAAAAATAGTAAAACATACAATTGAATGTGTGGAAAACTAGAAGGGGGTTGAATAGTTTTCCCTCTTTTTCGTTTTATAAAAACTTGGTTTCAAAATGTATTTCAAAATGTTGATTCGAATTTATTCAATTGTTTGTTTGAAAAACTTTCAATCAGAGTTTAGTATGAAAACAACCTATAATCAATATGATCAATTATATATGTGTGCTTTTGGATTAGTTTTCAAACCTTAGTTTCATGAATGGAGATTTGGTTGATCTTAATGTGAATATGTTTTCCTTTTAAAATCTTAAAACGTTTTGTATCAAATTATCTATCAAGTTAAACTCAATATGAGAGGTGTGAATAATAATCTATTAGACCATATCATATAATTATAGACACAATCACAATATTAACTTGTAACTATAACACAATTAATCATCATGACAATATAAGCAACTATCAACACATATTTGCAAGCATAGATATAAAGCGATAAATGCAAGAACAAATGTAAAGAGATAAGAGAAAGAAAATGCAAACCGGACACGATGATTTATAGTGGTTTGGCTACAAGGATGCCTTCCTTGCCCTACGCCACTCCCCGAGTCACCTATTCGAGAGTTCACAACACTACTCAACAAGCTCCCTTTTGGCGGAGAAAACCGTACATACCTTTGCTTACACCGTTTAACGACACCAAGCAAAATGTCGAGTCCTAATGCTAGCTAGGACCAAAATTACGACACGACTTCGAGCACTACACAACTTCCACACGACTTCACGACTTCTTCACTACTTCACAACTTCTTCTATACTCCACTACTTATTCGCACACCTACTTCTACATGACTTCTCCACACTACTACTTCTTCCCACTAATTCTTACTCACTCATTGACTCACTACTAAGTAAGATCATCATGATCTACTTATTACATATACATACATAACTCACAACTTCACATCAACACTAACTAGACTCTAATACATCTTTGGCTTTATGATAAGGAGGATTCTTCTCTTGCACTTTGAGTGGTGAATGATTGGATCACTTGAAACAAAGACTTATAATCTTATTATCAAAGGATTTAGAAAGATGTTTTGAAAGGATTGGGACTGAAAATTTTCGTGCAAAAGGTGTGAAATAATTGCAGAAATGAATCTGTATTTATAGGCAAACATTTCTGACAAAGGAGCGTGCCGGCCCCCTTAAAAATAAGGGGGCCGCCAAGACAGAAACGACAGTTTTCTTGCCTTTTTCTGGGGAAGGTTTATCTAATGAAATTTTAACTGTTTTTGGCTAAAAATTTGAATTCATATATTTATTATGAATTAAGCATTTTCCTTTATATACCAAAAGTGTTTTTCAAGATATATAAGATGTTTATAACATTTTATAAAATTTGTAGTGTCTAAATAAAATCCCTTTGATCGTAAAATGTATTAGACATTTGTTTGTACATACCTTAAGTGATTGTCGAAGCATACTCGAGACGTTGAGATATCAAGGCTTGTTGACGTATGAATGCATAGATGAATTATGATCACAAGTAACTTAAGCACTTTACGTTATATGTTGTAACTTACATCTTTGTCATCATCAAAACATTAAGAGGATGTTTAGATTAAATATCGTAATATTCATGCCAACAATCTCCCCCTTTTTGATGATGAAAAACTATGTAAACTATAACTCATAGTAGAATGTATAAGTTACTTGTTTACACTTCTTCTCCCCCTTTTGTCGAAGCAAAAAGGTGGACTCCTAGACGAGACTTCAACTAAACTTTAATTCTTGAAATAAAGTGGCGAGCTTGCATCATCGTAAGTGAAGCCTTGATCATATCAACCTCTAAAATATGACTCTAGCAAATCCATGGATCAAATAAATTGCAAACTTATAACCTGCATCAAGGGTTAGTTTCCTGCAACAAAAATATGTATAGATAGGGATGTAATACACATCACCAATGCTCCCCCTTGGTGTATGCTCCCCCTTATTTGAGGCATCAAGAAATCAAGCAACGGAAGAATGCTACAAGGCAAAGTTAGTTGAAAAAGAATGCACATATACATAATGATGATGATAGATATATGCATGACACTTATTGGGGAACAAGATATGGATGTCTAAGGTATATGGACTAAAAATATGACACATGTAATTATTGTTTTAAAAACTACAACCTAAATTCCTAAAAAAATAATATGGCCAACGCTTTAAGACATGACAATGATTAGGACCTAATGCAAAGATTCGACCGAAAGATGCCAAAAAAAATATATACTCTAAAAGAGTTAAAGAAAAATGAAGATGAGAATGATACTTTCTTTTAAAAAAACGTAGAAAAATGAGGAGGGATGAGCGTGAATGTAAAGGGAAGGTAATGACAAAGGGTTGACAATTATAGTTTAGATTAACATATCGTTTGACAAAGGTGGATGATAGGGAATCATGGAATTTTTAGGTGTTTTGTTGGTTGACGACTGAAGGTGGATATGTGAAATGAGGTGGTGATGACTCGACAACACTTGAAGCTTGGATTTCTTCATTGTGTTCTTCACTTGCTAGAAAGTGGAAATGACGCATTTCGTAATGAAATTTACTTGGATGAGGTGGTGATAAATCGACAACACTTGAAGCTTGGATATCTTCTTTGTGTTCTTCACTTGCTAGAAAGTGAAAAGGACGCATTTCATAATAAAATTCACTTGACTTTCAGGGATTTAAGTTTTGGTGGTGGTGACGCACTTAGTAGAATGTACATAATGGTTACATGGTTGAATCTTCTTGTGAAGATGACTTGGTGGATTTATTTGTGAAGATGGGTGAGAGTGAAAGAGAGATGTTCATGGAATGAATTTCTTGGGTAGGAGGTGGTGGTGACACTTTTGGTGGTGGAGACAATTGTGAGTTGGGATATCCATTGATGGATAGAGATGAAGATGTGGTGGAGGGTGTTTTAGATAGTACATTAGGTGCACTAGGATATGAAATTTGAGGTTGAGGTTTATTGTTTAGGAGGTATGATATTGATTTTTGGTTTCTTTGAGGGCATGGAAATGGTGGATGACTCGAGATTGGTAGTATAAAGGATGACTCGGTTTTTCATTTCACATGGGTGGTTTGACGATGTACTGAAGAAGGGTTATGAGGTTTGGGTGTAAGGTAGAAGGATATATGTGAGTGAGTGTGTTTTCCCTTCCCATTAAATTCGTGCTCATCCGGACATAGAGTGTGACACAAATAAAGACAAACCAATACGAACACGATAATTTTGACTATGCATGGAGACTCTAGAACACCTAAGACAATTTTGTGACTATTTTGACCTATCGGATTGTGACACTAAGGTTCTCATGAAATAAGGGTGTAAGATCTAAAGGCAAGAAATATATACCTAGATGAATGAGACATATAGAGTAAAGCATGTAAAGGCATACAATCAAATCACATAGGAGCAAATAAACATCTAGAAACAACATATATACGATATGCCATAAATCTAGGAATGAAAGAATCTAATGAGAAGCAAAGTTCATAAAAGTAAACTAGCGTTAGGTATATTTAGGAAGAGCAATTTAATCAAGTTGGAGAATGAGTATGACACTATTACTAGTGGTGCACAATTCAGGCTAAACACGACCATTTTTACGGGTTACACACACCCAACTTCTAACATAGAAGCAATTCAACCGTTAGGTTAAATTGAATTTTTAGTCAATAGATTCTCCAGTATTCATTCTCTTTTTAGAAGAAATTAAGTTCTTAAATTTACCTATTGAAGAGTATCAAATATGAAGTTTGCTTGGTTCACTAATACTTGGCTTAATGTGACTCAAACATCATGTTTTTATGAAGGTAAATCTACATGATATATTTTACTCGCGATCCCAATAGAGATTTGTTGAATGTTTAGATAAGAGTAAACAAAAAGTTTTAATCTTTTGTTCATGATATACCGGTTGTTTGATTTTGGTGGCATATTACTTGATTTAATAAATGTGTTAGACTTAAGAGTGCTCCTTAGCATATATTGTGAAATGAATCTCATTAAGATTATTTATCTTAAATGAGTTTGTGATTCTCAAATGATATCAAAACTAGACATTAATATATTCATAGACAAATATTATTTTCCATGATTTTTGCCTATGTTATATATCATAATTTAACTAGAATTTAAAAAATAAATAAATTTTACTTGTTTATTCATTGTGATAAGTTATTTTTCAATTCTAATAACTTATATTATTTCAAAAAGGAAAGTTTAGTGCATTATCTTGTAACACAACCATTCATGCTACAAAGAAAATGAAATATATAGAATATATAGTGTGTATTATTCTTAAATATGTATTTTAGCTTGGAGTGATGATTTTAAATAGTGTGAGCAAAGTTTACATATGTTGTTAGTTTGCTAATGTTTGGTTTTTCGGATATGACACATTTATTTATTGCATTGCAATGTAAATTGCTTGAATATTTCGGATGAAACATCCAAGTCGTCAATCCTACTTCATTGTATATTTTATGCATGTGTTAAACATGTTATTCCAATATTTGGAACACAACTATTGGACAAGTAGATTCAATATGACATTATCAACACAAGTGTGAGTTATGATCTAATGCATATTCTTTTCATCTACAAAGTATGTAAATATTTTCATATCAATCTAGTGTGATTGAGTATGTAGATTCAAGACTATATCTTTTGTTGTAATTTGATATAATCTTAAAACTAAACAAATAACAATCCAATTTCTTGTCCACACTAAAAAACATGTCAATTAGATTTGATAAATATATCAACCATAATTTGATTAATGTATTGATGTAATATCAAGATCTTTCTTGACCCTCACGAACACTCATTTAAAATTAATAAACATTTTGATAGTGTGTTCCATTTATCCTAAGATTATTTATGAGCGAGGTTATTGAATGATTGAAAGTTGCCTTATTACTTCATGATTGTTATATGTTATGTTTATGTGAACAACTATTTATTGTTACGTATAATGAACATACTTAGATTTTGAAAATACTTTTTATTTTATATAACTACTAATGTTTAAAGTGATCCAATTTCACTTGTTTAAATAACCTAAGGTAAAACAAGGCAATTGATTGAAAATATTTAAGCGTTTGTTGAAAATAGATTAGATCGTTTGAAATATTTAGGTAATTAGATTTTACTCATTTACAAGATGTTTAAGTAACATTAAGCCATCTGTACCTATATGCAATGCAAGAATAATTATGCAAACTTAGCGCAAGAAATTTAGCATAAGATCTAGTTAGGCATAAACGGACAACTAGCTACAAACTAATAGAGTACATGACACATATGCTAATATATTCAAATAGCTAAATTTCAAATAACAACTATTATCTAATATACTCTATTAACAAAATAAAATCACAAATAAGTTCACATAACACATAAAACACTTGTCGTCATTTTGTGTATTATATACACCAATGTTTACTTAGCTCGAATTTATTTGAAAATAAAATAGTTTCCTCTCCATTTTAAAATTTAATTAAGATCAATATTTTGAAAGCATGAATACTTAATTTTTCAAAGATATACCGACTAGGAATGTCCGAATCGAAGGAAAAGGTAAAATACAAGTTTTACGTTAAAACGAAACACAAATCTTTGACCTCCGTGTAGTATTTTGACTTGCTGACTTATTTAAGTTTGTAATGGTTACTTGTAAGTATTTTTAAATGAAATTAGACTCAATTACATTTAAAATGCCGGGTAGCAAGACTTCTACGGAGTTACGGTTATTTTTATATGATTTTTCAAAGTTTCTGAAAAAACTGCGAACAGACAGGCGGACCCCTTAAATAATTAAGGGAACTGCCTAGTATTTAAGGGGGCCGCCCAGACAATTAAGGGGGCCTCCTACTGGTACTTAAAATTTTATTTTTTGTAAAAAATTGTTTTCTGACTTTGCTAAAATTTGTGAAACTTTCTGAATTTGATACCGAATATATAATACTTATTTAGAGCATAATCTTATCTTGAGCTAGTATAATTAGTGTATATAACATCAAAACTAATACAAGTTAATCAACAAAACACTTTTGATATTTAATCCTCCTTAATGGGTAATTTGATACATGGATCGTACTCAATTTTTAAAACCATTTGTTTTGAAAATTTGAACGACGTGCTTAAATAGAGTGCTATCCTAAGTAATTACTTCAAAGAGAACCTTGCACCAGACAAAAACTGAGTACGATCTTTTGGGAAAGGTTTATCTAGTGAAATTTTTACTGTTTTTGGTTTTATAAAAACTTGGTTTCAAAATGTTGATTCGAATTTATTCAATTGTTTGTTTGAAAAACTTTCAATCAGAGTTTAGTATGAAAACAACCTATAATCAATATGATCAATTATATATGTGTGCTTTTGGATTAGTTTTCAAAACTTATTTTCATGAATGGAGCTTTGGTTGATTTTAATGTGAATACGTTTTCCTTTTAAAATCTTAAAACGTTTTGTATAAAATTATCTATCAAGTTAAACTCAATATGAGAGGTGTGAATAATAATCTATTAGACCATACCATATAATTATACACACAATCACAATATTAACTTGTAACTATAACACAATTAATCATCATGACAATATAAGCAACTATCAACACATATTTGCAAGCATAGATATAAAGCGATAAATGCAAGAATAAATGTAAAGAGATAAGAGAAAGAAAATGCAAACCGGACAAGATGATTTATAAAGGTTCGGCTACAAGGACGCCTTTCTTGCCCTACTCCACTCCCCGAGTTACCTACTCGAGAGTTCACAACACTACTCAACAAGCTCCGTTTTGGCGGAGAAAACCATCACACCTTTGCTTACACCGTTTAATGACAACAAGCAAAATATCGAGTCCTAATGCTAGCTAGGACCAAACTCACGACACGACTTCGATCACTACACAACTTCTACATGATTTCACGACTTCACGACTTCTTCACTATTTCACAACTTCTTCTATACTCCACTACTTATTCGCACACCTACTTCTACATGACTTCTCCACACTACTATTTCTTCCCACTACTTCTTACTCACTCATTGACTCACTACTAAGTAATATCATCATGATCTACTTATTACATATACATACATAACTTACAACTTCACATCCACACTAAATAGACTCTAATACATCTTTGGCTTTATGATAGGGAGGATTCTTCTCTTGCACTTTGAGTGGTGAATGATTGGATCACTTGAAACAAATACTTATAATATTATGATCAAAGGATTTAGGAAGATGTTTTGAAAGGATTGGGACTGAAAATTTTCGTGCAAAAGGTGTGGAAAAATTGCAGAAATGAACCTGTATTTATAGGCAAACATTTCTGACAAAAAGAGCGTGGGGGCCTCCCAGACAAAAACGGCAGTTTTCTTGTCTTTTTGGGAAAGGTTTATCTAGTGAAATTTTTACTGCTTTTTGGTTAAAAATTTGAATTTATATATTTATTATGAATTAAACATTTTCCTTTATATACCAAAAGTGTTTTTCAAGATATATAAGATGTTTATAACATTTTAAAAAATTTGTAGCGTCTAAATAAAATCCCTTTAATCATAAAATGTATTAGACATTTGTTTGTACATACTTTAAGTGATTGTTGAAGCATACTCGAGAAGTTGAGATGTCTAGGCTTGTTAACGTATGAATGCATAGATGAATTGTGATCACAAGTAACTTAAGCACTTTACGTTATATGTTGTAACTTACATCTTTGTCATCACCAAAACATGAAGAGGATGTTTAGATTAAATATCATAATATTCATGCCAACAGAATGGTTTGTTTGAGTGCTACCCAAACTCTTGATTTTTAATCATATTTGTAGGTCCTTACCTTACAATACAGGAAAGTGAACAACACAACCATCTCAACCCATCTCTAATCACGTTTTACATCACATACGTTAACATGGAGCCAATTTGGTTATTACAGCTGAATATTTGGGAGCTTTCACATGTTGGAAATGATCCACATATACGGATATAGGATTCCCATGTAAGAATGATATAGGATTCCCATGTAAGAATATTTTGTAGTGTCTTGCTTTCTTTTAAGGGCTAATTGTTTGTAAATATATCCAAATTCTCACTTTTTCCTATTAAATGTGAAAAGCTTGCTAATTATCTTATTATGTGTTAAGTAAAAGTGATTAAAAGTTATCAATTTTACTTAATCAAGCCATTTAGTACACACAATAGAATAATTAGCTAGTTTTGTACATTTAATATGAAAAAATAAAAAATATTACGCAACATAGTAAAAAGTGACAATTTAGATACATTTTTACAATCAATTATCCCTATTACTTATGTAAATTTTGCCTATATTTTTTGCTTCTCTTTTGTCTATTTCAACCACACCACTCATTTGTGGAATATTATAAATATTCTTTTGGGATTGAAGATGGAGTTTGCGGGCTCTTGATTTAGAGTCTAAATGTTTTTTATTTAGTTCCAAAGGTAAAAAGAAACAAAAAAAAACAAATGATTAGAAGGACAAAAAGGAAATAATAAATAAATTAATAAAAAGATAAAAAGTTAAACATTTAAAAATGCATTAAAAAAAAAAAAAAAAAAATGTGATAAGACAAACCTATCCTCATGTGACTTGCACGTGATATGAGATAACAAGATAAATTTAATGTTGTTACAAAATTATATTAGCGGCGAGCAATATTTCAAATGTTGGGGAAAATTGTAGTAATTTTGTTGAAATTTGGACTATACATGAAATTTGCAAAAACTTTTGCGACTAAACGTGTGATTTATTCTAATTTATAATATTATGTTGAGAATGATTAAAGACTCAGTAAAAGGACTTAAACGATGTTATGTATAAATGAGTAAATTTTCGTGAAACCACTTGGTTGCATCAAATGATTCATCTTCATTTTTACATCGATTAATAAACTATTTACATACTCTTTTAGCCAAAAAAAAAAATTAAACATACGTTTAGGCTTTAGATATTCTAACATTAAACTTTGATCATAAATCGAACGATAATATTTTATAAGAAAAATGATTGGGAAGCCTAAAATATGTGATTAATTGTGTGTCTAATAGATGTGTCAAGAAATTATTGGTTTGTGTAGAAGTGGGTCCTTCTACTGTCCCTAATAAGATGCTGACACATATATATTAAGGCATATTATTTAGACATACGAGTTAGGCATCCCAATCAATGCTATTCTATAACGTTTGTGCGTATGGGACAAAAAAAAATACTGGTGGATATACGGTGTGGTGACCTACATTGCCTAATATAATGCATAGACGTCACTGATTAGCTGTGAAGAGTGTCGAGGTAAATATGACACGTGGCATGCATTGATTGATGGAAACAAGTGCAACAAAGGGATTAAGGAACGGATGCTTTCTTAATTAGGTAAGGATGGTAATCTACAGTTTGGTTTAAATTATCAAGCAAGTTACCTAAAAAACAAAAAGTCAATCTAGTCAAACTACTGTAAATACCTACTGATCATATTTAAAGATTAAGGTAGCGTTTGGTTTGTGCCTTTTGAAGGGGTTTGGGCTGAATGGCACCCAAAAACAAGACATGTTTACATTAGAATAATAATGAAATAAGTTATAGCTGATGATTTTAGTTGTGTGGTACGAGTTCTACGGGCATTTGTTAAGTTTATTTATTCGTTTTATGAGCTCATAAAACTTTTAAAAAATTAATACACGCAAGTCTATGGTTTATTGACTTTTGCATGAGTGTTACTAACCTAAATAAGCTATGATACTGAGTTGATCAGCTCATAAGATCAAAAAATTTAACTTATTACTTTTTACGTCTCAAAATAGTTATTCACGATTACTTTCTCGGATGTTTCAAATTTATTGTCTAATAAAGATAGATTGGAAAGTTTGATCGAGGTTACCGTATTACCGTTATTTGAGATTATTATTTCAACCTTTAAAGAAAATAATTAATAATTATTTAAGAGTAAACTGTCATTTTGTAGAACGTAAGAAATCAAATCAGTAGTGATGTTTATATATATATATATATATATATATATATATATATATATATATATATATATATATATATATATATATATATATATATATATATATATAATCTAAATTGTATATTTTTTTATCGGAGAACAATTATTTTTAAACAGACAAAATAGCTTTTTAAAAGAATAACACGCTTGGTTGTCGAAAAACACCCTTCATAGCAAAATACGGAAAAATTATTAGAAAAGATATGAATGGGGTAAAACATGTCTTAAAGAAACGGAGAATCAAAGACCAATTAAAAAAGTACTAACGTTCCAAAAATCATCAACAAACATTTCAAATTTGAGTTTATTGAATAGATTTGACTTTATCCAACGTCTTTCAAGGCCGTTTTTGAGATTTTAGAGGTGTTGGGCGAGAAATGAAAATAGGCCTCTAAGGGTAAAGGTTAAATGAAAAATATATTATATGTGATACATGTGATATACACATGTGATTTTTTAGGTCACGAATGAAAAAAAGATTTTTTTTTATTGAAAGTATATCAAAGTGTCCGTCTATCGAAAGATAATTAAATGCTCATCGCGATGATATAATTATTTTCGCTTAACGATTAACGGTTTAAGAGATATTTAAATTATCAAAAATGGGTGAAATATTAAAATGCTTTTAATCTCAACCATTGATTTCTTTTTAGATGTATAGTGAGGATGAATCCCTTGGTATGTAAAAAAAGTTTGGTTTGTAAAATAACTCTCCTAATAGATTATTTACATAACATGTCACTCCTAAAGCGTTATTGTATAAAATTGTTAGATCATTTAATTATTTATTATATATGTGAAAAACTAGAAGGGGGTTGAATAGTTTTGCGTCTTTTTCGTTTAATAAAAGTTAGCTTTTAAAGAATTGATGCTAATAGTATAAACCTTTGAAACTAAAATATAGATACAAATTAATTCACATATATCACATAGACACTACTTATTTAAAGTGTTGAATAGAAATTATAATTTCATATATCTCACTTAAATATAAGTTTGTATATATATATATATATATATGTGTGTGTGTGTGTGTGTGTGTTTTAATAATTGTATGTACTTATATTTTATTAATGTACAATCAATGTTGTAAATGGAATCTAGTTTGATCTTTATGTGAAATCAATATATGCACAACACACAATTATAACAATGTATGAAAAGCTAATAAGTAAGCAAGCAAAGAGTGAGAGATGGAAAGATCAAACCGAGAGACAAAGGATTTATAGTGGTTCGGCTACAAGGACACCTTCCTTGCCTTACTCCACTCCCCGAGCACCGAACTCGAGAGTTTTCTTCACTAAGTCAATAACCTCCCTTATGGCGGAGAAAACCGTACACACCAAAAGCTTACACCAATTTACGACACAAAGCAAAATGTCGAATTCTAAGCGTAGCTAGAACCAATCTCACAACAAATATCACACCACACCTTCTTCACACCTTTTCACTTCTTCTATACTTCTTCACACCACAAGTATCTTCATGCCTTCACAAATACTTCACGACTTCAATGTCTTGCAACTTCACAACTTCAAGGCACTAACGTCTTCACAACTTCAAGGCTCTAATGTCTTCACAACTTCAAGTCACTAATATCTTCACAACTTCAAGCCACTAATATCTTCTAGTCTTCTCTTCTTGGAAGCTTCAATTTCTTCACTACTAATCTCTATTGCTACTATCTCCTATCACCACTACTATCCAACACTACTTCTTCACTTTAAGTTCCACTTCACACTTACAACAATTCTAGATTTTATAACTAATACATTCACTTTATTCACCAAAATATGAAGGATCAACAAGATGAAATAAACAAACAACATAGATAGCAAGATGATACTAAGTTGTAATACTTCCAATAGAAGTATTCTTCTCTTTGCACTTGAGTGTTGAGGCTTGGATCACTTTGAAACAAAGATTAAAGAATATAAGATCAAAGGATTTTTAGAGGAAGGAAATGAATGTTTAGATCAGAAAGTTTTTGGTGCAAAAAGGTGAGAAAAATATGTGGAATGATCAAATATTTAAAGGGCCATAAAATACTGTTCTGGAGCGTGCCAGTCCCCTTAATGATTAAGGGGGCCGACTAGTAAAATTAAGGGGGCCGCCCTCCTGAACGTTGGATTTTCTTGTCCTTTTGTGAGGGAAATTTTTCTGGATTAGATTTGCCATTTTTGGTTAAAAATTTGAATTCACAAATTTGTAATGAATTAAACATATTCTTTTAATGCCAAAAATGTTTTACAAAAGATATAAAATATTTTGTGACATTTTATAAATATCTAGTGATTAACAAAAGTGTTCCTTTAATCTTATAATACATTAGACACTTTGTTTATTCATACCTTAAGTGATTAGATGGTAAAGATGAGTATTTACTACTAAATACTTGTTTATGTCATAATCTTTGGTTTGATGAGTTTTCGTTTTGTGATTATCAAAACATAGAGATATCGAAAGATATGAATAACGTTTTTAGTCATTTATTTATATCAACAATCTCCCCCTTTTTGATGATTACAAAACCTAAACTCATTAAATCAAAAAATTAATTTTTAGACAAGTATTTAGTGAGTTTATATTCACTTCTCCCCCTTTTTGTAAAATCAAAAAGGTTTAAGCCAATAAGAAGGAAGCTCCCCCTTGATGTATGCTCCCCCTCGTTTGAGGGCACCAAGGGTTCGAGTATTGGAATTCTTGCAAGAAAAATATTAGAAGCACAAACATGTCACAAGCAAACACATATAGCATAATACCAATTAATAATAAGCATGGCAAAAGATAATTAGAAACGCATATGAAATCATTCATTAATAGAAAATGATTATGTCAACTCATAATCATTGTTACAAAAGCCATAAAGATAGAATACTAAACTAAGTAGAGCATCCTAATGTGCCAACAAGGAGTGTCACCAAACTTTCTTGAATCCCAAAATGGTTGAGAAGTTTTATTTGAAAATGAGAAACATAAGCATATAAAATCCTTGAAGGTTTAGTGGCGATAAACTTTTGGTTGCATGGATGTTGGTGAGTTTAGAGATGTGGAGCTTGTAGGTGGTGGATTTGAAGTTGGGTTTGTTGATTGAGGATTTTGATGTTGTTCAAGTGATGGTGTTTGTTGAGATCTAGTAAGAAGATACTTAATCCAAGTGAAGTGCTCATTCAATGCAATGGTTTATTGTTGAAGGAAGATGCAACAAGGGCAATTGTTAACATGCTTCTCAATTTGGTTGATGTTGTGTGGTGATGATGGTGAGCTTGATTGGGGTGGATCCAAATTGCGTTGAGCAAGATGTAATGCTAAAAGAGCACTAAGCTCATGAGCCTCTTTTAGATCCTCAACGAACTTCAAGTGTTCGGAGGAAGGTGTTGGTGGTGGAACATGATAGTTGTCTTGGGTGAAGGTTTGAACATGCAACATGGGAATGGCATGTGAAGTTGTAGGATGTGGTGGTGGTACTCTTGGTGGTGGAGACATGGTTGAGCTTGGGTAGTCATGAAAACATGAAATGGGTGGAAGAGGTTCTTCATGAGTGAGTGGTGTTTTTGTTGAATGAGCAACATGTGAAGTATTGATTGAGAGATTGGGATTGTTGTTTTAGGATTGAGCACGCTCATCATAAGAAGAAGCATTAATGAGGGCATGAGTGGATGATAGGTTGTGAGATGAGTCATTAGTGTGGGTTTGAGGTTTAGTTTTAGGTTGACTTGGAACAACATCACTTGAGTTATGACAAGAATCAAGTTTCCTCCTCCAAACGGGTTTGACGGAGATCCTTGCGGTTCTTGAAATCTTTGGTTTTTGGTTGTTGGGAGATGACATGTTTGGGTGTGATGGCATTAATGATGGGAAGAGGGCATTTATAGTGTATGAAAAATGTGGTTTAGGAAGGTAAATTTTGGGGGATAGTATGGGACAAAATATGTTTGTGAATTTTGGGAAGTATAAGGTGAAAATGGTCAAAAAGTGATAAAGAAAGCAGTAACCCCGACCATCAGATGGCCGGTCCCCTTAATTAGGGGCCGGTCCCCTTAATCATTAAGGGGGCCGCCTTATATAATTAAGGGGGCCGCCCATCTGGTGAATTCCAGAATGCCAGAATTGGGTTTTTGGCAGAAAATTTTTAGAAAGATTGTGTTTTTGGGTTTGGATTCAAGTAAGTTCAACTCTTTGAGGCACTATAGGATGTACTATTCATGAATGTAGAGAGTGAAAAGAAAAAAATAAAGTAGGCAATTAATTTCAAATAATCATGCAATCTACTAATTGATCAATTAAGATAGGCAACCAAGGAAGCAATAAAGCAAATTAGTTAAGTATGCAACTATATGAAGATGATAATATGTAGGCTAGAGGAAACATATTAATGAGTTCTTACAAGAAACAAGTAGGAAGATATGATTATATGAACTTCAAATCTTGTTGCAAATAAGATCCATATGGGCAAACCATGATTCTCATGAGATGATTTGATTAAATTGTGAATGTCATTTCCATAAAAGTGAATGACACATGAGGGATAATCAAATATGTTTTAAGCAAAACGTTTTTAGTTTTATTCAACAATGTTTTGAAACAAATTCAAGTGTGTATTACAATGGAATAAATTGAATTTAGTTTCATATCATAAAAAAAAAAATTAATCCTGATTTTGATTAAAATAAAGTTATGGTAGCTTATAGTTAAACATGTTGTTTAAAATAAGTAATGTAGATATTTGAAAGAATTTTATTCAAAGAGAGGGGTTTAAAATAAGATGTTTTGATATTGATAATCAAGAAATTGCTAGTAAAGGATTTGATTATGAAAACTTATCATACTCAAGAGAATCAATTAAGCCCATTGTCACATATAATCATCTCTAATGACAACTAAAGGTATGAAAGAAAAATGGTAGAAATTTATGATCCAAATGCAATGAGATAGAGATGGACGGAGTAAATCATCTATGAATACAAGATAGACATGTATATATATATATATATATATATATATATATATATATATATATATATATATATATATATATATATATATATGTGTGTGTGTGTGTGTGTGTGTGTGTGTGTGTGTGTGTGTGTGTGTGTGTGTACAAAGAGCATTATAATATTAAGTTACTAACAAGACTTAATCATAATTCATCTATTAATGCAACTAGCAAGATCATATGGCTTAAATGGTAAGTATTATACTATAGATCATAGAAGATCTTCAATATAAGTGAAGACTAAGAAACATGACAATAGATTTATCAACAAGAGGATTAATAATCCTAATATCATATATGCATGTATTAGTATTAATGATCTAAAAACATGACAACTTATAAATTAAATCATATTCATATACTAATTAAAACATACTTTAATATAATGTAATATTGGAAAGTTTTTGAAAATAAAACTTATCTCAGGTCCAACTTTTCTTTAAGAGTGGGCATGAGAATAATGGAAGACATCTTAAATGTTTGCCCAAAACATGTCGAAGTAGCAAAGTAAAATTCTAACGCAATAGAAATCAAGGGAGCTTGATCCGAAATGCTTAATCGATCACACCAATCATCACAAGTCGTGAAAACTAAGAAAAGTAGTGCTTTGAAGCCTTCATCTTGAAATAGTAACGGACACACCATAAAACCAATACTCCAAGAATGAAGAGCATAATGCCGAGACAATAAATGACTGCAACAACGTCGTAGGCAAATCATGTGCAGAATGTAAAACATAGTGATAGGAACCAATAGCCGACAAAAGTAATAGAGCGAGGTGAGCAATCTAAAACGTAAAAGTCACTTCGTTCGTTAATTACCTAAACATGATAAAGAGCTTGGTACCCAGATTCTCATGGGTCCGAGTTGGTTAGTTGAGAACATCCATTGCATTTAAATGCACATGATGATGATGTCGTCGAGAAGTACAAGAATTCATCAATAGTTTGTTTTAATCAACAAACAATGACTTTCTTGACTAGAGTAATAAATAACACTGTTCTAAAAGGCGCGCCAAGGCGCGAGGCGTGGCCTCGACGCCACGAAATGGACCAAGGCGTGAGGTCTAGGCGTCGTGTGAAAAGGCGTGGAATAAGGCGCGAAAAGGCGTGCAAAGGCGCGCCTTTTTTTAAGGCGTGGGGCCATTTTTAAAAGCATTTAGGGTATTTATGGATTTGGGCTTGAATTTCAAGTATTTGGGTTATTTCTTTCTTGGGCCTCGTAATTTCAAAACTTAATTCCTACTTGGGCCTCGTATTTGGGCCTGGCTATTTAGGATTTGGGCTTTAGTATTTGAAATTCCTCTTATAAAATGATATAAAATTATAAATACATAAATTTATAAATATTTTGTTGCCGCCTTAAGCACGCCTTAAGAAACGCCAAGGCTTCGCAAAGGCGTGTAAGGCTTGAGGCGTGGCTGTACCGCCACGCCACGCCTCACGCCTTTTAGAACATTGATAAATAATGAGTGTAAATAATATTAGTTCTAAATTTCTTCAGTAGGTTTAACAAATTTTATTTGTTTTGATACATTTGTTGAAGGATCATTTACGGTAAATCCTAAGCCGGTTTTATCATAAAATGGCTTTTGAATGTTAAGTAAATATTTTAAAGATCTAGAGCTATTTTCAAATTTTGCTAATATTTTTGCTTTTTCATTTTCCATTTTAATTTCATGTTTATAGTCTTGACAATATTTACATTTAAGATCAATTTCAATATTGCTTTCAAGTCTAGACATTTTATCTTCTAAAATTATTTCCTTTTCAAAATTATTTTCAATGAATATTGAAGATTTATTTTTAGGAATCATTTTTGAGTCAATGTTGCAAAAATGTTTGAAGTTGTTTTCCAATTTTGAAAATTCTAATATAAATTGATCATAGCAAAAATGTTCGGTTTTGGATTGTACCTTATTAGTAGTTGTATAATCTTCACATGCTATATGTTGATCAATTCCATCGTCCATGTCTCTCCATGTTTTATTTGTAGTTTCGTTTAGATCTAGATACATGTAGTCCTTGCCATCAATACTTGTATTCACATTTGTTTGAATATTCTCACAAGCCGTATTATCATCGTCTTCCTCGTACTTGTTGCACCATGATTTATTAACGCTCTTTCTTTGGATTTGGCTCATGTATTCTTCGTTATAGATACCTTCAATGATCACATTTGAACTAGTAGTACATGTGTTTATTTCAACTAAATATTTATTTATTAAATTTTCTAGATTAACTATTTCTTGTGCAATATCAAGT
Source organism: Artemisia argyi (assembly GCA_030686995.1). NCBI lineage: Eukaryota > Viridiplantae > Streptophyta > Magnoliopsida > Asterales > Asteraceae > Artemisia > Artemisia argyi. Next base: position 134,131,098 of record CM060693.1, on the reverse strand, counting down.
TTATCATCTTTGGTTTTACATTTCTCTTGGTGAAACTTTAAAAGACATTTCCAAATATCATTTGCCGTTTTACAACGAAATAATTTTTCATATTCAACTCTTGGTAGAGTTTTGAAAATAAGTAATTTGGCTTTAGTGTTTTTATCAATTTTGGTTTGAAGATTGTTATATTGGTTTTCAAAATCCATTTTGGTTGGTTTAAGATCACCAATTGAAATGATATGCCAAAGATCAAGATCTATTGATTTCACATAATTTTCAAATTTATTTTTCCATTCAAGAAAATGATCATTTTCAAATAATGGTGATTTTTGCGTAAATTCCCCTTCTAGATATTTTTCGAATTCCATAGATCGTTACAAGTTTTAAAATACAATATATTTTAAAGATCTTGCTAGACGTGGCTCCTGATACCAATTGTGGAAAACCAGAAAGGGGTTGAATAGTTTTGCGTCTTTTTCGTTTAATAAAAGTTTGCTTTTAAAGAATTGATGCTAATAGTATAAACCTTTGAAACTAAAGTATAGATACAAATTAATTCACATATATCACATAGACACAACTTATTTAAAGTGTTGAATAGAAATTATAATTTCATATATCTCACTTAAATATAAGTTTGTATATATATATATATATATGTGTGTGTGTGTGTGTGTGTGTGTGTGTGTGTGTGTGTTTTAATAATTGTATGTACTTATATTTTATTAATGTACAATCAATGTTGTAAATAGAATCTAGTTTAATCTTTATGTGAAATCAATATATGCACAACACACAATTATAACAATGTATGAAAAGCTAATAAGTAAGCAAGCAAAGAGTGAGATGGAAAGATCAAACCGAGAGATAAATGATTTATAGTAGTTCGGCTACAAGGACACCTTCCTTGCTCTACTCCACTCCCCGAGCACCGAACTCGAGAGTTTTCTTCACTAAGTCAATAACGTCCCTTATGGCGGAGAAAACCGTACACACCAAAAGCTTACACCAATTTACGACACAAAGCAAAATGTCGAGTTCTAATCGTAGCTAGAACCAATCTCACAACAAATATCACACCACACCTTCTTCACACCTTTTCACTTCTTCTATATCTTCACACCACAAGTATCTTCACGCCTTCACAAATACTTCACGACTTCAATGTCTTGCAACTTCACAACTTCAAGGCACTAATGTCTTCACAACTTCAAGGCTCTAATGTCTTCACAACTGCAAGCCACTAATATCTTCACAACTTCAAGCCACTAATATCTTCTAGTCTTCTCTACTTGAAAGCTTCAATTTCTTCACTACTAATCTCTATTGCTACTATCTCCTATCACCACTACTATCCAATACTACTTCTTCACTTCAAGTTCCACTTCACACTTACAACAATTCTAGATTTTATAACTAAATCTAGCTAACTAATACATACACTTTATTCACCAAAATATGAAGGATCAACAAGATGAAATAAACAAACAACTTAGATAGCAAGATGATACTAAGTTGTAATACTTCCAATAGAAGTATTCTTCTCTTTGCACTTGAGTGTTGAGGCTTGGATCACTTTGAAACAAAGATCAAAGAATATAAGAACAAAGGATTTTTAGAGGAAGGAAATGGATGTTTAGATCAGAAAGTTTTTGGTGCAAAAAGGTGAGAAAAATATGTGGAATGATCCAATATTTAAAGGGCCAGAAAATACTGTTCTGGAGCGTGCCGGTCCCCTTAATTAGGGGGCGGTCCCCTTAATGATTAAGGGGGCCGCCTAGTAAAATTAAGGGGGCCGCCTTCCTGAACGTTGGATTTTCTTGTCCTTTTGTGAGGGAAATTTTTCTAGATTAGATTTGCCATTTTTGGTTGAAAATTTGAATTCACAAATTTGTAATGAATTAAACATATTCTTTTAATGCCAAAAATGTTTTACAAAAGATATAAAATGTTTTGTGACATTTTATAAATATCTAGTGATTAACAAAAGCGTTCCTTGATCTTATAATACATTAGACACTTTGTTTATTCATACCTTAAGTGATTAGATGGTAAAGATGAGTATTTACTACTAAATACTTGTTTATGTCATAATCTTTGGTTTGATGAGTTTTCGTTTTGTGATTATCAAAACATAGAGATATCGAAAGATATGAATAACGTTTTTAGTCATTTATTTATATCAACAATATATACTTATAATATTTTTATGGTTTTATATATCAAACATAAATTTTTGGATCTCTAAAAAGTGAGGCATTAAGCAGTCGCCCACTTCGCCCACCTTTAAATACGGCCTGATACGGCCTGATGACTTTGAGTAGTAAATAAAAAGGCCTTAGTATCATCAAAGATATAATTATATATTATTGTTTCATGTATTTATATTTATAAGCTGTAAATCTGTCTAGAAAGATAAAAGAAAAATATATGGAACTAGTATAACTAAATTTATACGCAAATCACCTAGTTTAACCAACCCTACAATAAAACTTGTGGAGGCCACCCAAACCTTACAAATTTGTTGATATGTGTTAGGCAAGATTCATTTTATTTCATATGTGCTCGTCAACTTTTCTATTACCACAAATTATCGTAAATCTTAATAGTTCGGTTCAATTTGATGGCGCATCGTCTTTTGTTTATGTAGTTTGATGATAAATGATAGATCTGCAATAATTTTACAATAGAGACTTCACAAATACGTATGCCAACTGTATATGAAGACTAAGGGTCAGTTTGGTTTGAGGGTTTATTGGGGGTGGTGGGGGGTTTGTCTAGGCTCAATCCGAAAATTAAGTATTGTTTGATTATCTCGGTTGGGTATGTTGTTGTTTATCTCGGTTTAGAATTTGGGATATGTGGTAAAAAAAATGTGTAATGTGTAAATGCCTCTTTAGTAGCTTTGGTTTTCTGACAATACTGAGGCCAAGTGTACTAACCCACTCATCATCTCTCTCATCTTTTATATAATAAAACAAAACTTTCAGTGGGGATTTTTACCTTTTGAAAAAAATAATAATAATAATAAATTTTTTTATTAGGTAATTGTTGTATTATTATTTTTTACAAAATTAATGTTTAGTTAAAAATAAATAAATAAAACTTAATTGTTTCTTTATTTGGAAAAAAAAGACATTAAAATTCGTTTGCTACAAAAATATGTTGAAAAAACAAAAAATACGCATATACAACTCAAGATTTAATAGATGATAGCTTCGGGAAGGAAAGAAAAAGATAAAGATAAAAAAAAAAAATAATAAAAAAAAAAAAAAAAAAAAAAATAAAAAAACCGCTCCTCTCAATACAATTGAAGAGAAAAACCCTATTTTGCCTCCTGTCAAAAATCCGTCATCGCCTAATCGTCTCCACAATCGAATGATTAACATTAATTGTTTTGGGCATCTGTATCTCTTATAATCACCTTTATATTATAAAACCCCGAAAGCATGTTTGCAAAATTATGGCTACGAATCTGCATGTCCTTTGCCACTCTTAATTAATAACTGCAATAAAAATCATCTACGTGCTTTAGATAGTTGTTGCTTACATATGTGTTGCTATCGTTCTTATTCTATATCCATGATACTTCTATTTTGTGCCAAATAATTCGTTGTTATTAAACAAGTTCTATAATTCAATGTTAAATATGTATTGAAAACAATCCAATGACTAACACTTATTTCATATAGAACATTAGTAAGAAACAAGCACCGAAATAAATGGTTAAACAATGTAACAATAAATTCACTTTGATCTCATTTTACTTGCACTAAACGGTTTTCATATGTGATAAGGCTATGCACAATGGTATCGTTCAAGGTCGATCGACCGATCGGTCGTGCGTGGTCGTCCCGTTGTGAAGCGTCTGTCGCCGAAGGAAATTTCTCAAAACTCGGTCGAAAATTCTACCGATTGTGTAACTCACAAAATTACAAAATGTGAACGTTGGGTTTTTTTTTTTTTTTTTTTTTTTTTTTTTTTTTTTTTTTACCACTTTTACAATATTATAAATACCAACTTCAAACACACTTTTAAATACACAATTTCTAACACAATTCAAACAACTTATGAAGTTTAAATTTGTACTTTGTGATCGATTTCATGCTTGAACAATAATTCCCATCGATACTTGATGAACAGCTAAATATATAGCATAAAAAATGAATATTAACGAGGTGGATGGCGCCCTCAAGTTGCGACGGGGTTTTGCTTATCATACATATTGCATTTTATTTTATTTTATTATTAATATATATTTTTTTTTATTTGTGTTTTAATGTGACAAAAGTTTGTCCATCACCATTTTTCATAGATTTAAATTACATACATATTTCTTGTTTATGTTTTATATATATATATATATATATATATATATATATATATATATATATATATATATATATATATATATATATATATATATATATATATATTTTAAGTGGGTTATAAGTCTAGCGAGTGGGAAAACTTGTCAAAAAGGTAATATCCCAAGTCTAATAACTAATTACATTTTCGAGTAAAAGTCCAAGCCAAAAGATTCGTATAGAACCCTAAATGACCGTAGATCCCCAAACTTGATCTTGTCCGTCCAGTTTTTTTTTTTTTTTTTTCAATCAACGCTGCTAAACTAATTGATTTTATTCTTTTTTTTCTTTTTTCATTTAATCAAAGGGGCAACTTGGTCTTTCCCCCAATTGTAACGGTCATTCTTCTCATTCAATTTCACTTTCATTGTCATTCAATTTCACTCTCATTCTCCTTCAAATCCGTCATAACTTCCGTCATCATCATCAGCACCGTCAAATCCGTCATCATCACCTTCATATAACCGTTGGACGGCGGTGACGATCCACATATAACTGTCAAATCCGTTGCCTAAACACTCAACCCTAATTTTTACCCCTAAGTCTTATGAATAATGGACATACGGGCTGAAATAGTAGCGAGTAAGGATAAAACGAAGGCCTCTTCATCTGTTGATTATGGTTATTTTTCTTTATATTACAGTTATTTTCAGTAGAAACTATGAATAAAAGCATTAGATATTGAATACAATTGCTTATTTTGTTGCTTATTTTTACGTTTTTAGTGGTTGTTTATTTTTGGGATATTAGCAATAGGTGTTGCTTATTTTGTTGCTTATTTTTAGGTTTTTAGGTTTTGTTGCTTTATTTTGTAGATTTTGCTTATTAGGCTAAGTGTTTGTTAGGCGGTTTTTCCGTTTAGTGACTTGAATCACATGTGAGACATCTGACACTACGGAGCTCTTGAAACATGTTAATGGTATCACGAGTAGCCGTGTGCTTATACTAATGTTTTTAGTGCTTATATATAGTTGTGCTTATACTGATGTTTTTAGTGATTATACTGATGTTTTTAGTGCTTATATTGATGTTTTTTGTAAAATCATATATGATTATAGTAGATACATATATGATTCTACTAGAATCATATGTGATTCTTACTAAAATCGTATACGATTCTAGCTTATACTGATGTTTTTAGTGCTTATACTAATGTTTCAGGTTTTTCGCTTGTTTTTTAGTTTGATTGGTATTATCTTTCTTATTGAAGGCCAAGTGTTTGCTGGATTCTTTGCAAGCAAATAATAAGTCATTCAGCCGACTTTTTAGTGAAGCTCTTTTTTTTTTGCCTAAGTCTACTAATAAGATGAGCATAAACGAGTAATTGGAATTCATGATTATTGAGATATGATCTGTTGCGTAGTGATTTAAGTTTACAGTAGATTCCGCGCTTTCTTTGCTTTGTTTTAGTTTTATTTTGTAGTATATGTTCGGTTTATGTCTAATATCTTAATTTTGAGTGAGATTGCTTATTAAGACTTATTTACTTTGGCATAGTTGTATTGTGAGTGAGATCTCTTGTTTTCAGAATGTTATGCATTTTAGAGAATAGATTGTTTAAAAGTTATGCCGTAAACATGAACAAAAACTAATAGACTGTTTAAAGTTAGCGGAATTTAAGGAAGTAGATCTGTGAGATTTGTGAGTGATGTACTGATGTATAGGGTATATCTAAATGCTTGTAAGTGACTGCTGATTTCTGAGTGAGATAAGTTGATTTGGATTGAAATCAGTGGTTAGTGATGTACTGATGTATTTTGTTAGAATCATATATGATCCACATTTAATCATATATGATTGATGTAGTGATTTATAGAATTTTGTTGCTGATGTACTGTATATGATTCAATGTGAATCATATATGATTCTGGTAGAATCATATATGATTTTACTAGATTATTTTATGGTTATTAACATTTAATATTTTTATGCAGGTCGATCAAATCTGTTGCACATAATCCTAAAGAGAAGCTTACAAGGCAATCAGCTAAGAAGGCTACGACTGCTGATAAACCAAAGTCAAATGAGGATGAGTCTGGTGACAAGGGTGAGGATGAGTCTGATGACAAGGGTAAAGAAGGTAGTGAGGATAAGTCTAATGACAAGGGTGAAGAAGGTAGTGAGGGTGAGTCTGGTGAAGAAAGTAGTACTAATGGGTAGTCTTTTTGTAAAATCTGATTGTGTTAAACTGATGGTAGTTTATGTAGTACTAATGGTTAGCTTTGGGATAATCTAATTGTAGTATCTCATTATAAATTTAAAAATGTTTTTTTTACATCTAAATCACGTATGATTTTTGCACAAATCATATATGATTTGTTAAAAATCAATATTATTTTCACAAATCATATATGATCTGTTAAAAATCAATATATGATTGTAGTAGAATCATATATGATCTATTAAAAATCCAAAACCATTAAATAATCCGAAAATCCCAATTCTTTTGCACAAACCATTAATAATCAGATAACCAACACTAACCAAACATAAAACAAGACTAACCCTAAACATCATATTTCACAAAAATCAATTACGGTTAGGTAACTCAGAAAAAAATATCAATAAACATGAACTTACACCAACTCAGATGGAGATGGAGAGTGTTAAGGGTTTGCTTATGGGTGCCTATATGTGTATATGTGTGGGGGGAGGATATGTGTGGTGAAGATGAGTTTGTATGGTGAAGATGGGACATATGATTTTCACAAATTATATATGATTTTGTGAACAATCATATGTGATTGTAGTAGAATCATATGTGATTTAGTAATGTAACTTTACATCTTGCATTTGTATTCAGTTAAAAATATCAAATATGCTATAACAATAAATTAAAATAATTCAATTAAACAAAAAGTAACTTTTTAGAAACACATATAATCCTCGTAACACTTTTTCAATAGTGCAATAAAAATAAATAAATAACCAAATCTAAAAAAGCATGATATTCAAGAAGCGTTAGTCGCTTGTTCAGTTTCGAAAATTGTCGTTGCTTGTTCACCCGCGTCAGTTCTAGCCTGTTTTTCAATATACTTTAGATTCAATGGACATGTCGTCTTGCTGTGATTGTTAGTCTTCTCTCCACAGAATCCACATTTCCTTTTCCGCTTAGATGTTTTCCACTCTTTCTACGTTCTTCTTTAGACCAACCTTTGTTTGAAGCATTGGATGGATTTTTGACCACAGGTTTTTCAGGTTTTTCAACTGCATATATATCCTTAACTCCAATTACTTGTCATCAAGAGAACTCATAACCTAGTTGCAAAACAGGAAGGAAAGAAAATTAGAACATTTTTAATTCTAGAGTCATAGATGATTTTACTAGAATCATATATGATTTTTATAAGAATCTGATAACGCGAAAAGTGTACCGCTTTAGGGGGTCATTTAAGCCCGAATTCGTGATTGTTTGATCAATTATTACCCTAAATCGTTCATTTTGTCATTTTAGGTACTTTTGAGGAGAAATCTAGAAAATGAAGCATTTTGGACGTTTTTGGAGCAATTTAGTGTAGAAAACGACAAAGTCTCAAAATCCTTGTTGTGAACAGTACCTGACGGCGTCAAGGCCATACAAGTGACGGCGTCAAGATTGGAAAAAGAGGTGGATATGGAAAATACACATGACGGCCCAGAACAATTTCAAGGCAATTTGGCCTGACGGCGTCACCAAGGCCGTCAGGGGAATACATGTGACGGCTCTGAGTAAAATTTACACATGACGGCGTCAAAAGTGGATCTAGGCAATACGAATTTTATCTTCGCAACGAGTTGACGGCGTCACAAGCTATAACGTGACACCGTCAAGGTGTAAAATCTGTATATAGTTTTCTAATTTTCATTCATTAAGGGTGGAACTTTTGGAGAACTTCTTTGTGCAAACCCTAGACGAATTTTCTGTAAAAACATGGGTTTCAACCCTTATTCCATCCATGTTCAATTGAAGATATGTTTTCCAATAATCATACAATATTTCTATGTGTTGTTTGATTCTATCTTATGCTTGTCTTCTTTTTAACATGCTAGGCTAGGTTTTTATTGTGTTTGCTTAGATGTAATGAAACCTAGATGTTGATTATTGGTCGATGGTTTGTTTATAGTTGTTGTGGAAGATTGTATTCGATGTTAGGCTTAAGAAAACTGGCAAACTTCCAATTGGTAACTTGCTTGAACGTCTTAAGAAACATGATCGGAGGTGTACTATGATTTATTGGTTGTATTTAATGCGTAGGCAACTGCTAGTGATACTACGTTAGGAGCTAGTAGTCGGCTCGACCTAGAATGAAGTAGAAGCCTATAGAGTTAGGGAATATCGTACACGGCCCTACGACTGGTATTAAGGAATATAATCCGTCATCCATGCAATTGTAACAAGCTAATCAACCGGTAAAAGATATCTAGGGAGTAATGAAATCTAAGTAAACACATTTTCTCTTATTATTATTTACACCACAAATTAGTTTAAGTTTTATTTTATTTTATTTTGATTGCATCTTTAGTTAATTGGGTTAGTTGGCTAGGAACTAATTCCGCCCACTCCTTCAAAACCGAGATTTTTATTTACTTTTATAAAAATATAAAAATACAAAAAGAATCATCCCACACCTTTAGACCTAGTTTAGTAGACTCTTTAATCCTAGCGAACATTATTCCTAAGTTGAACGATCAATCCCCCGGTACTTGTCACTATACTATACTACAACGAACAGGTACACTGCCTGGTGGGGATTGCAAGCTTCTCAAGATCCCTTGAGAGGCAAAACCTTTTGCGAGGGTGCAATTCCACGCATCAAGTTTTGGCGCCGCAGCCCGGGGAATAGTTATTATGTAGGTAAAAATTTCTTTTTATTAGGTTTACTTGCTAGATTCCTTTCTAGTAAGATTTTTATTTTTATTTTTTTAGGTCTTCTTTAGTCTATCTTTTTCTTTGTACCTTTATTAGTAAACTAAGTTCATTGACTATTCCGTTGGCCACTATGGAAAACGCGAATCCACCCCTTTCACCTAGTGAAGTTGCTTTGTTGCGTGAACAGATTGAGAGTGAGATTAGGGAACTTAGAGAACTTAATAGGTTGATTAATGTTGAGCTCGATCATGCATTTATTGACCTAGCCACCGCGTTGTATTCGAATGAGGACTGGTGAGGCGAAAAATAAACCGTTTTTAGGGGGTCATTTTAGCCCGGATTTAAATTTATTTGATCAAATAATGCCCTAAATCGTTCCTTTTGTCATTTTAGGTACTTTTGGAGTGAATTCTGGAAAAGGAAGCATTTTGGACGTTTTTGGAGCATAAAAGTGAAGAAAACGGCAAAGTCTTAATTTTCCTTGCTGGGAACAGTACCTAACGGCGTCAATAGTCTCCAAGTGAGGGCGTCAAAAGTAATACAAGAGGTGGAAGTGATAAAGTCCGTGATGATCCAGAAGAGTTTTACACTAGGGACATGACGGCGTCACCATAGGCCGTCATGGTCCAAATAAGAGTGACGGCCCAGAGTAGTATTACATATGACGGCGTCAAAACTGGATCTAGGCAATCCGATTTCATTATCGGCGGCGAGTTCACGGCGTCAGAATTTCCTTCTTGACGCCGTCACCCTGTAAAATCTATATATAGTTTTGCAATTTTCATTCATTAAAGAGGAATAATTAGGGTGTAACTTTGGAGAGAAACCCTAGTCCGAATGTTACAGCTTTTTCATGGGTTTTTACCCTTTGAAACCTTTCATGTTCAATTAAGATAAGTACTCTTTCAATTCATTCAATATGTCTATGTGTTGTTTGAATATATCTTACACTTGTCTTGAATTTAACATGCTTGGCTAAATCTCTTGTGTGTTTGCTTAGATGTAGTGAAACCTATATATTAATTATGGGTTGATTGTTTATTTATAGTTGTTACGGATGATTGTATTCAATGTTAGGCTTAAGAAAACTGGCAAACTTCCATTGGTGACATGCTTGAACGTCTTAAGAAACATGATCAGAGGTGTACTATGATTTTTGGTTATATTTAATGCGTAGGAGAATTCTAATGATCCCATGTTAGGAGCTTCTAACGGCTCGACATAGGAGTGAAGTAGGATCCTATAGAGTTAGGGAATATTGTACACGGCCCTACGACTGGTATTAAGGAATACGACCCGTCATCCATGCAATTGTAACAAACTATCAACCTGTCAAAGATATCTAGGGAGTAATGAAACCTAAATACACACAACTCTCCCTATTATTGTTCACACCACTAGTTTAATTAGATTTCATTTCATTTTTGTTATTTTATTTTGATTGCATCTTAGTTATTGGGTTAGTTGACTAGCAACTAATTCCGCCCACTCTTCCAAAAACCGAGATTTTAATTGCTTTTATAAAATATAAAAAAATACAAAAAGAATCATCCCTCACCTCTAGACCTAGTTTTTAGGCTTTCTAATCCTAGCGACACTATTCCTGAGCTGAACGATCAATCCCCCGGTACTTGTCACTATACTATACTACAACGATCAGGTACACTGCCTGGTGGGGGTTGTAAGCTTCTCGAGATCCCTCGAGAGGTATAGCCTGGTGCGATTCCCATGTATCAAGTTTTTGGCGCCGCTGCCGGGGAATAGTTATTGTCTAGGTTAGGATTTCTTTTTATTAGATCTACTTGTTAGATTCCTTTCTAGTAAGATTTTATTTTTATTTTTAGGTTATCTTTAGTCTATCTTATTTCTTCGTGTCTTTGTTTGTAACCTTTACCATCCGACATCATGGAAGGTGGTAACATCTTTGAACCCATCAACCCACCACAACAAAACCACCCACAAAAGCCACCACTAGCAAACCAACCTCTTAGGCCCTGAACCCTAGGAGAGTATTCCCGTCCTAGCCACCAAGGCTATCGAAACACTATTGAGCTCACTCAAGGAGCCAATGTGTCCCCCTTGCGATCCGACACCATCCGGTTGGTGCAAAGTGGATGTGCAATCCATGGACTTCATTCCGAAGATCCTAACCAACATCTCAAGGACTTCCTTAAAATCGTAGATTCTGTAGACCTTGATGTTACAACTAGAGAGTCGACCCAATTACGCCTATTCCAATTCTATCTACGTGATCAAGCTAGTCAATGGCTTGAATGTTTACCCGCGGGATCCATCACCTCATGGGATGATCTCACCACTCGTTTCCTTGCTCAATTTTTCCCACCGGGGAAAACTGCGATGCTTAGAAATGATATCTTGATGTTCCAACAACGTCAAGGTGAAACTTTCTACGAAGCATGGGCTCGTTTCAAGGACTTACTCCAAAAAGTCCCTCATCATGGTATCAATTTTTGGTTATTAGTTCAAATCTTCTATGACCATGTCGACTTTCACACCAAACGTACCATTGATCGAGCCGCCGGAGGTAGGTTACGTGATAGGAACGCCGAGGAATCTTGGGAAATTATTGACGAACTTGCTGCTGATAATCAAGAATTATGGGAATTTAATCATGCTATAAAAGCGGCCATCAACGCGATCTCGACACCTGGAGAGACTAATCAAATCTCTGAAGAACTCCTTTGTAAGCTTGAGGCAAAGGTTGACTATCTCGAGGAAAAACAAAAGAGACCTTTAAGTCCTAGACGGGAAACTATCAATTCTGTATCAAAAATGATTCCAACGCCATTGTCTGAGTCACCTTCTAGAGAGAATGTTGAAACCTTTCAAAATTATGCCCCACCTTATTCCCCTCCTTAAAACCTTAGCCCGGAATTCGAAGCTCGAATGAGAGAATATATGGCAACCCATTCTTAGAGGCTTGCTAGATTCGAGGAAGTAGTTTATAAACAAAAGGAGCAGATGCAAGAGAAAATGAAGGAGATGATGAGCCTAGTGGAGGAGTACGCAAACCAGAAAACCCCAGAAATTATGTTACTAAGGAAAGAAAGTGCTACCCCCACTACCCGGTTTGTTAATTCCATCACAATTGTCCACAAGGATAATGAGGAAAAAGAAACCCCTAGTGAACAAACCATTGAGGAACCGCCAAAATCCCAATCATTAGGTTACTACCTAAAACATGATATAAATGAGAACACCATAACAAATTGGATAAAGGGTGACGGGCGTAACCAATTCTCCCAACAGGTTTCAAAGAAGGAGAAAGAGGGGGAAGATGAGTATGATACATTACCTGGGGGACCGATATTTGAAAAACTACTTGTACAGAAAGTAGCTACTAAGCAAATGGCTTGTGGGAACTTTAAGATACCAGCCATTGGGAATCTGCAAAGTCTGAATGCTTTCACCGACCAAGGATCGGAAGTAAATCTTATGCCCCTAACTGTCTACACCCAACTAACATCAGAAATGCCAGCCACCACCCATGTTAGGCTATCCTTCGCTGGACACTCTTATGTGTACCCTTTGGGAATTGCAGAGGATGTGCTGGTCAATGTTGCAGGATTCATGTATCCCGTTGATTTCATGATCATCGATGATAATGGAGGTGGATGCATGCCAATAATCCTTGGAGCACCGGTCCTTACCACCGCACGAGCTGTTATTAGGTATGAAAAAAGGGAAATTGAGCTTAAGTCAGGAAAAAGAAAGATTAGCTTTCTCATGACCCCGCGATGTGCACAAGAAAGCTTGATGAAGAGAAAGCTCAAAAACAACATTGACACATCGCCTATTCGTGTTCAGGAAAAGATTCTTGCATGGGAAGCAAGGATTAAAAGTTACAAAGAAACTGAGCATGAAGGAAACAAAGGCTGCAACAAAGTTCATGTCAAGTTTGAATGTAGTCAACCAACGAAGAATCATGTACCATTCGCGAAAGGAGACCTTGTACTCTTAAGACACTCAGATGTAACAGTGCCTCCCGATACACCAAGTCCCTGGTGGTATGGACCATTCACAATTGAAGGCATAGGCCAAGATGGGATAGCTAACTTGAGTGGTAAAGGAGGAGGGGAGGTGACTGCGAGTATCGATAGATTGAAACACCACAACCACGGTAGTGAGGATCACCATTATATGGGATACGTTATCTTGAGAGATGAGGTCACGTAATAGTCCATGACCTTGAGTCTAGCTACAAGACTCGTAAAATAAAGAAAAGCGCTTCTTGGGAGGCAACCTATGTTTTGTGTGATTTTTATTTGTTTGATTGTTATTTGCTTCCGTATGCATGCTTTATTCTATTGTTGGTAGATCATGTTTCAAAACTAAAATTGTGAAAATGCTTTATTTTGTCGTTTGACTTCGTCTTAACTTCATACAAAGGTATTTCGCAAAAGATAAGTGTAAGGGGAAACCCCAAATACGTTTTTAAGAAACGAAATTGATCATGATTCTCCACAATATTAAATGAACATGTGTATTAGTATTTGTTAGAGTCAAATGCTTGTATCGAGTCATAATGGTGTTTTGCAGGATTTTCCAGGAAGTAGGACATAAGTTTTTTCAAAAATTTTTCGGAAACTTTACGTAAAGATTTCTGCAGGTTACTTCTGACAGCGTCAGGAGTTAACTCCTGACGGCGTCATGTGTAAAATTCTATAAATTTTGCTAGTTTTGTTTTTCTAACGGAGTCTTGAAGTTTTTGTTAATTCTTTAGTTTTATAAACTCCAGGAAATCTGCAAACATTCATTCCATAAGCATTATATCTTACATTGTTTTCTAGGACTTGTTAGTATATATAGATTGCCGCCAATTTTACGCGAGGTTGCCTTGTTTGTTTTCTCTGGTTTAACAGGTTACATATGACAAGAAGATGATTTATATTTCTGGAAGGGAAGCTTTGATTGTTCATTTTCTTGGAGGAAGATCTAACCTTGTTACCACACTATCCACACCGAACGAATCAGGGGAATGTTTTTTTTTTTCATTCTTTTACTTATTTTACTTTTACATTCTTTAATTGAACATTGGGGACAATGTTCATCCTAAGTGTAAGGGAGGGTAAATGATGATACCTTATAGGATACTATTGCACTTGAGTTTGTTTGTTTGATGGTAGGTGTGTAATAAAACTAAGAGAAATACTTGTTAGTGTAATTTTAGCGCCAAATTTAAATTTTTTTACAACATTTAGGAGTGAAACTTTAGCCATAACAAGCGTCTCATGGATAGGAGTTGTATGACTAGCACAAAACCGTGCCATTCAGAAAAATTTTCCACCCAAATATGTGAGGTTCGCCTTTAGATTTGATAGGAAAAGCATTCACTATTAGTGCTTATGAGTGTACCGGTAGCATTTAGATTCTAGAACTTGCGTTAGTGATGCATCCCAAGACCGCTAGTGAGACTACATTCGTGTAGTAGGATTTACTACATGATAAGAGGCATTAGGATCACCCTTGTGTTTAAACCCGTATCATAATTACTTGACCATTTAAGTCATATCACTTGGCTAGTAAAGTCAACTAATTTTTCCCACACCTTTGCGTTGTACTCATTTTTAGTACACGAAACCCCTAGTACACCCCTCCGAGCCTATCTTTTCGTTTCTAACTTTAAGCATCTTACTTAAAGGAAGAATTTGTTACAACCCACTTAAATGTACACCCAAATCGCCTTAGCCTTCCGTATATGCAGTCATCTTTAGTGCATGTTGGGTTCATACTTTAGTATTTAGTCAAGTCTCGGTCATTACATTTTGTAATAGGTTGCTTTAGTATGATTTATGATTATTGTTTAGTTAATGGGCAACATGTAAAAGCCCATGAGGCCTTAAAAGCCCACGTATGAAAGGATAAGGGAGGAAGGGAGTGTTGCCCTAGCTCCTCCCTTATAAATAGAAACCTTATGTTACATTTTATTTTGTTGGTTATTTGATTATCTTAGTGAAACTCTTGCACTCTCACCTTTCATATTGTCTTATAATCAACCACCTCTCATTCTCATCTTATTTCTTCATCAATCATACTTGTGTTTACATAAATGGTGACCTATCAAGTGGTATCATTCGCCTACTAGAAGTTTGAAGTGAGTTTCTTTGGTTAACGTGGGGATTGGTGCTTATTTCTTCATCTTTTTGCATTTTTCTTTGTTTCTTTCACTCAAATCTTGAAGCTTGGATAAGTTTCAAGGTTAATATAGTGAGTTGAAGCTTAGTTGTTGCATAAAGTTGTGATTTTTTAAGGTTTTATAGCTTCTTTGATATTGGAAAACTAGTTTTTGGTAGCTACATCTTATAAAGTTAAGGTTTTCTTAGTATTGGTGAAGTTATTTGATCAAAAGTACCTTATTTCTAAGCATTTTTTTCATCAAAAAGTCATTATTTTGGATGAACAGTACGGTTTACGCGTAAAGTGGTCGAAAAAAGTACTATTTCCAGCTGTCTACAGTGTTTTTTGGTCGGTTTACGCATAAGTCTAGGCCAAAACCCTTTTCTTACGCGTAAAATTGGTCTAAACCCTTTTCTTACGCGTTAAATAGGCCAAAACCCTTTTCTTACGCGTTAAATTGGTTAAAACCCTGATCCTACGTGTTAAGTGCTCTTCTACGCCTTAAACCTACGCTTAAGTTTGATTCTACGCGTAAGTCAAAGTTACGCGTAACTTGCCAGAGTTTACGCGTAAGCTTCATCAACGATCTTCTCTTTGTGCTACGGTGACTCAGTACTTCCCTAGCTTGGATAAGTTAGTGGAATACTTCGACTACGGATATCTTTCAAGCTTGGATAAGTTTGAAAGATTTGTTTGGTTGTTTAAACCTTACGCATAAGTCTAAACTTACGCATAAGCCTAAACTTACGCGTAAAGAGAAAACTTACGCATAAACTATTAGTTTACGCATAATCTACTCTTTACGCATAACTTAAAGTTTACGCGTAAGATTAAGTTACGCGTAAGAATTGAACTTACCCCAAGGATTTTGCAACTTACTCAAAGAAACGTGCATTTCATTCTTCTACAAAGATCCATTTCTACACAAGTGTTCTAAGATGTCTCAACCACCTAATCACTACTTCCCTCACTCTTATCCTCAGCAACAACAACCTCAGCAGTATCAGCAACAACAACCTCAGCAGTATCAGCAACAACAATACCTTCCGCACATAATGAATCAACAACCTCCTAAATACAATCCACAACAACATTACCTTATGATGCAACAACAGCTCATTCCTCAACAACAACCATATCAAGTGCCACTACAAAACACTCAGTTTTCCTCCAAACAACCTCACTAGTTTGACAGAATGTGTGAAGTTATTACAACTCAACAATCCCGACATGAGGCAGGATCACTTAAAACACCTCCAATGCTTACACCTGGAAACTATGTGCAATGGTCAAGTCGATTCTTACGATTTCTTGAACTAAAGAAACCTCATGGGAAATTCTTGAAGCAAGTGATACTTGAAGGACCATTTGAGTGGCCAACAAGATTTGAAGCTGGTGATCCAAATGCTGATCCTCCACGTCCTCCTGGTGATAGACCCCTTGCAGAATCTGCACTCACTGAAGAACAGAAACTACATCGTGAAGCTGATCAGTATGCAATGGCTTATATACTTCAAGGTATACCTAATCCGATCTATCGAAGTGTCGATGCTCAGAAAACAGCCAAAGCTATGTGGGAACACGTTCATCTCCTAATAGAAGGAACTTAATTGAACAAAGATGACATGGAATCCAAGCTTTACATGGAATACACTGACATCACAATTGAACCTGGAGAGTCACTTGAATCCTACTATCATCGTTTCACAAATGTGGTCAATGATCTGGAACGTCACAAAATCACAGTACCAAGGATCGTTGTGAACTCCAAATTTGTTGGTAGTCTTGGCCCTGATTGGCATAAATATGTGACATTTGTTCGTCAAACGAAGAATCTTCATGATGCTCCATATGGCTTGTTGTATGACTTTCTGAAACACCATGAACCTGAAGTGGAAAAAGATCGAGCTCTACGAGGAGGTTACACACCCACAACAACACCAAATTCTTTGGCTCTCGTAGCTCAATCTCCCTATGCTCCACCACCACTGTCAAATCATGCATATGTTCAAGAGCAGAACTACTTCAGTTATCCACAATCTTCCACCTCGAACCAAATGGTCCCTTATGATTCATCTCCACAAGATACTTCTACTCAACTTGTTCCGTCAAACAACAATGATGCTGTGTACTACTCCAACTGCAATGATGATGACGATGATGACTTTAATACGTTGAATCAGGGACTTGCTCTTATTGCTCGTGCTTTCAGCAAATTCTCCAACAAAACGAACAACCGTCAACGCTCATCTTCTAATACCAGGAATCAAGCTGTTGTAAATGATGGAAGAGTGGAAATTCAGAATCGTAACTATGGTAGATCTGGTTCAGGAAGTTCTTCAGGAAGTTATGGGAATGGTCAGAGGTTTGGTAACAATGCAGGGTTCAGGAACAACTCAGGATCTTCTCAACAAAGGTCTGACTCAGTTGCTACAAGGAACTCAACCTCAGGGAATGCAGTTTGGTGCTACAATTGTAATGAACAAGGTCATATTGCTACAGCATGTCCCAAACCGAGAACTTGGGGTAGCAAGTTTCACAAGCAGGCATTACTCATGGCTCTTCAGGATGAAAAAGATGGACATTTCCCTGAACAGGACAACAACTTCATGGCAAATGTGAACAACGATGATGACATGGAAGATCTGGAAGCCAATGCTGCTGTGATGCTTATGGCCAACATGCAGGAACTTAAGCTCAATGATTCAGGTCCAGTGTATGACACTGACGGCTTGTCTCAGGTACATGACCTCAATGAATGCTTTATTAATGAAATAGTCTCACCTTCTGCTTATGAATCAGATATGGCGCAAGTTGTTCCATCTAAATCATCTTCATCATCTCATACAGATGAACAAATAAACACAGTTGTCATATTCGATGATGACACAGTTGTTTCATTTGATGATCCTATTGAGAATGATAAACATGATCATTTCGAACAACATGAACCATCATTTGATCCAGACCCTGATCTCATATTGTTATCAAAACAACTGGATGCTCAACAATTGCAAATAATAAAGTGCAACGAGAAAAACAAAGTTTTGAAAGAACAAAATGCGTCACTTGCAAGAGATATTGAATGTTATAAAATTCAGCTTTCTAATCAGGAAGACAAGATTAAACATGCAAAAAGTTTTGAAAAAGCTTTTCACGATTCCTACAACAAAGAACAAGATCTTCAACGCAAAATGCAAGATTTAATCGAGTCAAACGGAAAGTTGATTTCAAAACTCGAAAGTGAAAAGAGTGAATTGAAAATGCAAGTCGAACGTCTTCAAACAGAACTTTCAAAAACAGAAACAGAATTGTCAAGTTGTCAAAAAGATTTTTGTGAACATAAAATACGAAAAAGGAAGTATATAGATAACTTACTCGGTGATATTGTTGATCTTGAAAAACAATTGAAAGAATTTCGTAACATTGTTTACAAACACGGGAACTCTGTCACAACAATTCAAAAATTTACTTTAAAACCGAGACCCGGTACTGGATTTGCACTTGGCGATTACAATTCAATGTTTCTTCACAATGCATTCAAAGATGTTCCAAAAATTTACAGTATGGACTATTTGCTTGATAATACGATTGTGCGTGCTGTTGTTTTTGATACTGAGGAAGAAGAAGAACTTGAAGACAAGAGTCGGTCAAAAATGAGTAATGTTCAATATTGCACACCATATGACTATTCAAAAAATCCAGTCAAGTTCGTTACTCAAAAGGATTTACCTGAGAAATCATGGTTTATCGAAAAGTCGTATGTTTCATCTCACAATGAGGCCCCTGTCCAAACTGTAGCACAAGTAAATGGTCCTTTACCATCATCCGGTGAACTTTCACCCTTACCAAATAGTGTTCGTGTCTTAAATTATTTCAAAACTTTTATGGAAGACATCGAAATTTTGGAGGAGACAATTGAACGTAATTCTGAAATAAAAATTGAAACGTTTCAATCCGCTTACGAGCGCGAAAAGAGAGATATTTTTCAAAAACAAATGTTGCCAATTGTCAAACACCTCCGTCTCTGTGCTACACGTTGGGATCAGGAACTTCAAAAGGAGGTCAAATATATGATAAACGTTTTCAATGATAATAAAAATGAAATTTTGGTTCAAAAGCAACGAACTAGAGTTTTCAAAAATGATGCTGATCGACTCTTAGAACAAGTTCTCAATGCTGATATTTTGTCTGTTATCATGAATGATCTCTATAATTCTGGTACTTCTATGCTTAAGCATGATCATTGTGTTGATAATAACTTGTTGAATGTGGAAATTGAGACACTGAAACATGAGAATGATAATCTGAGGAAAAAGAATGATGATGTGACAAAACAGATTTCAAAACAAATCAGTCTACTCAATCAAAGGCTTGAATGGTGTCAAGCTAAAAGTCTTGAAAGGGAATTGAAGTTTCAAAGTCACAATGTTTCAAACTCTTGTCAACTTTGCAAAAACAATGAGTCTTTAAAAGGTTTGTGTCTCAAATACGAGAAAGAAATTGCGAAGTTAAAAATTGAAAATGACGAATTTCTACAAAACCACATAGACATCAAATATTGCAATGGTATACTTGAGTCTAATATTCAGGATAAGAATCACATCATTATCGAGTTGAAAGAGAAAATCAAAATACTTGAAAAAGGAAAGATGGTTGACACCACGGTGATCGCACCAGGAATGTATAAATTAGACAAAACTAATAAAGGAAAGGTTATTCAAAATACTAATGTTGATACCTCCACTTCTACAGGACTAGTCTCCCCTAATAGCGTTAGCAGACCCAAGCGACAAAGTAAAAAGAAGAATAGGCTCTGGCAACGTAAGAGAGGATCACTAGAAGCTCAAGGAGTAGAAGATCACCTTAGGAATTTGAATAATACTCATGTTGCATCGGATTTAGATTCTAATCTGGCAAATTCTAATCAAAATCTAAATGTAACGAATGATGTACCTTTAAATGTTTTGAATATTAATGCATCTTGTGTGTTTTGTCGTAAAAGTGTTTCATCTGGTGATCATACTAAATGTATAGCTAATTCTCTTCTTCATCGTCATAAGAAACGTAGGACACGCATTCCTTCTAGGCCCACTACTGCCTCTAAGTCTATCTTAGGAAAGCCGCCTTCTACGGTTTCTAATGAAGTTGATGTTACCCCCATAGGTGCAGAGAACAAGTCTAGGAATCAGCCAAACACTAGTGAATACACCATTAAGAAAGCTCGAACTAGTTGGAATTGGCAACGTTGGTTACAACACAAACCTGATTTTCAATGGATTCCTAAATTATTGAATACTTGTGCTTCTAACCAACTGGAACCCGCAGTTTCTTTGGGTTCCACCCTTACTTCTGTTCCATCCGTGTCTTCTTCTTGTGATGCAGGTGGTACAGATTGTTCTCTGGATTGTTGATAGCGGATGCACCCGACATATGACAGGCAATCTCAAACTGTTACACAACTTTGTCTCAAAGTTCATTGGTACTGTCAGATTCGGGAATGATCATTACGCTTTAATCATGGGGTATGGTGACTTTATCAGTGGGAACATCGAAATAAGCCGTGTTTATTATGTGGAAGGCCTTGGACACAACCTTTTCTCTGTTGGTCAATTCTGTGATGGGGATCTAGAAGTTGCATTTCGTGAGAAAACTTGCTTTGTTCGTGACTTACAAGGAAATGACCTTATGCCTGGCTCCCGTGGCTCCAATCTTTACACAATATCAATGTCAGATATGATTGCAACATCTCCGATATGTCTTCTCTCCAAAGCAGAATCGACTAAATCTTGGTTATGGCACAAACGTCTTTCACACTTGAATTTCAAAACTATGACTGACCTTGCTCGTTATAAACTTGTTGAGGGATTTCCAAGATTCCGTTTCACCAAAGATCACTTATGTCCTGCCTGTGAACAAGGAAAAAGTACTCGGGCTCATTTTCCTTCAAAACCTGAGCACAGTACGAATCATGTTCTACAACTGCTTCATATGGATTTGTGTGGACCGATGCGTGTTCAAAGTATCAACGGTAAACGCTACATACTAGTAATCGTCGATGATTTTTCCAGATGGACTTGGGTTTATTTTCTACGAAGTAAAGATCATGCTCCTTCTATGATCATCACCTTTCTCACTAAAATTCAAGTTCAGTTACGCAACACGGTCCGAATAGTCAGAACTGACAATGGAACTGAATTCAAGAATCAGACACTTAGGTCTTATTATGAGAAAGTGGGAATTGAACATCAAACATCTATTCCTAGAAGCCCAGAATAGAATGGTGTTGTTGAAAGACGCAACAGGACGTTAGTGGAAGCTGCTAGAACTATGTTGATTAATGCTCAATTACCTGATTACTTGTGGGCAGAAGCTGTTTCAACCGCATGCTATACTCAAAACCGTTGTATGATCACAAAACGTCATCGCAAAACACCATATCAAATTGTTCACAAAAGGAAACCGAACATCGATTACTTTCATGTTTTTGGAGCACTCTGCTATCCGAAAAATGATCGTGATGATTTAGGTAAACTTAAAGCAAAGGCTGACATCGGAGTGTTCATTGGATATTGTGAAAATTCTAAAGGTTTTCGGATTTGGAATCGTCGTACTCGTGAAATTCAAGAAACCATTCACGCTAATTTTGATGAACTCACCCAAATGGCTTCTGAGCAACACAGCTTAGGACCCGAATTTAACCGTCTTAACTCTCCGGCATCTTCGGCTGAACCATTGCCACTCAACCGCAAAGAATTGGAAACCTTGTTTGCTCCACTGTTTGATGACACAATTGAATACCGTCCTACTGAGGTTCCACCGATTTCCGCTGCTCAACCTGACAATATTCATGTACCAGACTCACCTCAACAAACTTCTACAACTGTTGAGAGAGACGGTCCTCCAATTGCTTCACCATCTACAGTAGAACAAACTGCTTCTAACTCCCGCCACTCAGCTGAAGATCCAACACCACTATCAGTTCCACAATCCGCAGAGCATGATCCTGATGCGTTCTTCAATCCGTTTGCACCAGCTACTACAGTTCCTGATATAGCTGAGTCGTCAACACGCAACTTGGATCCTGCCAACATGCGAGATACATATCAACTACACCCTTCAACACACAAATGGACCCGAGACCATCCTCTAGTTCATATTATTGGCCATCCAGATGCACCAGTTATGACAAGACAACGACTTCACACAGATGGAGAAACTTGCATCTACGCACTCACAGTTTGTCATGAAGAACCCAAGAACATTAAAGATGCAATGACTTATGACAACTGGATTGAATCTATGCAAGAGGAATTTCAGCAATTCATAAGATTAGAAGTCTGGGAATTAGTTGAAAGACCTGACGGAGTCTTTGTCATTGGGTTAAAATGGATCTGGAAGAATAAGCTTGATGCTGAAGGCACTGTCATACGAAACAAATCACGTCTGGTAGCGAAAGGATACTCTCAACTGGAAGGTCTAGATTTTGCTGAATCCTTTGCTCCAGTGGCTCGACATGAAGCTGTTCGGATCTTTTTGGCCTATGCCGCACACAGGAATATGGTAGTCTTCCAAATGGATGTCAAAACAGCATTTCTTAATGGAGATCTCCGTGAAGAAGTTTATGTTAGCCAACCTGAAGGCTTCGTTGATCCTGAGCGTCCTAATCACGTTTACCGACTCAAAAAGGCACTCTACGGACTCAAGCAAGCCCCACGGGCGTGGTATGACAAACTATCTACTTTCTTATTGGCCAATAAATTTTCTAAAGGATCGGTGGATCCCACACTATTTACAAAAATCTACGGGGAGGACTTACTTGTTGTTCAAATATATGTCGATGACATCATTTTTGCCTCAACAAACAGAAGTTACTCTAATGATTTTGCAAAATTAATGAAAGATAATTTTGAAATGTCCATGATGGGTGAACTTTCGTTCTTTCTAGGACTTCAAGTTCAACAATCACCCCGTGGAATTTTTATAAATCAGTCTAAATATGCTCTTGAAATTTTGAAGAAACATGGAATGATGTCTTGTGATACTTATAATACACCAATGGGCTATACCACAAAACTAGATGCTGACTTACATGGGACTCCAGTTGACCCTACCAAATACCGAAGTATGATTAGGTCCCTCATGTATCTCACAGCTAGTAGACCTGATATAGTATTTGCTGTCTACATGTGCTCCCGCTATCAGTCCAGACCAACTGAAAAACACCTCAGTGAGGTCAAGAGAATCCTTCGATACATAAAGGGAACCATTAACTTGGGGATCTGGTATCCGAAGGATTCTGGTTTTGAACTAATTGCTTTTTCAGATGCTGACCATGCAGGATGTTTAGACACACGCAAAAGTACATCTGGTGGATTACAATTTCTCGGAGACAAACTTGTGTCATGGCAATCTAAGAAGCAGGACTGCACTTCACTGTCGTCTACAGAATCTGAATACGTTGCCATGTCTGCTTGTTGTGCTCAAGTCATTTGGATGAGATCACAACTTAAGGATTATGGCTACCTATTCAACAGGATTCCTATCTACTGTGATTCAAAGAGTGCAATTGCTATCTCCTGCAACACTGTGCATCATTGCAAATCCAAACACATCGATCTCCGATATCATTTCATCAAAGAGCATGTGGAAAGGGGTACAGTTGAACTTTATTTTGTTGGAACTGAATACCAATTGGCGGACTTACTTACCAAATCCTTGGCACCATCCAGGTTTGCTAGTTTAGTTCACCAAATTGGTATGCGATGTTTGACTCCAGAGGATCTGGAAAAGTTTTTAAAACACAATTGATCGTCAAACATCAAAACTATCTTTGTAAATATTTTTTTTTTCAAAAAGAAAATACAAAAATATAAAACCAATCAAAAACTCAAAAAGATTTTTTTTTGGTCTTTTATCTTAAAAAAAAAAAAAAAAAAAAAAAAAAAAAAAAAAAAAAAAAAAAAATCAAAATGCAAGTATAAACCACCTCTTTCAACACTATTTTATAAAATGTCTTCAAATGTTTAAAACAAGTGTTGAGGGGGAGGAAAAGTAATGTTTTACTAATTTCTTAAAAATATTTTACCTTTTTATACTTGCATTTTACCAAAAACATTTACGTTTTATCTACTAAGTTGATTCAAAAGGTTTTCGGGTTACTCTCCTTGATCAATACCAATTTAATTTTACCATGATCTAAGGTCGAGGGGGAGTACGATAAGTTGTTCTTATCATTTCTTGGAGTTAATATACTAATACTACAATGTGTTAAAATGGTTAGGCATTAGGTTTAAAGTTGTGTGAGGTTAAGGGACTAAAATTGTCACATTGGGTAACTTGATTTCACCACAGTCAAAACATGCCTGGACCACTCACATTAACTTTTTCCTGCAACTCATTTAATTTTTCACCTACTATATCCTACGACTCACAATCATTCTAGTGATCTAATCAACCATCCTTGAATCTGTAAGTGATAACTTGTTTTGATCATGATTACTAACAAGGGTTTTTAATTTTATTCAAATCTAACGGCTCAATTTTACACAATCGTTCAAATTGTTTTTGAGTTATGCGTAGAATTCAAACCCAGTATTAAGTGTTGTTATTGATCAAATTGATAGATGGGAAATGGTCATTAGATGATAATAAGCATGT
Source organism: Artemisia argyi (assembly GCA_030686995.1). Classification (NCBI taxonomy): domain Eukaryota; kingdom Viridiplantae; phylum Streptophyta; class Magnoliopsida; order Asterales; family Asteraceae; genus Artemisia; species Artemisia argyi. The sequence continues at coordinate 134,106,102 of CM060693.1, read as the reverse complement.
TTCTTAACTCCAATCACTCCCAGAAACACTAATTGATCTTGTTTGAGATTAGGGTTCATGCGTATGAATTGGGGGTTCTTGAGTTTGTGCAATAGGATTGTAATTAGTGTTGGGGATAATGTTTGTGTATGCCTAGGATCATTCGAACGTGGGTTAATTAGATCTTAATCACGTTTTGCTCTTGAATCTAAGGTTTAAGGTTCGAATGACACTAGCAGCTATGATTGTGTGATTGTGTGGATTAAACTTGTTATAACTTGGTCCATATGATCCTTAGGTTGTTATAATCATTTGCCCCATGCTTAATCATACCCAGAAACATGTTTGATTAAGGTTGTGATTTGTTGTTCATACATGTTTACGCGTTAAGTTGTATTTGGCATGTTTACGCATTCAAATGTGTGAATTAAGTGTATTAGATGTGTTATTGATCAGTGGTAATGTTTGTGCACTTTCAGGAAACATACAACTCGAATTTCTAAGGTGAATTTCTGGAAAAAGGTGTCTTTACGCGTTAAATGTTCATCCTACGCGTAAGATTGAATCTTACGCGTAAGATTCGACACGTGGACAAATTGTGTCTTGGATAAGACATAGTTTACACATAAAATTGTTCTTACGCATAAGTTCTGACCTTACGCATAAGTCTAGAACTTACGCGTAAGTCATTACCTACGCATAAGTTGCAATTTACGCCTAAGGGTAATCCTACGCGTATCTTCAATTTCTACGCTTAAGACTTATCTTACGCGTAAAATTGATCTTACGCGTAAGTTTCACTTTACGCGTAATATTCTAACTTACGCGTAGATTTTGCACTTACGCATTATTTCTATACTTACGCTTAAGTCAGGTTACGCGTAAAGACAGCAAATTACGCGTAAACTTGTCAAATTCCAAAATTTTCTAAGTGTTGGAAATTTTCCAATGTGTAACTTGTTGTAAATGATAAACTTATGTTGTAACTGAATTGTTTTATGTTTCTAACAAGTAATATAACTCAAGTTTGTCACATATCAAAAGTTTTCACACACACAAACCCCTACTGATCAATGTCAAACATGCAAATGTAAACATGTTCAATGAATGTCAATGCTAACATCATCAACAATTGCCATGTTTGTGTGTTTATGATCTATTCAGATGGCAGAACACAACGATATTCCACACGTACCAGTGCCTGAACCCTTACGTGCATGGGAAGACACCTTTCCTGAGAACTATTCCAGAAAGATAGGAAGGAACAACCTGAGAGTCAACTTCAACAAACTTACATGCAATGAGTCTTCTTGCCTTGTTGCAGTTGATGCTCTCATTTATCACCCGTGCAAAGTTCTACTCACCAAATCTGCTGCAGTGGCATGCTTCTACATACATCAGTTTTGGCACACAATCCACCTGGACCTCCTGGAAGAGTCCTTTACTTGTATGCTTCACATGAGACAAGTCACGGTCGACAAGGATCTTCTCCGTAGTGCTCTTGGACTTCCCGAACTTGAACCGAATGAAGAGTATGACCAAGTTCCCACTGAAGAAGAATTGATAGAATGGCTGAGAGATATTGGGTATGATGAGTCTGAAGGGGTCATAACTAGGCACTCTAGGGTCAATATCAGATTTCTTCCACAGCCTTGGAGAACTCTCTACATCATAATTGCCAAGTCACTGTCTGGCAGAGACACAGGCCATGAACACCCTAAGCTCCAACATCTCAAGCTGTTCTGGGCTATTGCTAATGTCAAGAAGGTTGATTATGCCAGCATTATCTAGGAAGACATTGTATGGCACATACACCGCAAGACGACCAATATTCCTTTCGTCCGTTTCACCAAACTTCTCATTGCAAGCTTCATCCATGAATATGATGACATACCTCAACGACTGAATGATGAGTTTCAGCACACATACAAGAATGAGGATACACTTAAGGTCATCAAGAGAATGGATACTAGTACAAGGAAACAAGGAAAGAAACTTCCTGATTGTCTTCTTACTAAGAAGGTTCAAGAATGCAGTAACTACAAGTACTACCTTCAAGCTCTCGAAGCAAATAAAGTTGGATTTCTGGACGAAGATGTTCTACCCCCGTTCATGCAAAAGAAGGGTAAGAAAGATAGTAAGACTGGGAGCTCCGGCAGTTCCACTCAGTCTAAGAAGAAGAAGGGTACTCCAAAGAGAAGAATTCCTACCAAACAGCCCGCTACTATTCCCGAACCTGGGTGGTTTCCCCCTCCTCAATCTTCTCCTAAGCCATCGGACTCCGAACGAACTGAATCCGACGAAGGTCCTCAGTATAGTGAAGCCTATGCTAGTATTGAGGAAGATGAGAATCTTGATGACATCGATTGGGATAAAAACATTGATGAGTTTGCTGACAATGCCGTATATCCAACATATCTCACTCAAAGACCATTCACTAAAGCTCAGACGATGCTAGAAGAAGAAAGGTTTAGAAGGGAAAAGATGAAGGAACCAGTTTCAGCTGTACAAGAGCCTGAAGACCCTTCAATCGAAGAAGAAAATGAAAGGGCTCTCAATCTGGGTCTCCTCCACAGCCGAATTGATGCATTCAATGCTGATATGCCTCCACCTCCAGTCTTCTCTCAGACCACCGAAGCTGGTGGCTCAAGCAGCATTCCTGAGCCTACCACAGGAATCTCCTCAGACTTAGTTGCTTATGATAATCCCTCAATAACTCCCACCAATATTGAAATGACTATGGAAGAGGAAGAAGAGGAAGATCCTATGGATACCGATGCTCCAAGACTTATGTCCATGGAAGAAATGGAGCGTAGAGAACGGGCTCAAGAAGAAGAACTGAAAAGAAAACAAGAAGCTGAAGAGGCCAGACTTGAAGAGATTGCTCAAGCTAAACTGGAAGAAACAATCAGAATGGAAGAGAGCAGGAAAGCAGAGGAGGCAGCCAAACTGGCTGAAGAAAATTCTAAGAAGGAAGAAGAAGCCAGGCTGGCTGAAGAACTAAGGCTTAAAGCCGAAGCTGATAAGCTGGCTGAAGAAAAGCTAAAGAAGGAAGAAGAAGCCAGGCTTGCTGAAGAGCTTAAGCTTAAAGCCGAAGCTGATAAACTAGCAGAAGAACAAAGGTTGAAAGAAGAAGCAGCCAGAGTCAAAGAAGTTGTACAACCCGAACCACAGAAAGGAGATGTCAAAGATACTACCACCATTATTGAATCATCACAGTCATCACCTCCTGCATCTAAATCAACACGTGACAAATCAATCAAGAAACCGAGCTCCAAAGCCTCTGCTGCATCTAAGTTACTCAAGTCAGCTTTCAAAAGAGTGTATGATAAGAAGAGAAACAAACTAGAAGATCAGGTTGCTACACTTGCAACCCAGGTTGCTGAACTATCTAAGCTGAACTCGAACGTCAAAGAGCTACAAGATAAGGTTGACATTTTCTTAGCTAAAGACGTAACAGAGAACTTGGAAGCCGCACTAGCAGCTCAAGCACAGGAATACATGGCACAACACTTAGTGGCTGAGCTGAAAGATCTACTGGCACCAATGAGAGACGAACTCACCAAGTTCGCTGAGCAAGCAGTAAAGAAAGTTATCCGATCAACAACCTTCACTCTTCGTGCCGATAAGTCTACTGCTCCTCTACCAGGACTTTCTCTGGATGATTTGGAAGCTCAACTCCTCGAAAAGCTTGCAAACAAGTTCACCTTGACTCCTGAAGAAGCAAAAGTCCTGGAAGCACTGAAAAACAAAATGAACAAAGAGTCTTGCAGCACAGAGGCCGATAAGCTGAAACGTCAAAGAGATGATGAAGACAAGGATCCTAATTCTCAGGCAAAGAAACAGAAACAAGCCGAAGGACCCTCATCTCAGCACAAAACACCGGTAATCCCTCCTACCACAACAACTTCCTCACAACAACCGAAGGCATCAGGTTCTGCTCCCAAAGCACACGACCACTTTGAATACACCGGTGGTGACGACATTCCTATGCCCGATGAAGTTCCAGAACCATCCCCTAAGAAGAAGAAGAAAGTAAAGAAAGGAAAGCATCATCAACCCCAACCGGACACCTCACCTAAAGGCACCGAACCAAATAAACCCAAAACCGTCCTTAACTGGCTAGACCAAGACAATAGTGCCGAATACTCCTGGTTTGAGAAGATGATCGATTCGCAACCACCACTGGAAGACAATCATGAACCTCAAGATGGTCGAACAGTGGAATATGCTCAAATGATTCAGCAAAAGTTTAAGATGAAAAAGATGAATAAGAAAGAGCTGCGAAGAATCAAAAATGATGCTTTCAATCTTCTGAAAGATCGGTCTGCTAACTCAATCGAGCTCGAATACCATCTGGAAAATATTGCTCGAGCTATGTCAAGCAATATTGACTGGATCAATCCTGAATCATATGTCGATCCAGTCACAAAGAAAACCGCACCTTACATTACTGACTGGTCCAAACCACTACCAATGATCGGGAAGCCTAAGGAACCAAAGATCCCGTACAAGTTCTTCTACAACACAGACTTGGAATTTCTGAGACTTGGCAGCAAGATCGAAAAGAAGTACGTTACCTCACTCACCTTTCTCCCTGCAGCTCGATATCTCAACAATGCCATCGAAGAAGAAGCTTCAGCACTATTCGTCGACAAAATTGTTGAATATGACCGGAATGCACTTTATGGTATTCATCACTGGCCAGACAACCGGGCACAATACTATCGAAGCAGCAGACTTAACCAAACGATGGGCGATGTGACCAGTGATTTGAAGATCGTCTTGATTCAATTTATTTCGACTGTCACTCACTTTGGGTACCCCTTCCTCAGCAAAATCACACTAAAAAGACTTGATGAAAAGGAGTACGATATTTCCGAGTCTGACTTTCCACGACTACGTCTCAACGACATTGAAGACATGTACCTGCTCAAAGTTCAAGGAAAACTCTGTGGCTTGCCCAAAAAGATGCAACTTGCCTTTATCCAAGCTCTACTCATCTTCATCAGGCAGATAGTCATTAGAGAAAGAGTCGAAGATCTTCAGTTAGGAGTGGAAAGTTACCAGAAGAAGCTCAATCTCACCAAACCAAACCTGTTTGACATCCCCGACCTTCAACATCTACCTCAATACTCCTTGATCAGACGACCATTTGGGTTCACCTACCGAAGTGTTAACGGTCGCAACTGCTTTATGGGTTATGAAGAAATTCATAAGTTCTGTGATGAAACTCTTAAGTTCGTCAGAGATGGGATCAAAGGCAGAGTCAATGACATTGAACTGGGAAAATCCAAAAGGTGGAACACCAATGAAGCCCGGGATGCTCGTAGATTCATCTTAAGGATTGAGAACAGATTGAAGCGCAGGGATCAGTTCCGAAGGTTGGAGAGTTATGTGGGAGGCAGATCCAAATTTCCGGTGTTGACATTTCAGAGGCCTAATTGGTAGATCATTGTAAGAATTTGATTTGATTTGTCAATAATTTACTTCATAATGGTTTGTGCACGCATATCAGTGTACAACCCGTTCTTGTATAGAAAGGACCCTGAGGTACGCATCAATGCCTCAATCCTGATATAAGGAGCGAAGGCTTCTTACTTTTGAGTAGAATTAATCAAACATTTATGATTTTTCATAATTCTGCTCAAAAGGACAAGTATTTCACCTCAATAAGACCTAATCACTTGTTGAGGGGGAGCACTCGTCAAAACAAAATACTTTGTTCAAAATCAAAAGTTCTTGGTGAATCTCCCCATAAGACTCAAAAAGCATATTTTAATCAAAAAGTTTAACAAAAACAACATCTCATATGCTATTTTTGAGGGGGGGAAAATGAAAAAGTGATTAAAATATATGAAGTTAAAGCTGAAAAGTTGTATCTTGTGCGAGCTAGACTCAGATTCACCCAGGAATTGACGAGGCAATAAATGTTAGTAATATCGAAAAGACTTATCCTCGACGGGTAATAACATCAAGTTAGATACTAGAGCTAGTTGTCACCTAAAAGCTGACAATGTATCTCTTTATCTAACCACGTAAGCGTGTCTCGAAAAGGATTAGTCTTAGTAGAAATGTACCGTCTTGAGAAACTTTCTGTGGACTTGACCAGGCCGGGTAATAATTTCAAGCTAGTCTAACTAGTGATGTAAGCGTGTCTCGAATCGGTCTTGTTCACGGAAAGTGGATCAATTCAAAAGTGCTTGCTCCTCCCGCATGTGCAAATTTATTAAACACTTATGAGCACATGTGCAGGGGGAGCCCTTCAAAAGTGAACACAAAACTCTCAAAGTGTTAACCAAAATATTTGATTATCCCAAACACTTTGAGAGATTTTCTATCAAAGGTTTCTTGGCTACTGTCGGAGTTATAAGGTGATTAAGATAGGAATATTCGTCCTATGATCCGCCAGAGCCGGAGGGATCTACCCAAGGACATCACCTTTAGTTAGAAGTAGAAGTCCTTAGGTATGATACGAAAAAAGGAGAAATGAATGAAAGGGAAAGAAGGAGTTAAAGAATTAAAAAGAAAAGTAAAGAAAAGGGTGAAAAGAAATAGCCCTCCATATGAATCAACCTTAGGGCAGACACCGGGTTCAATACGTATGCTACTGGTTGTTGCTAAGGCGACGCCGGTATTGAAGACTAAGTCGTCATGGACCCAGTGACGCAATGCACTAAACCTTCTTAACCACTCAAGTTCTCTTAAAAGAGCTTGTTTCATTCTCACGGGGAACCTGCGTTATCTATCGACCTATCTCTTAGAGACGGTTGATATTGAAGCAGGAGACTCATCCCCAGTCTCCGCATAGGAAACCTAGGTGAGCACTTATAGAGTCTAGAGCCTTGAGATACATCAAAGATCTCTTAGGAACACTTAGTATTTCTACAACTGGTGTTCTACATCAATGGGCATCAGTTGTAAACTATCGAGTCCTTCGCAGATCTTAGCAATCTGCCGAGAACGTTTATGAGAGGATTACTTATGTATTTCTCAATGATTGAACGGAAATCCTGCCAGGGTCAACATCTAACAGCCCTGACAGCAGGTCACTTCGGTAAACCCACAAGGGTTACGCTTAGTGTTTGCGGTGGTTCCATTACGGTCTACAGTCGTGGAGTGATCCCCAGCGACTCACCCAGTCATTGAGCTACTTAGTAGGTCTCGTAAGCTCCTTCGGGAGTATCTGATATGGGAACGGCCTGGATAAGGATTAGAAGGAGTCTTCACAATATGCTGTTGATGAGCTCTAACTCCTTATCCGTAAGTACCGGTTGTTTTATTGCTAACTGTTTACTCGCAGGTACCTCACTTCCATGATGGTAGACTCCAACATGCTCATACTTACATCTAGAAGTCAAAGAAAGCTCCCCCAAAGATCTTTAGCAACACAAAGTTCAAAGAAATATTCTACGGCTATAAGAAGAATCTACAAAGTATAAAGACCAAGATCTCAATGCATGAAAAGGAACTTCTTGTACGTGAAAGTCTAAAGTCTAAAGATGTATGAGTATGTTGGAATGGCGGACAACCACCACAGACGCAGGAGTGACGAACGGCAGACAACTTCATAACCGAATCACTACATCATTACCAAAGAACAAAGACAAAGAGCAAAGTATATTCATTACCATTCAACCAATTTTGAAGACGTCTAGAGTTTTACATGTCACAAGTGAACGACAAAGATGAAGACGTCGAGCAACCGTGATGACCGACCCTTAGGGGGAGATTGTTGGGTTCATACTTTAGTATTTAGTTAAGTCTCGGTCATTACATTTTGTAATAGGTTGCTTTAGTATGATTTATGATTATTGTTTAGTTAATGGGCAACATGTAAAAGCCCATGAGGCCTTAAAAGCCCACGTATGAAAGGATAAAGGAGGAAGGGAGTGTTGCCCTAGCTCCTCCCTTATAAATAGAAACCTTATGTTGCATTTTATTTTGTTGGTTATTTGATTATCTTAGTGAAACTCTTGCACTCTCACTTTTCATATTGTCTTATAATCAACCACCTCTCATTCTCATCTTATTTCTTCATCAATCATACTTGTGTTTACATAAATGGTGACCTATCAGTGCATTATTGTTATATGTTTAAACCCTTAGTTAATTATCTAATTGGTAACATGGTTGCTAAGTCGAGTCATATCTTGTACATATTGTTTTTGGACGATTGGGACTCATGGGTAAAGTACTTATGTTATGGAGTAATGGGGAAGAACATCAAATTATTACCCCCATATGTGTGTTAATCGTATAAAGTACTCCAAGTGTTTTGATTATCTTAATTCCAGTCGTTAGATTAGTTTATTGTAAGTATGTAAAAATTCAAGTGTAAGGGGAATGTTCATTCCCTATGATGTATTATTTTGGATGGTAGGGTAAGAGTGTATGAAAAAAAAATCGAAAAAATTAAGAAAAAGAAAAAAATATATAAAAAAAAAGAAAAGAGAAAAAACAAACGGACTACCATCCCGTTTCATCCTATGTTTGTTTTATGTTTTTGTTATTTTTCATTTATTAGCATAAGTCGATTCTAGTCTTGGCTTAGCAACGCCATATTGTACATGTAATTAACCAAGATTATTAACTCGCCACCAGTAAATATTGCCTATATCCAACAAAATCGTGTATTCTATATCCCTACACCTAACGTTATAACGCTTTAAAAGACCTCTTTGATAGTTTATCCTAGGTGCTTACGCCATGTGGTGGAGGTTTGATCCTTTCCCAAGCCTATGGTAATCTATTTTGCTATGACAGGTAGTGAGAGATGTTTTCCATTTCCATATTGTGATATATACTTTATTACACCCGAGAGATGTGAGTATCTAAACACTATTTGTGAGGTGCTAGTGTATGACCTCCGTGCTTGTCTTTGGTCTTTAGTGGAATGATTATTTGTTGTATTGAGATAAGTACTCTTTCAATTCATTCAATATGTCTATGTGTTGTTTGAATATATCTTACACTTGTCTTGAATTTAACATGCTTGGCTAGATCTCTTGTGTGTTTGCTTAGATATAGTGAAACCTAGATGTTAATTATGGGTTGATTGTTTGTTTATAGTTGTTACGGATGATTGTATTCGATGTTAGGCTTAAGAAAACTGGTAGACTTCCATTGGTGACATGCTTGAACGTCTTAAGAAACATGATCAGAGGTGTACTATGATTTTTGGTTGTATTTAATGCGTAGGAGAATTCTAATGATCCTATGTTAGGAGCTTCTAACGGCTCGACATAGGTGTGAAGTAGGATCCTATAGAGTTAGGGAATATTGTACACGGCCCTACGACTGGTATTAAAGAATACGACCCGTCATCCATATAATTGTAACAAACTATCAACCTGTAAAAGATATCTAGGAAGTAATGAAACCTAAATAAACATAACTCTCCCTATTATTGTTCACACCACTAGTTTAATTAGATTTCATTTCATTTTTGTTATTTTATTTTGATTGCATCTTAGTTATTGGGTTAGTTGACTAGCAACAAATTCCGCCCACTCTTCCAAAAACCGAGATTTTAATTACTTTTATAAAATTTAAAAAAATACAAAAAGAATCATCCCTCACCTCTAGACCTAGTTTTTAGGCTTTCTAATCCTAAAGACACTATTCCTGAGCTGAACGATCAATCCCCCGGTACTTGTGACTATACTATACTACAACGATCAGGTACACTGCCTGGTGAGGGTTGTAAGCTTCTCGAGATCACTCGAGAGGTAAAGCTTGGTGCGATTCCCACGTATCAAGGCCTAGGACCTAATGATTTTGAGGTTGTTGTTGAGGATGTTGAGGAACTTAAGGAAGGGGAGATAGATCCAAAACATGATGATTATTTCAATCTATATCCCACTAAGGAGGAAACCGCTTATTATAATAATCTTGTTGATAATCCTCGGCCTCCATTTGTTAAAATTGACCCTAAGATTAAGAAAGGTGACCCTAAGAATGTTAAGATAGCATGTATGATTGGGTATAAGTATGTTGATAATGCCTACATTGATTTCGAATCTCCAATCAACATCATGTCTTCAAGTGTTTATAATGATGTAGTAAAAACAAGACTTAAACCTCGGAGGGACCTCAAATACCCTGGCGGAGTTTGTAATTTTGTCGGGAGAATTAAAGGTTTACATGTCTTTGTTGGGGACTTTACTTATATCAGTGATTTTATGGTTGTTGAGGACTTAGCTAGTGTTATAGATTGTCGCTTATCCCATGTTGTATTAGGTAAGCCATTTGTTGAAGAGTCCAAGTTAGAATACGATCGGATTGAGGGAACGGTCCAATTTTCTAGTGGAATTGATAGGATTACATATAGGATGCCTAATAGAATGAAGGAATTTCGTTATGTGCCTCGACTTGATATAGATAACATCGATGCTTTTGAGGACATTAATGAAGAGGATAAGAAAAAGGGCATTGATTATGTGTGGGAAAAGAGGAGCCTTTACTCTAAAAATTGCTTAAACCTAGAGCCAAAATATAAAATTAATAGAGAGATGGCCAAAAGGATTATAGGAGCAATTGAGAAAAAGGTGGTCGATCTTTATGAAGCATATTTACAATCGAAGCCGGAATACAAAACTAAGATTGAGGATGACCTAGAGACCGTGACCAACGACGAGGTCACGTAATAGCCCATGACCTTGAGTCTAGCTACAAGACTCGTAAATAAAGAAAAGCTCTTCTTGGAAGGCAACCCAAGTTTTATTTGTTTTATTTGTTTGATTTTATTTGTTTCCGTATGCGTGTTTTATTTTTTATTGTTTGTGGATCATGATTCAAAGTAAATTGTGAAAATGCTTTATTTTGTTTTTAACTTCGTCTTAATTACATATAAAGGTATTTTGCAAAAGCTAAGTGTAAGGGGAAACCCAAATTTGTTTATAAGAACGAAATTGAGCATGAGCCACAACAATATTAAATGAACATGTGTATTAGTAATTGTTGGAGTCAAATGCTTGTATCGAGTCATAATGATGTTTTGCAGGATTTTCCAAGAAGTAAGGCATAAGTTTTTTCAGAAATTTTCTGGAAACTTAACATGAGATTTTTGCAGGAACATTCTGACGGCGTTAGGAGTTATAACCTGACGGCGTCAGGAACAAAAATTCTGAAAAATTTTGCGAGTTTTGTTTATACCGGAGTCTTAAAGTTTTTGTTGATTCTTTAGTTTTATAAACTTCAGGAAATCTACAAACATTCATTCCACAAGCATTATATCTTAATTTGCTTTCTAGGATTTTTATTATATATAGATTGCCGCCGATTTTACGCGAGGTTTGCCTTGATTGTTTTCTCAGGTTTAACAGGTTACATTGGACAAGAGGATGATTTATATTTCTGGAGGGAAGCTTTCAAAGTTCATTTTATTGGAAGAAGATCTAACCTTGTTGACACACTATCCACACCGAACGAATCAGGGGAGTATTTGTTTTCATTCTTTTACCTTATTTTCTTTTACATCTTTTTATTGAACATTAGGGACAATGTTCAGCTTAAGTGTAAGGAGAGGGTAAATAATGATACCTTAGAGAATACAATTACGCTTGAGTTTGTTTGTTCAATAGTAGGTGTGTAATAAAACTAAGAGAAATATTTGTTAGGGCAATTTTAGCGCCAAATTTTAATTTTTTTACAACATTTAGGAGTGAAGGTTTAGCCTTAATGAGCGTCTCATGGATAGGAGTTGTATGACTAGCACAAAAACCGTACCACTCAGAAAAATTTTCCACCCAAATATGTGAGGTTCGCCTTTAGATTTGTTAGGAAAAGCATTCATTATTAGTGCTTATTAGTGTACCGGTAGTACTTAGATTCCAGAACTTGCGTTAGTGATGCATCCCGAAACCGCTAGTGAGACTACATTCGTGTAGTAGGATTTACTACATGATAATAGGCATTAGGATCACCCTTGTGTTAAACCCGTATCATAATTACTTGACCATTTAAGTCAATTACCTTGACTAGTAAAGTCAATTAATTTTTCCCACACCTTTGCGTTGTACTCATTTTTAGAACACGATACCTCTAGTACACCCCTTCGAGCCTATCTTTTTCGTTTCTAAATTTAAGCATTTTACTTAAAGATAGAATTTGTTACAATCCACCCCAAATGTGCAACTAAATCGCCTTAGCCTTCCTTGTATGCATTCATCTTTAGTGCATTATTTATTATTTGTTTAAACCCTTAGTTAATTGTCTAATTGATTACATGGTTGCTAAGTCGAGTCATATCTTGTACATATTGTTTTGGGACGATTGGGACTCATGGGTAAAGTACTAGTGTTATGGAGTAATGGGGATGACGTCAATTATTACCCCCATATGTGCGTTAATTTTAAAAAGTACTCCAAGTGTTTTGATTATCTTGATTCGAGTTATTAGAATAGTTGATTGTAAAGTATGTAAAAGTTCAAGTGTAAGGGGGACGTAAATCCCCTATGATGTATTATTTTGGATGGTAGGGTAAAAGTATATGCAAAAAAAAAAAAAAAAAAAAAAAAAAAAAAAAAAAAAAAGTTAGAAAAAAAAAAGAAAAAGAGAAAAAACATACGGACTACCATCCTGTTTCATTTTATGTTTGGTTTATGTTTTGTTAGTTTTCGATTAGCTTAAGTCGAGTCGAGTCTTGGCTTAGCAACGCCACATTATACATGTAATTAACCAAGATAATTAACTCGCCACCAGTAAATATTGCCTTTATCAAACAAAACCGTGTTTACCATATCCCTACACCTCACGTTATAACCCTTTAAAAAGACCTCTTTGATAGTTTATCCTAGGTGCTTACGCCAAGTGGTGGAGGTTTGATCCTTTCCCAAGCCTATGGTAATCTATTTGCTATGACAGGTAGTGAGAGATGTTTTCCACTTCCTTATTGCGATATATACTTTATTTCACCAAAGTATCTAAACACTATTTGTGAGGTGCTAGTGTATAACCTCCGTGCTTGTTTTTGGTTTTAAGTGGAATGATTATTTATTGTAATTACTTTTATATTAGTGTTAAATGACCCCTAGCTTGTATTTTGATTAGAATAAAAGTGCATTTGCTTGAGGGCAAGCAAATCTCAAGTGTAAGGGTATTTGATAAGGCGAAAAGTGTACCGCTTTAGGGGGTCATTTAAGCCCGAATTCGTGATTATTTGATCAATTATTACCCTAAATCGTTCCTTTTGTCATTTTAGGTACTTTTGAGGAGAAATCTGGAAAAGGAAGCATTTTGGACGTTTTTGGAGCAATTTAGTGAAGAAAACGACAAAGTCTCAAAATCCTTGCTGGGAACAGTACTTGACGGCGTCAAGGCCATACAAGTGACGGCGTCAAGCTTGGCAAAAGAGGTGGATATGAAAAATACACATGACGGCCCAGAACAATTTCAAGGCAATTTGGCTTGACGACGTCACCAAGGCCGTCAGGGTCAGAATACATGTGACGGCCCAGAGTAAAATTACACATGACGGCGTTAGAAGTGGATCTAGGCAATATGAATTTTATCTTGGCGGCTAGTTGACGGCATCACAAGCTATAACGTGACGCCGTCAAGGTGTAAAATCTATATATAGTTTTCTAATTTTCATTCATTAAGGGTGGAACTTTTGGAGAACTTCTTTGTGCAAACCCTAGAAGAATTTTATGTAAAAACAAGGGTTTCAACCCTTATTCCATCCATGTTCAATTGAAGATAAGTTTTCCAATAATCATACAATATGTCTATGTGTTGTTTGATTCTATCTTATGCTTGTCTTCTTTTTAACATGCTAGGCTAGGTTCTTTTTGTGTTTGCTTAGATGTAATGAAAGTTAGATGTTGATTATTGGTTGATAGTTTGTTTATAGTTGTTGTGGATGTTTGTATTCGATGTTAGGCTTAAGAAAACTGGCAGACTTCCAATTGGTAACTTGCTTGAACGTCTTAAGAAACATGATCGGAGGTGTACTACGATTTATTGGTTGTATTTAATGCGTAGGCAACTGCTAGTGATACTACGTTAGGAGCTAGTAGTCGGCTAGACCTAGAATGAAGTAGAAGCCTATAGAGTTAGGGAATATCGTACACGGCCCTACGACTGGTATTAAGGAATATAACCCGTCATCTATGCAATTGTAAAAAACTAATCAACTGGTAAAAGATATCTAGGGAGTAATGAAATATAAGTAAACACATTTTCTCTTATTTTTGTTTACACCACAAATTAGTTTAAGTTTTAGTTTATTTTATTTTATTTTGATTGCATCTTTAGTTAATTGGGTTAGTTAGCTAGCAACTAATTCCGCCCACTCCTTCAAAACCAAGATTTTTATTTTCTTTTATAAAAATATAAAAATACAAAAAGAATCATCCCTAACCTTTAGACCTAGTTTAGTAGACTCTTTAATCCTAGCGAACACTATTCCTGAGTTGAACGATCAATCCCCTGGTACTTGTCACTATACTATACTACAACGAACAGGTACACTGCCTGGTGGGGATTGCAAGCTTCTCAAGATCCCTTGAGAGGTAAAACCTTTTGCGAGGGTGCAATTCCACGCATCAGAATCACATATGATTCTACTACAATCATATATGATTCTACAAGAATCATATGTGATTCTTTTCTTCTTTATTACAGAAAAACATTTAAAACATAAAAACTTCTTTTCTTTCAGTAGAATCATATGTGTTTCTTTTCTTCTTTGTTACAGAAAAACAGATAAAATAGAATCTACTAATATGAAAACAAGCAACATGTGAAGCAGTGCAATGATGAGACTTGTTTCCCTTGGTCACTAGAAACATCATTCCTCTCACTCCCATTGTATCGAAATGTTATGGTTGATTTCACATGTACTCGGTAGATTCATCCAATGGGTTAAATACCCAAAAAAGAAGATCGAGCCTCTTACCATGAGAAGGCTACTACAACTCATCTTTTTTATGCCGACTTTGAAACAGTAAAGAACTGGTAACAATAAGATGAATGCTTTCCTCTTATTACCTATTACAGAATCATATGTGATTTTGCTTCCGAATCATATATGATTATCGCAGACGCATTTCATCAAACACATGGTGTGCATCTGGATCATCAACAATTTCATCCATAACCTGGATTTCATAATCCACCATGTGATTTTCAACATGCATAACTTGAGTAACAGATCTACGATCATAAATGGTGTCATCACAGATCTACGATCATGTTTATGGCGTAATCACATATCGAAAATGAAAAGGGCAAATTACCTGAAAATGTATTTAACTTGCCACTTTTTACCATTGTATGCAGCCATATTTTTTCCCCTATTGTGTGACTAAACTTTCGAATTTGGTACATTGTGTGTATTTTGTGACCATTTTACCCTTACATTTTCAAAATTTCGAAGGGTAAAATGGTCATTTTACAAGGCTAAAAAGTTACAAAATACACACAATGTACCAAATTCGAAAGTTTAGTCACACAATAGGAAAAAAAAAGATGACTACATACAATGGTAAAAAGTGGCAAGTTAAATACATTTTCAGGTAATTTTCCCAAATGAAAATTGATGACCGATTTGATGTTTATGGCATAATCACAGATCGATCATGTTAAATTGATGACGGATTTACTATTTTTGGTGGTGTTTATAAACTGTGATGACGGATTTACGGTTTTGATGATGGATTTGTTAAATTGTGTGTGTGTTTCTTTTGCCCTAATTGTTTTTGGAAAAGAATGAAGATAATTATTTTTTTTGTTTATATAATTGTCTTTTTTGCCCTTCAAGTGTAGATAGGAGATTTGATCTCAACCTTTAGATCAAATTGGATTGTGTGGTTAGGATTGATTGATTGGTTCTATGACAAGTGTGGGTTCTTTAGGGATCTCAACTCAAAAGTCCAAATGACAAACCATGCCCAAGAGAGAAAAAAATAATAAATAAATAAATAAATAGAATTCCTTGGTTGTATCCGAAACATCCCAAAAATAGTCTGTAGATACCGGAAGGGGGGTTGAATAGTTTCACCGATTCTTTTTACTTGTTAAAATGTTTCGCCGTTTTTAGGTCCGGTTAATATTATTTTGCAAACTTGTTGAATTTTACTAGTTATGTGATATCTATTAAGCAACAAGTAAATGTAAATAAACAAGTAATGCAAAGAGTAAAGAAAGATGACAACCAAAAAGACGCGGAGATTTACAGTGGTT
Organism: Artemisia argyi; assembly: GCA_030686995.1. Taxonomy (NCBI): domain Eukaryota; kingdom Viridiplantae; phylum Streptophyta; class Magnoliopsida; order Asterales; family Asteraceae; genus Artemisia; species Artemisia argyi. The sequence continues at coordinate 134,089,935 of CM060693.1, read as the reverse complement.
CGGCATGAAGCTCACTCTTCGTCCTACTCCACTCCCCGAGTACCACATTTGAGAGTTATCAATCACTATATCAACACACTCCTTCAGGCAGAGCAATCTGTACAGAAGCTTACACAAAGTTTAACGACACTAAGCGAAATATCGAGTTCTAATCGTAGCTAGATTTAATCTACTCCAATGCCCACATGGCCACACGAACAAGCACACTTGTCCTACTTGGATCTTCACCTAATCCAAGCCTTCGCACAAATGACACACTTGGATCATCACCCAATCCAAGCCTTCACACTAAGTCACACTTGGATCATCACCCAATCCAAGCCTTCACACACCGACTTTACTATGTCCTAAATCACACACCAAGACTCTGCTCTCCTCTCAACAAATACAAGACCTATTCTAATTACAAGACTTCTTGGATCTTCATCTTCTTCCAAGTTCAAACTCTATCCTCGACTCACACACAAGTCGGAAATATTTTCAATATTTACAAGAAGAAAATAGATGGAAGAATAGAACCGCAACATTTGTTACGTTTGTGTGTGGACTCATACAAAATCTCGATTCTTCATCTTCGTCAAGAGTTCTTCTCTTGCACTTTGATATGAAGAGGAAATCACTTATAAACATATACCGACATGTTATAGTGATCAAAGAAGAAACAAAAGAGAAACAAAAAGTTTTTTGTGCCAAGAGGGATTATTTTCTGAGATGGAACAGTTCAGTATTTATACATGATAGGAAAGGAGGTGGCGGTCCCTTAAACATGCGACGGTCCTTTATCACTAAGGCACCGACTTGACAAGACGCTCCTCTTTTTATCCTGACGTGGTGAAAACTTATCTAGTGAAAGCTTAACTGTTTTTGGGGGAAATATAGTTGTTACATATTTGAATTTTGAATATATTTTCATAATAAAACATTTCTTTAAAAACACATAAATACGTTTTGTGAAATTTTTTTTGTCAAACTTAAAAATGTAAGTTTAGGAGAAAATAAAATTCTTTGATCAGTTTACTAATGCCGGTATAAAGTTTGTTCATACCTGAAGTGACGTTGTAGTTGCTACATGGAAGAAATGAGTTTTCCCGATTAAAAACTTATTAACTGTAACTTTATGTACATGTCTTTATATTTTGTGATTATCAAAACACAAGAAGACCGAATAATGCGAATAACGTTTTTAACATTATATGTATTAACAATCTCCCCCTTTTTGATGATTACAAGATATAAACTAATTTTAGGTAAAATTATGCGTTGATAAATTTTTTATGCGTTTTCCCGTTACTTCTCCCCTTTTTGTAGAATCTAAAAGGCTTCGTCGATGTTGAAGAGAGGAAAGAGTTCACCGGAATACGAGCATCCTTAAGAGGGCATCATCGATGTCAGGAGAGAAAAGCGATCGACGGAATACAAGCTCCCCTAGCTTAGTGCTTGTCACACCCCCAAATACATGATTTGCAGCGGAATGGAATACCTGGAGCGTGATTGTCATAGCATCTCAGTTATGATTACATTGAACGACATAAATTGTCGTTTGAAAAATACATCGTTTGATTCAAAGAAATAATTCAAAGTTTCCAAACTATAGGTCCCAAATGATTAGCAAAAGTTGTGAAAATGAGTTTTTTACAACCAAACGATAGTTTAAGAGCATGAAAACCCCAAAATGAGACGCGTCAACATCGCGACTCTATGAAATGACTCCAAGCATGCCATGAAGTGTATGCCTTTGATACCTGAAAATACATTACTAAAACGATTAACAATAATGTTGGTGAGATTCATAGGTTTATGTAAATAAATTGTATGTACGGTAACCACAAGTATATATAGTGAAATGTCAAAATGTCACATGAAATGTTACTTTGGCTCTTAAGCTCATGACCCCGAAGCTAGACTGAATATGAACGCCCCAACCTGAGTGCTTTGCCAAACACTCTGAAATGATTCAAGTGAAATGCGTTCGTAGACTAGTTGGAGCTACCAACCCGAACGGAGGAGTCACCCTCAGTAGATCTATTCACTCACCCTTGCTTACTCATAATTAACGGTTCATGATAAACAGGGGACTTTAGCATGGCAATGATGTAACTTAAGCAATGTAAATGAATTTGATACTTTGGCCCGTATGAAAATGGTGCAATGTATTCTCCCCGAGAGTATGAAATGAAATTGTAAATTGAAAACGGGGCTATGAAAACTCACCTGATTCAAATGGTAAAGTGATAAAGTAAATGAACTGGAAAAAAGGCGCGAACTCAAGCCGCAACCTAATATGAATGAATATATTCTAATTTACATTATGAAACGATGTCGTGAATGCAAATGCATATGTTATCTATACCACTCGTATTATTTTGAAATGACTATAATCGTCGAAAATTATGTTTATATTATCGCGTCAAGTTATAATGTACTTTACGTGTATACATGGTGTAACGACGTTTTAGGATAGTCGTTTAGTGAAAATATAACTTTTTGCCGCAAATATAACATTTTGGAAAATTTCTGAAAATGGCCAAGTGACCTCGAAAAGTTAGCCATAAAACAGTGTGTAATGAGAGTTAGAAAGCAAACTCGGTGGTTTTGGAAAGCTTATTACATTATCTAAAAGTTTTAACACTGACATTTTTCTCATATGTGCTTAGATTAAAAGATAAACAGTCGTGAAGTGAGCCAAAAGTGCCATTTCTGGACAGTTTTCGGGAAAGTTTGGATGGTCATAGATTATTCGTTATATGTCCAATTGACGAACGGCCAATTGTTTTGGAAGCTAGGCCAGGTGAAATATCTTTTATAAAGAGACATCACCTTCCCAAAAGTGAGTGTATTGACGGGAAAACGGCTCCAAACATGGATATCTGGAACTTCAGTTTATACTCGGTGAATTTTGGTAAAAGCTGATGAAAAAGTGTTTCAAGTGCCGGTTTTCCATCGCGTGTATCTTGGTCGTTATAAGCTTGTTTTCTATGTTCTTTATGTCCTCAGTCTCGTATTATAGTGAACTAATAGATTTTTGATAAGTCGGTTCATTTAGTTTACGCTTAGTGCCCTGTTTTAACTGTTGAAGAGAGTATTTTTACTCTTGCACTTTGATAACGCTCAAAATTAACATGTTTTTAGTCGCGTTATTGTTTGTTTTACGCATGGAAATTGGTCATATTTGTTACTTAATCGTGGAAAAGTGTTTATGCATGCAAATATAGCCAAAAGCAGGTAAAAATTATTAAAAGCTGAAGAAATGAAGTGATCATGCACATTTGGAGAGTTTCAAGAAGATCAAGAAAGAAAGAAACGACGCATGGACAAAAGGATTTGATAAAGACAAGTTTTCTACACATATTTATCAAGGAAATATCAAGTTCTAATAAATAAAGTCATGCCACGAAGAAAAACAATGCATGCAATGTAAAACGACAAAGAAAAGACAAAAGAATATTTTCCAGACATTGTCCAACCGATCGGATGCAATCCGCAATCGATTCGGTTGGAATGTTCTCAAGAAGTACCATCCGATCAGATGGAGAGAAAACCGATTGGATGGAGGTGACTGATGTTACAAGTTTTGCATTTATGGACGAATTTACTCCCCATAATCATTTGTGGCTGATCATTTCTGCTTAATAACTCTATAGGAACGTTTTTACTTGGAGGATAAGTGTTATTATGTTGTATAATGACTACTTAGGGTCTAGATTAGTTGTACCATCAAATATCTAACTAAGTGTTACGCCAAATATTGTTAGTTCATCTTATATTGCCTGAAAGTTTTCTAAGTGTTGTGAAAACGTCCAGAAAGTGTTGAGTTCGAGTCTCAAGCCTTGGTTCGAGTTTGGAGTTGTTTACTTACGTTAGTGAACAATTGGAGGAGTGTGGTTGCTATAGTTCCACAAGTTTATTCATTGTAATTCTCAAGCTAGGTACACCTTGCAACTTATAATGAACAATTGTTACTTTGAGTTTAATGAAAGTTTTCTTATTTACTTGTGTTTTAATATGATTGTTATGGAGTAATTTGCGATACTTGTGTGTATGATGTGATTGGTTACGGAGTATTCTTTTATGAAAAAGGTGATGCATGAAAACATATCTATTTTATGAGTTTGTTGAAGTAACATCTAATCTTGCTTAATTTGTTGGTAAAAACAATCTTTGGAAAAATAGGTCCGAAAGGAGTTTCAACTTGTTGTTATTCCAAAACATTAGTGCACGAATTAGTATGGAATATGATGCTTGACACCCATCTTATTTACTTGTTAAAATGGATTTGAGAAGATTTCATCACGAAAAAGGACCGAAAGGATTCGTAGGAATTCATAAGAAAAGAATTGATTTTCAAAACAACCATGTGATTATAGAATTGTCATACTCATTTGATATGTCCGAAAGGAGTCATTTAGGTGATAGAATTCTTAGTGGTAGTTAAAACATGACATACATCATAGATTGGATAACTACTCATTTTTAGTTGCGCATCATAACAAGTTTTACACCAAACTTTATACTTAAATTGTCATGATACTCCTAATTACCAATCAAGGAATTATACACAAGTATATGCTTAGTTCTTATTGAGTTTCTTTTAAATTGATATTTACATAAATTTGGATTGACAACCCTTATTTAACAAACGTTTTTCTTATTACTAAAACTATCAAATCCCTTGGGACGATCTCGACTTACCCATCTTTACTACATCGGACGAGTATACTTGCTCGTATGTGCTAAATAAATAATCGGATAAATCGTGTTTATAAATTTTAAAAATTGTACTAATAAAAACGCACATCACACTTTTCTTTTTGCAGTAACTATGTGCAGTAGTTTGGTAAAAAAATAATATAAGCTACTAGTGGATTTTGTTGGTCCAATAACAAAAATTATGAGTGAGATTGGGGGGGAGCTGGTGTGAATGGGGAGAAACCGGGGGGGGGGGGGGGGGGGGGGGGAGGGGGGGGTGAGGTGATGTTTGTGTAAGAAATGTTGGGTTTAAGTGTTATTAGTTGTAGATTATAAGTAGTTTTAGTGTTTTCGGGTATCGGGCTAGCTAGAAATAAATTTTAACGGGCCTAAATGTGACATAATAAAGTCACAAAAATATAAAAATATATTTTGTATAAGTATTGGGTGTTTGAATAATTATTGTTTTATTATTACAAAAATCGTTGTAATTATATATAATTAACGGTATAAAATAAATAAATTCCTAAAACACCGGGTAAATAAATTTTATAATTTTTTGTAATATTATAATGAGTGTAAAAATGTGTTAGGACCATTGTGGGAAGTGTCGGATGTGTTGTTTAAATTATTGATCGCGTGTTAACGTTTATTTAAAAATTAAATAAACATAAATTGAAATTATACAACCTACGAGTGGAATAGCATGCAGATGATGTAGTGATGATATGTAGACTAAATATAGTCTATATGATGTATTTTGAATGATGTCTCATGATTACGTGGCTTAACCTCACGGTTACGCGAAATGAATACTCGTAAACCTAGTTTACGTGAAATGATGAATAATGAAATAAATAGTTATTTGGAAATGACCTGAATTTACGAATTGTCACAGTGCTCCCCCTAGATGAGGGAACCGGGGAATCGAGCTATGGTGATGTGCTACAAAAACAAGTTAGAAACAAAGCACATGCATATATGTATGTACGAGGATATAGAGAGATAAGATAGATAGAAGGGTGAAATCAAATAGATAGAGCATGAATCAGATAAAAAAAATAGAAGAGAAATCTGAGTTTTAGCTCCTACTGGGGACGGTCCTTTAGTGATTAGGGACCGCCAAACCAATAAAGGACCGCCACCAGTAGGCATCCTGGTTGGCAGATGTGTTGTGATTTTAGTAACTTTCCATTTTTAAGGTTGAATAATTTTAGTCCATTTTCAAGTCAACCATGATAAATATCACAACATATTAACATAAACTAATCATTCATTCATGCATTCATGAAAAACATACAAGAACATTCATAATCATCGCATAATCAAAACATCATCAAATCCTACAACATTAAACATCAAATAACACAACAAGCTATTTCCCAAAATATGCTTGGCCCAAAATATAGCTTCTACTTGATTATTTTTAACTAGACATGTGAAAATATCTAGTTAGAAGGTGGAGAGGATGATGGTGAGGGAGAAGGTGGAGCCGAAGGTTGCATGGTGGCAAGGGGAGTTGGTTGCACATTTTGTTGTACAAGAAGAGATTCAATGTGGCCAAACATTATATGGAGTTCATCTCGAAGAGAGGTGATGAGATGAAAGTTGTGATAACAACATGCACATCCCATGGTGTGGTTGTTAACAAAGTAGTAAGGAATGGGATTGCCAAGGTTTGAAGATGATGGTGGAGTGGGAGGAATGTTTTTCAAAGGCCCGTTTGGTGATGTGTGATTTAGAGGATTTGTTGGAGGAGGATGTGAGTTTCTTGGTAGAGAGCTAGAGAAGGTAGGAGATGATGGTTGATTACCCACAAAAGGAGTGTAAGCACCCGAGCTAGATTGGGTGAGCAAGGGAGACAAGTTTTTGATACATGATGAGAAAGGTGATGAGGTTGGCTTGGAGTTAGAGGATGGCTTTGATGAAGAGTAGGATGTTCCATTGGTGGATGGTGTTTTGAGAGGTGCACTTGGTGCTAGAGGAGAGGATGGTGATGATTTAGAGAGGGAGTAGTGTCATAGAAAGTGAGATCAATGAAATTGGTTTGTGGTTGGAAAAGAGGTGGAAGATGATGCCATTGTAGGGGATGAAAGAGAGATGAAAGATGATTGTGATGAGGTTGAAGAAGAGAAGAGGTGTTTAAATAATCAAGCATGGTTATGATTTGGGCAAAACATGCATTAGGAAACATTTAGCACTTAAAATTGTTTATCTAAACATGGTAAGGTGGTGACAAACATGCAATAGGTTTAGGATTGCAGAAAGGAAGAAAACAGTGCAAAAATCAGTGATCCCCAAAGGGACGGTCCGTTAAATACCAGACGGTCCTTTATCACTGGAGGACCGCCAAGTAGAAAAGGGACCGCCGGCAGTAGGTTTCCAGAATTTTGCCCAGTTTCTCATTTCTGTAACATGCATACACAACACATTCCTACATAGTACATATCACAGAAATGCATAAACATAAGTTCAACAATAAAGATGTCATACACCAACTTAAACGTACCAACAACATTATCCAAATACAAACATAATTAAACAAGCATGTCTAATAATCATGAAATAAGTTCACATAAACGATGAACATAGTTTTTCCAAGTACACCAATAGAGGTGCTCTAGATGACATTTCACTTCTTCTTCTTTTTTTAGGATGTTCTTGATTGACTTCAATCCTTTCCTTTGCTCATCCCGAATTTGAGTTAAAAGGGTGATCACAAATGGATCTTGTGAGTCGAGGTTTTGAGGGATTTGAGGAAGGGCATTGGTGAAGGTTTGAAGTGGAGAAGAGGCACTAGCATTGGAACTACCAATTTGTTCATCATCATCTATATGATGAGAGGATGAATCACTAGAGGATGACTCAGGAAACAAGGTCCTTTTCGACCCAGAATCAAACCTTGTTTTACGCTCAATATGTATACTGAGCGGGAGCATGACACGATCATAGATATGATATTTTTTCGATTTGAGTTCCGAAAATTTATACATGATATGATTGAATAGACGAGTCAAAAGCATGTCATAGGGCAGATTTAACTTGGGCTTCTTGGTGACGAACTCCATTCTCCTAACTATGTAGAATGCTAGATTGTAGGGTGTCAATGTGACAATACAATGAAGCATGTGACCGAGACAAGCAGGCAGATGATCCCTATTGCCACCAAGGCAAAAGGCGTTTTCACGAATGACTTCCTCAAAGGTTTTGAAGTGATTGACAATTTTTTTTTTATGAAAATTTGATTTTCTTCAACAAGAATATTTTTACCTTTGTAAGTACGGGTAAGAGGTGAGGTTCGTGGTTTTTGAATAACATACCTAATTTCACTTGGATTAGGGGGAATAGTGGCATATTTTCCACGTCTGGGGTGCTCTTGACAAGAGCATCAAGGCTCCATTCGTCAGTGAATGAGCATTGCCCCTTGGTGGGAAGACCAAGGATGTCACCGAATTCAGGAAGTGAGTATGAGAAGAATTTTTCTTTAATGACAAACTCAACATAGAGTTCAGACATGGACTCGGTTCTTAACCTAAATTGACTATAGAACTCGAGGATAAAACGAGGAACGATTAACTTATTGATTTTGTAAAGGCAATCAAGTTTAGCAAGACTTAGCATGGCTTCAAGGTAATTAAATTCCTCAAAGTCGGGATAAACAACTCGACCTTCATGAATACAAAGTTTTTTAATTCGATGGAAATTATAGGAAAGGGGTGGAGGGTAATTAGTAGAAAGGATGGGTATGTAGTTGTGTGTCTTTTGGTGATCAACACCGTTTGGTTTAGGCATGTTTTTCCTATATAAAACAATGAAGTAAAGTTAATGTTAAGTTAGCTAGCCTTTGAATTTTTTTGCTTATCCTAAACCCCCCCCCCCACCCCACATAACATAACACATTGTAATTTTGAAATTCCTGATCCATTTCGTTGCATGGTTATGAAAACGTTTCTGACATGTATAAACAATGCATAACTACGTTTTTGTTACGTGATTAAACAAGATTAACAACAAAAAATTCGAATTGGGTATAATTTTATTTTCAACCCATTTTCAAAATCCACGAATTAAATTAAATAATTTATTAATTCAAGTGTTGTTAATGATACATTGTTGAGATTTAGTTTAAATTGTTGCTAATTTTACAAAGAAATGAGAATCCCCGATTTTTAATTTTATGTTCATATGAACCCTAATAATTCAATTGCGAATTAATTCGATGAGATTGAAGACATTAACTTACAATAAAGTGATTAGTGTGTACTAGTGATTGATGATCTTGAATTGAAAGACTTCGAATTGGTTTGATTATTGGTGAGTAATAATTTTGGGTGCAGGGGTCGTATTTTCGTCACTTCTACAGCAGAGAGGTGTGTTTGGTTTTGTTTTAGACAATCTACAGTAGTAGAACGGGGTGTGGGCCAAAAATACTAGATGGTCCTTTATCGATATGGGACCGCCAGTCGATTAAGGACCGCCGGTAGTAAGGTGGTAAAATTTGACAGCTTTTGGTGTTTTATTCTTTATGAAAAGTCTTTAGTTAGGGACTGTCTTAAAAACATAACTCTTGTATTTTTAGACACGTAGTAGACTCAATACGCACGAGTAGGCTAAGGAATGGGTATGGAATAGAATCGAGACAAAAGAAATGGAAGAGACTCGATACACTTGAGTGAGGAGTGGATTTAGAGTCGAAATAGAAGAAAAGAGAGAGTGCATGAGATGAGATTCAAGAATGATACTTGCATCGAGGAGGCTAGAAGTCAATCATGTAAATCACAAGAAAAGTCATAGACGAGAACTAGAGATAAGATAAAGAGCGAAAAGAGGTGCATCGTCTATAGTGATTGATTGACGTAAAAATCGATATTAACAATGGTTGTGGTAAGACCATTATTTTCCAAATTATTTGCTTGAATCCAAAGAGGGATTAGTGTTTAGACATAACGTCTAATTTTAATAAAATATATAGCACATATTAACACACAAATATTATCTAGCATGCAAGCGAGTAAAGATTGATCACATAGTCACATAAGCATATAGCAAACATTCAAATAGCAAGCATAATAGTCAAGGTTGCAAGAAAACGTACCTTGGCCGCTAGCTATCCTTAATTACACATTACAATAAATGTGTTGTACATAATGCAAGACTTAATGACTCTCACTTGAAGAATCAGTCATTTGATTAGTTACGCATTCAAGGCACATGTAGTCTTCTTCATCAGTATCACTTCAAGACTCGTAGATTGGTACACTATCTAGGTTGCTTATGTGATCCTTGTCGGCGATATTACCTACATCAAAAACATTTGAACTAGTAGTACATGCATCTACTTCGACTGAGTGTTTTTCTAATAACTTAGTTTCATCATCTTTGGCTTGAACATTTCCTTGATGAAAGTTTAAAATATTTTTCCATATGTTATTTGCCGTTTGACATAAGATTATTCTATCATACTTAATCTTCGGCAAAGCTTTATAAATCAATATTTTTGCTTCAACATTTTTGCAAAACCTTCTTATGAAATTTTGATTGTCGAAATTAGTTTTATTGGTTGAAGGCCACCAATTGAAATGACATGCCAAAGATCATGATCTATTTATTTCACATAACTTTCAAATTCAATTTTAAGTAACAAAATTTTCATTTTCGAAAAAATGGTGGCTCATTCAAAGAACTCTCTTCTAGATGTCTTTCAGACTCCATAGATCGATTCAAGTTTTAAAGTACAGTATACTCTAAAGATCTTGATAACCTGGAGCTCTGATACCAATTGTAGAAACTAGAAGGGGGTTGAATAGTTTCACCGATTCTTTTTACTTGTTAAAATGTTTCGCCATTTTTAGGTCCGGTTAATATTCTTTTGCAAACTTGTTGAATTTTACTAGTTATGTGATATCTATTAAGCAACAAGTAAATGTAAACAAACAAGTAATGTAAAGAGTAAGGAAAGAGCACAACCAAAGAGACACGGAGATTTTTAATGGTTTTGCACGAAGCTCACTCTTCGTCCTAATCCACTCCCCGAGTACCACACTCGAGAGTTATCAATCACTATATCAACACACTCCTTCAGGCGGAGCAATCCATACACAAGCTTACACAAAGTTTAACAACACTAAGTGGAATGTCGAGTTCTAATCGTAGCTAGAAGCAATCTACTCCAATGCCCATGTGGCCACACAAACAAGCACACTTATCCTACTTGGATCTTCACCTAATCCAAGCCTTCGCACAAATGACACACTTGGATCATCACCCAATCCAAGCCTTCACAATAATACACACTTGGATCATCACCCAATCCAAGCCTTCACACACTGACTTTACTAAGTCCTAAATTACACACCAAGACTCCACTCTCCCCACAACAAATACAGGACCTATTCTAGTTACAAGACTTCTTGGATCTTCATCTTCTTCCAACACTAGTACAAAACTAGGATTTCGTCACACATGCTGTTTTTCGAACGGCCACATAATAACTTTTTTATGTGACTAAATGTACCGTAATAAAATAAACAGCCACACTTGATCCGACTTGTGTGACCATTTCATAATTACATCTGAGGCAACAACCATACATTTGAATATATTCGTGACTAGAGGTATGTGGTAAATCTTGTTTTAGTTATTTAGTCACTTATAATTTGGGACGTGTGACGGATACAAATAAGTTTGAAATATTAGTCACACTATATATATACATATGTGACAAGTATATGTCACACAATTGAACTGTGTGACCAAAATCCATATATGGTCACATGAAGTAATTGTGTATGTGGCTAAATCATATACTCAAGTTTGTCACACATTATTTAAATGTGACTGCTAGTTTTTGTTGAAAATTTAGCCACATATGAATTTGAAAATGTGTGACAATTGAAAAGTAAGTTTGAAGCATTAGTCATGATATGCATTTAAAAGTAACAAATATATGTCACACACTTGAACAATGTGACCAAATGCTATATATGGTCACACTTTTGCTTTTATAGTTCAAATGCTTTATAATATTTCTCAAACTTTGACATCTCCCTCATATATTTTCACTGCTCCCGCCCACTTTTTTCCCCAAATTCAAATTTACTTTCACTCTCCCCCGCCCACTTTTTTCCCCAAAATCAAATTTACATTTTCTTTCTCCCTCCAATAGTTATCTAGGTCACATAACCCACACTTATTTGATTCTCTTTCTATCTTCTATGCCGCCAACCACAAACCTCATAACTTAAAAGCCCACTTCTCTACACTTATATCATCCTCTTTCTCTCTTATCTGTTACACTTGTATTAATCTTCTTCTCAATCACCATTGGGGATGAAATATATAGCCTCACTCCAGAACAGGTATGATTCTTCAGCTTCAAACAAGTGAAACAAGCGATTTTGATTAATTTATTTTAATTACACTTTAAAGGGAATTATGATTACAGATGTTAATAATTCAACGTTTCTATTTTGCATCTTCTAACTTCAACCATGATTTCGAATTATAGGAAACTTGGGAGAGTAGTGGGTCTAAGCGAAAGGACGGGGCTCAAGGAGACGATGAGGAGGGCGGACAAAGTGAAAGGAGGAAAAGAAAAAGTAGTGGCAAGAAGCGAAAGAGAGACAAGAGCAGAAACTCATGATCTCGATGAATATGATGAGGATATGGCTAACTTTACATTCATGTATCCCACAAATCTTGTTTTTTTAAAGTAAATATTTTGGATAAGTTTTTCAGGTTCTGTTGTCGAAAATTAATTTAGCCTCGGGCTTGTGTTTGGATTATTTTTAGTTTAGCTTATTTTTGAAACTCGTGGCTTATTTGGTGAAAATAAGCTCAAGGAGCTTATTCTTGTTTGTGTTTTATTTCGGGTCAGCCTCACACTCAAGAGGGTGCGCTTGGTTTTATTTGTTTCAGCTAAAAACCACACCAAGAGGTGTTTGTTGTCTGCTATTGCAGCCCACCCCAAAAGGGTGTTCGTCTTTGTGTATCACCGCCCCAAGAGGGTGCGTTTGTTAAGTTGTACCAGGGGTGTTTGTTTTTACTGTTCACGACAAATAGTTCGTAGGTTCGGAACCCGCAAGAGGTGGTATAGTTTGATTTAATTTTGGTTTTAAAAAGAGTTTGTTTGTTTGTTTCCAGCTTATAGTTTTGGCTTATATGTTGTTGTTTGTTGTTTAGCTTATTTTAAGAATTCTTTGTTTAATTAAAATGGTAATAAGCTCTTTTGGATTATTGGAGGGTATTTGTCCTACTTCGGGCTATTAAGAAACACCAAGAGGGTGCTTGTTTTGTTTCGGTTCAGTCCAACACCCAAGATGGTGTTTAATTTGTTGAAACGTAGCCCAACTAGGGTGCATTTGTTGGCTGCAATACAGCCCCAAAATAGCTCAACTAGGGTGCGTTTATTTGCTGCAAAACAGCCCCATAACAGCTCAACTAGGGTGCGTTTATTTGCTGCAAAACAGCCCCATAAAGGGCACGTTTGCTACTGATTTTTCTGCAACAAAGGGGTGTGTTCATTGCTGATTTTTCTGCACCAAAAGGGTGCGTTTATTTGCTGCAAAATAGCCCCATAAAGGGCACGTTTGCTACTGATTTTTCTGCACCAAAGGGGTGTGTTCATTGCTGATTTTTCTGCACCAAAAGGGTGCGTTTATTTTAATTTTTCTGCACCCAAAGTGGGTGTTTGTTTCTACAACTGGTTCAACTTTTCGTGTTCTCTAAAGCCTCTTTAGGTAAATTTATGATCTCATTTTGTATATCCAACATTCGTCCTGTTTTCTTGTAGTCATTTTAGATGAGCATTATAGAAAATATAATCTGATATTTCTACAGCTAGGACAAGATGCTGTCAAGACTTCCTGTTGCTATTATCCAATCTTGGTATAAGCGAGAAGGTTATGTCAAGTCCATGGCTGACATAATTCAGAAGGAATTGCAGAGTGAACTAGGAGGTAACTTCTTTTTTAGATTACTTGCTTATAGATGTGTACATTGAATTTGCAAATTGCAGGTACTATTGGAGGTATACTTAGAACAAGTTTATAATGTCAACAAATGACTTGTTATTAGTCTGTTACTGTCACAACTCGTAAATTCTGGTCTTTTCCCAAACTTTCACATTTACTATTCATCGGTTACTATTCATCGATCACTATTCATAAGTTTACTATTCATCTTTTTCGGAGTCAGTTTGATATTCTGAGAAGCGTTTTTAAATTTTACTATTCATAAAACACTATTCACCTCCGGAGAAAATTTGTCGTTTATGCGTAAGTTGCGTCGTTTCTGTACACGTACGATTATCAACCTAATAAATGTTATCCTATAAACTATTACTATGAATAATTGATCCGACAATCCCAACTATGGTCCTAAGACATTTTTACACTCATTATAATGATACAAAAATTATAAAATTCATTTACCCGTTATTTTGGAAATTTATTTAATTCGTATCGTACGTCTAATATAATTACGACGGTTTTCTTAAAAAAACTAAACGATAATCATCCAAACACCCAATACTTGTACCCAACATATTTTTACAAATTTTATGACTTTATTATGTCCCGGTTAACTCCGATAAAATTTATTTCTAGCAAACCCGGTACCCGATTATACCTAAACTAACTAATAACAACACAAACTACACTACACTTCCTAATTAAATCAACAAACACCTTCCCCTTTTTCCTCCTTGTAAAACCGCCCCCCCCCCCCCCCTCCTAGCCTTCTCATGTGCTAACTTCACCAACACCCATTAATGTTTACCTAACAATTGTCTAATACATAAATATCCTACCATTTTCCTCTCATTTTACACTTAATCATTTTCACACAAACTAGCAATTTTCTTTCTTTCTCTCTTTGGGGTGGATCGACCATGGATCAAACACAAGCAAGAGATCACTAACTTTTGAAGATAAAGTGTTTAATCATGTCCTAATCATGATCTAGTTGGGGTTTGGTGGTAAAAATCCCTAGGTTTCTTATACTTTTTCATCCAAATCATCTCAAATCTTTCTTGTAAGTTGTCAAACTCTTGTTCATAATTTCTTCATGTTATTTTTTTATCATCATATGATTTCCATTCAAGATCTACATGCATATGTTAGTTATACCACTCATTTATATATATATATATATATATATATATATATATATATATATATATATATATATATATATATAACTTTTGATCCCTAGAAATGGATTATAGTTAGATCCTTGTTAGATCCACTTGATTTATGATGTTTAGGAACCCATGACACCCTAAAAAGGTGTATGGTAAGATTAGACTAGATTTGTGATGATTGAAAGTGGTTTGGTTGGATTAGAAACTAGTTTGAAACAATAGAAATGGATTTTAAACATGTATATTTACCTACTGTCCCAAATCGACCAATCCAGAAAACTCAGGGGTTTCCGGGTAACATTGGGCTAGAGATTTAGAAAATACTTTTAAAAACGAAGCCGTGGGCGAAAGAACGGATTAAAACGAGTTAATAACGAAGGAGATATGATTTTCCGAATTTAACGACGAAAACTATTTTCTGAAAAACTGCATGCTGTTTGACAGTTTTCGACGGGCAAATAGAGACGTTAGACGTAACCTAGAGGAACCGAGCTATCGAAAATATATTAGTATATACTAAAACGAATCCGTGGATATAAAGAACGAGTAAAATGAGCTTAAAACGACCAAGTTATACATGTTTTAAAATCGTCAAAACTATATATATATTTAGTCACTACTAGAAAATAATATAACTACGTACTAAATAATATATTTTCTAGATTTCTTATTCAAGGAGTTTATTTTTAATTAACGAAATACGTACGACTCAAGGTTTATTTATGCGACTACTAGACGATATCTTAAGGTTTTCAAAACGAGGAATATAACACTAACGTTTTTATATACGATATATTACGACAAGTTTTTATTATTCTAGTTGGACTTATTTTTCCTAAGTATGGAAAATACTTTACTTCGACTATAACTATTATTTCCAAGTTACGAGTGGTATAGGTATCATGTGCATGCATATTCTCTTCATCATTTCATGATCTAAGTAGATCACTATCATTCATATTAGGTTGCGGTTAGAGATCGAACCTCATTTCTGTGTATCCACTTTTGTCATCGTAGCTATTCGCACCAGGTGAGTCATAGCCCCACTTTTACTCTTTATACTTGTTTTAACTCTTTGGGAGAGATACATGCTCAACTACTTGCTTACTTGTACAAATACTCAAAACATACTTTCTTGATACTTGAAACATTTATACTTGATTGTCTTATACTTGATTATACTTATACTTGATTTTATACATACGTGATTGTGTTATACTTACTTGATACTTGAAACGTTTAAACTTTTATGCTTTGGGAAACGACACCCAGTAATCTTTCATACTTTGGGAAATGGCACCCAGTAATCTGTCAAAGGAGAGGTATTGATAGTACTATTATGGGGAAACACCCCCCACCCAAGTCCAAAACAGATGCGACGTTGGGTGACATGTACTATTTGGGATGGTGGTTCCCCGCCTATGGGTCCAAAACAGACGTGACCATGGGTGAATATAATCCTGAGAAACTATAATTATTAGCAGTGGGTTGTGAACACACAGGTTACAAGTCTCTTATGGCGGGACTTGTAACTGAGTGGATTTACGATGCCTCTACTGTGTGAACATTTTCTATAAACTTTATTTGTTAAACAAACTCTATGAACTCACCAACCTCGTGTTGACACTTTAGCATGTATTTTCAGGTTTTAACCAATGGCACGCTGCAATAGGTTTTGGCAGGGCATGGCATGGTCATAGAAGACTCTGATTATTTATTTGGGGACCGTTTTTAAACTATTTTAAGGGCCTACTTCCGCACTACTTTTAACGATGTAAATTCAATATTTTAGGTTAAACGATTTTATTTTAAATAAGTAAAGTGAAAACCATTTTTGAACTTGTGTTGTAATACCAATTGAGTTACACCCCAGCTACACGTATGCTTCCGCTGGACCCGATTTTGGGGGTGTGACAGTTACTCAGCTAGTGAATACTTGTATTATTTAGAACCAATGCAGTCGGCAAGTGTGTTAACAAAGGATCAAACCACTGAAACACTGAAAGTGCCAAATAAACACCGAGGTTGGTCAAAATGGTGTTTTTAATGGGATCAGGGCATCAGGCTACATTGTTTGTCAGTAGTTTTTGTTTCACAGGTAATCAATTTTTACAGAGTCAAATGTGGTATTTTGCAAATTCAAATTTTTATTAAGTTAATCGTAGTTAGCTGTTTTACCTACTTAAAGAAATTAACGCCAAGTTATCTGGAACCTGTATGTTGATTCATTTGACTATAGAAAGTCAACCATCTGCTCTAGAGATTACAAGTAGCAACTATAGTTAACAAACTAGTCAGAATATTGTATGATAGTATGCGCTACGATCATGTTACTTATTTTCACTTGTCTGCTACCCCCTTTCAGGTCTTGAACGAGTGCTCAAAAGCAGAAAATTGGTTGAGAGAGGCACAACAACTTCAAGACACACTTCCAAAACATGCTGAACCAGTTCTCCTATAAGCTAATATAAGAAAGAAGGAAGAGGCGATCGACATGTATTTTCTTTAACTTAAGAATATCATTGGTTATTATTTTTAGAAGTAGAATAATGCAATCAATCTTGTTTTAGATGTTTTAAAACTTTATGATTTAAGACGCACTGGCTTCATCGAATGTGAGGAGGTAACTTGTTCACTTTGTTGTTTTCAGAAGAAAAAAAATAAATAAATAAATAAAAAATAATAAAAAAAACTTTAGTTACTTTCATGAATCAGGGATGCCACGAGTAGAATTTTAAGAAAAAAAACAAGATGGTTACTTCCCATTCTGCAAATAACTTCAGTTACTTTCATGAATCAAAGAAAACTTTAGTTACAACTGCTAGTGTATTAGTTACAACTGTTAGTTATAAGTTAGTACTGTTGGTTCATATAGTTAGTACTGTTGCTTTATTCGTTGTGTGACTAAATATTACAAAAGGTCACACAAAAAAAATTCATGTAGCAATTGGATGATCAATAGTCACACAAAATATACATTTCTTCACTTTAAACAACATATGGTCACACTTATTAACATTTTTGGCCACTTTATGCTTAATTGTATGTGACTAAATATCCAAAACAAAGATGCTTTGTGTGACTAAATATTACAAAAGGCCACACAAACATAAAATTCAAGTGGCCATTGGATGAACAATAGTCACACAAAATACACATTTCTTCACTTTAAATAGCATATGGTCACACTTATTCACACTTTTGGCCACTTTTTTTTTTTAAATTGTATGTGACTAACTCAAAAAAAAAACAATACCTGTTGTGTGACTAAATCATCACAAACGCCACATTTATTATATTCATGTGGCCACAGGACGGGAAATAGTCACACATAATACACATTTACTTGAATAAATCATCTCAAATGTCACATGTATTATATATTTATGTGGCCAAAGGACAAACAATAGTTACTCTCAAAAAACATTCGTGTGACTATAAAGTGTTTACGGTCACTGATAATGACTAATCCAACAAAACTTGTGCCTAATTTGTCACACATATTCGGGGTTTTCGTCACTCTTTTTCGATGGAAAGGGCCACGAGCTCAACAATGTGACCATATGCCACCTACGGTGGCGGGACCTTTAGTGACACACAACGAAAAGAACGTGTGTGACTATATGCATATCGTCACACATTTTTTGCGTGACCAATACAACTTTTTGTACCAGTGTAAGTTCACACAAATAACTCCATCTTCGACTCACACACAATTCAGAAATATTTACAATATTTACAAGAAGAAAATAGATGGAAGAATAGAACCGCAACACTTGTTACGTTTGTGTGTGGACTCATACAACATCTCGATTCTTCATTTACGAAGAGAGTTCTTCTCTTGCACTTTGATATGAAGAGGAAATCACTTATAAACATATTATAGTGATCAAAGAATAAACAAAAGAGAAACAAAAAGTTTTTGTGCAAAGAGGGATTGTTTTCTCAGAAGGAACAGTTCAATATTTATACACGACAGGTTGACAGGAAAGGAGGTAGCGGTCCCTTAAACATGCGACGGTCCTTTATCACTAAGGGACCGCTGGTCCATTCAAGGGACCGTCCCAACAAGACGCTCGTCTTTTTGTCCTGACATGGTGAAAACTTATCTGGTGAAAGCTTAACTGTTTTTCGGGGAAATATAGCTGTTACATATTTGAATTTTGAATATATTTTCATAATAAAATATTTCTTTAAAAACACAAAATACTTTTTGTGAAAAATATTTTGTCAAACTTAAAAATATAAGTTTAGGAGAAAATAAAATTCTTTGATCATTTTACTAATGTCAGTATAAAGTTTGTTCATACCTGAAGTGAAGTTGTTGTAGCTATGTGGAAGAAACGAGTTTCCTCGATTAAAAACTTATTAGCCATAACTTTACGTAACATGTCTTTATATTTTTTGTTTATCAAAACATAAGAAGATCGAATAATGCGAATAACGTTTTTTACATTATTTATATTAACACAATCCAACAACTTTACTTAATTTTTCTTTATATAATACTAAACCTAAAAACTTACATTTGTAAGTTACGTGTGTCGAAAACTATTATTTTTTTAATATAATGGAATGTTTACAAATTTTGACTGTGACAAAGAGTCTTGTTATATTTATATATAATTCAAACTTTATAGAATTATACGTCTTTGGCCTTTGTATTTTCTTCCCTACTTCTCCATTGATTTTTAAAGTTATTAGGTAGTTTATGGGTGTTTTGAAAGTTTTTTTTTTTTTCTTTATTTTTTTCAAAAAAATATATTAAACTTTATTATTTTTTTATAAAATCATATGTACGTCAAATGCACATCAATATTCGACTCATTTTGTTCAGAATCCAAAGATTTCGCATCGATATATTTTTTATTCAAGAAGTCGTTAGGCAGTTGTTAGATATTTGACAAATAAAGTTTGATACTTAAAAAAGTCGTGAATAGTCAGAAGTATAGAGTAACTTATATAATTCAAACTTTTATAGAATTGTACGTCTTTGGCCGCTGTAGTTTATTTGCTACTTCCCTACTGATTTTTAAATTTATTGATAGTTTAAGGATGTGTTTTGAAAGTTTCTCTCTCTCTCTCTCTCTCATTATTATTATTATTATTATTATTATTATTATTATTATTATTATTATATATTAAACTTTAGCAATTTTTATAAAATCATACGTACGTTAAAAGCAAATCAATATTCGGTTCGTTTTGTTTGTAATCCAAAGCTCTTCATACCGGTATATTTTTTTGTTATAGAATTCGTTAGCATTTGCTGGAGATTTGACGAATAAAGTGTATTATATAAAAAATTCGTAAACAACAAAAAATTCTAGGTATTTTTTGTAACTCGTCGCATAGTTTGAGGGTGCATTTTACATTTTTTTTTCTCCAAATGACTTTGTTTCGTCGCACTATACCTGGCACATAAGAGATTAGTTAAAGTCTTAAAACAACCATAAAACTTCTAATAAACAAAATACTTCGTATCAGACTAGGAGCAATAAAACAGCAAAAACACATCTCTTAAGGCCATCGCTATAAGCACGTCCATATTTGTCAGCAAACACAAACATCTAATTCTAACAAAAACCAAACATCATATTGAAAAGAACGTATTTCAAAAGAAAAATCTTCGGCAAAATTTTTTAAGCCAAAAAAAAAAGAAAAAAAAAGTACCAACAACTAAATAAAGCCAAAAATTGTAAACTATCATATATTTTAGGCCTAATATATTTGTCCACGATAGTCCCTACACTATTTGTACACAAACTTTAGATAGCTTTAAAGACTAATAGATAGTTGAAGGGTATAGTTTGAAATTTTTTATTTTTTCAAAAAAATAAAACATATTAAACTTCAACATTAAAAAAACAAAATGTACGTAGAAAGCATATCAATATTGGGTTCGTTTTGTTCGTAATTAAGAGCTCTTCGTACCGGTATATTTTGTGTTACCAAATTCGTTAGGTATTTGCTAGATATTCTACGAATAAAGTATGTTATATACAAAAGTCGTAAATAGTAAAAAGTTCAAAGTAGTTTTGTAACTCGTCGCATAGTCGTATAGGTGTTTCATAGGTGTTTCGTAGGAGAAAAAGTAGTTTCTAGCAAAATTCCTCTCTTGCAATAACACTTATTAGGTGTTTCGTAGGTGTTTCGTCGCATAGGAGAAAAAGTTCAAACTTTAGGTGTTTCGTAGGTGTTTCGTAGGTTTCAAGAGTAAAAAGTTCAAAGTAGTCATAAATAGGTGTTTCGTATGTTATATACAAAAGCCTTAACAGGTCCTAACAGGTACCCAATTTGCCAGCTCTAGCTCCATTAATTCAAGAGATCACACAAGTAATAAGTGTTATTATTATAACTAATTATAAGCGTCATACGGATCCATGATTTGATGACCTTCTCTGATGTGTTTTATATGTTCTTATATGTTATATATAAAAACACCAACAGGTCAGTCGCACTATCTATTCTAGGAATTTTGCTAGAAAGCGGATTACCCTTTTGATTTCATCTATTAAAGGATTTTATTTATTTATTTGTTCATGTTATTTCATCAATGGATGTACAAGTCATCATGACACATCATTGTTAGAGAATTATTTGTAAAAAATTATTTTAGGATTCTCATTTTGCATAACTTAATGATGTATTGAACTCAACAAATGACATGTCGATTAGATGTTTCAAATACATAACATTAGTACATTGCTAGGGGTGGCAATCGAGTAATGTTCGGGTTGACCTTTTCGAGTTTGCAAGTTGGCACATTAGTATAATCTCTACTCAAATATGACCCATTTAATAACCGTGTAATTGTGTCAAGAAACTCCATCCCAACTCAGACGTGCATAACACGTGTAACTCGTTTAATCTGTTTAAATAAATAGGTCAAGCATTGAATAAGGTTGGTGGTTTGTCAAATTTAACTAGTTTAAATGCAAAAATAATATAAGAATCTAAAAAATGATTAAAATAACATACAATAACTATAACGACAATTTAATCGTAATTCACTCATTTTAAATAAATACCATAATACATTTAATCTAAATCCAACACAAAATCAAGTTATATATTTTATTTGTAGAGGTTTATATACATACGAGGTTATAGGTCGATTTTTATCAATACTTAACATAAACACTACCTATTTATTAAACAAGTTATACAGGTTGACCTGTTTTTTACTCAATTCTTGTTGTCATCAACCCAAATTTGTTTAATTTCATGTTGAGTTTGTGTTGTTTATCGTTGAAAATTGCCACCAATGCGAGTTTGAAAGAAAATAAGCCATATTGCTATTATTTATTATCATGGACAATACATTCAAAGGAAAATGATTCAAGGATCTAAAATGTGTATCTAAAAACATGTCTAATTAGAGGATTGAGACAAGTGACAAAATAAAGAGTGAAGATGAGAAAATTTAAAATTTAAATAAGTGGCTTCTCTCGATATTCTAATCAGAAGTTGACACGTATGCTTAAGTATATATAATTAGACATGGCATTTAGGCATGTCAATTAGATTCAAAATGGTCCTCAAATGTTGACACGTGCGAGTTTGGAGAGGTATCAACTTGCTATTTTTGCAATTAAAAGGGGATTGAATAATGAATTAGAGGTCCAAAACTGTGTAAGGGGGTAAGTATAAATAAATGAAGTCAAAATTTAATGTGGTTGGACTTATAGGGCATACTGGCAGACCTATACCTCTTACCAAAATATCACCCAATTCCAAAATTCATTCATATATAGAAGAGCTACTAAAAGTCAAAGACATTTTCCAAAGTATAAAAATCAACTCCTTTAACATGATTGTTTCAAGTTTTTTTTTTAAAGTCAAACAGATTTGATTGTCCAATGTTGGCGTATGTGTCCGAACGGTTCACACCCTTCGGACTTTTCACCCGCATCCGGTAATATACCCTCCGGATTATACACTCAATCCGGACGGCAGATTGAAGGCATCATTCTATCCGAGGACCTCTCTTTTACACGAAGGGCAATAGCGTTAATTACAGTCACGCCGCCATCCCAGATTTTTAGGGATTGTGTTACCCACGTGATCTGACACCTACCTACTAACACTGTACGCTCCTTCCCGAGGTAGAGCATGTAAGAGGATAAGGTAGTATAAATACCCCCACCTCATTTATGTCACACAACTAACACACACACATTGCATTTACTCTCACTCACTCCTTTACTCTACGTATCACGCATACTTACTCTCTCACCGGAGGTTGGTCCTGGGATAACACCCGGGGCGAGCCTAACGTGTGATTCTTGTGTGCAGGATTATACACCTATCCGAAGGTCCTTCACAAGAAGTAATTCCCCGCAAGATTTTACCTTAACAAATTAGCGCCATCCGTGGGACCTGTTATTCATTCTACCTGAGAAAATGACTGGTCCTCCTCCTCCACCCTTCCATACCCCACTTTCTTCAGCCGGAGGGAGTGGAGCAAACACCAGCCTAGATAACACAAACAACCGTAATAATCCAGAGAATGATTCCCCAAACCTTCAAGAGTTAATCCTCAGGCAAATGGCATCGCTGACCGAACTGATCTAGAAGCATAATGCTTTAGGAGAAAATGTGCTCAGACCGATACGTCTGGATTTCGGGGATGAGGGAAACGAAGTTGCCCGTAGAGATAAGGTAGTTGAAGTGAACGAAGATTTAAGTAAGCCGTTCAAGGAAGTAGCGCGGTCACCGTTTACTAGCCGAATAGTGGAGTTTTCCGGAGAGAAGTACGTAATGCCTCTAAACATGAGGTTTTATGATGGATCCACGGACCCGAACGACCATCTCACGCGGTTTACTGGGGCAGCAAACCAAGGGCAATGGCCGATGCCAACTTGGTGTCTTATGTTTCAGCAGACTCTTGATGGCGCGGCCGGGGGATGGTTCGAGCGGCTGGAGCCCGGCAGCATCAACAGCTGGAATGAGCTAAGGGAGCAATTTTCCACTCGATTCGCCCTCCGTAAGAAGTATACCAAAGATCCGACGGAGATTACCAAGATCATCAGGAGAGCTCATGAGTCATTGGCGGACTTTAAAGAAAGATGGACTGATGAAGCCAGTTACATCAGTGGGGTACCGGAGATCATGCGCATTTCGGCTTTCATGAATGCCCACAAATGCCCGACGTTGGCGAAGAAATTTTCAGACAGGGTACCTCGTTCGGTAACAGAAATGTTTGCTAGGGTAGATGACTTCATCAGGGCAGAAGATGCATACCGAACCACTGAGTTGCCCCGAGGGGAAGGGTTTGAAGTTTATAGGAAGAGAGGTTTTAAGGATGACAAATATAGGAGTGAAAAGAAAAGTGAACCTCGTCACAAAGATGCATATCACCCGTATGTGGCCCCCAGGAAGGACTGGAACCGCAATGATTATCATCGCACAGATCGTAGGCCGATGGAAACCTTCAGGGAGGGACCGCAGCGTCTCGGCCTAAACGCACTCACAAAACCTCCTAGGGAAATTTTGGCCACGGAGCGTCATCTAAACTTACCGGCACCCAGGCCAACAGGCAGCAAACCCACGCGAGAAAACATGGGTAAGTTCTGTGAATATCATAAGGAGGCCGGTCATCTAACCAACCACTGCCGGGAGCTGAAGAAGCAATTAGAAACGGCGTTGGAATCCGGAAGACTTGATCACTTGTTGAGAGAGTGGAAATAGAGAGATACCGTCAGAGATAGAGAGCCGACAAAAAACTATGACAAGGGGAAAAACAAAGTAATCAATATGATAAGATCCTCCGGGGGAACAAAACGGAGAAGCTACAGCCATGAGGAGGAGTGGATGAAAACCCCAATTACTTTCCCCCCGGTCATGACAGAGGATTTGTCTGAGGAGCCCCTCATCGTTGAAGGAGAAATCAGTGGATATCTAGTACGTCGGATATATGTGGACGAAGGGTCCTCAATGAACGTGATGTACGAACACTGTTTCAATAACCTTAGTACCGACATCAAAGATAGGCTCAGGGAAACCAGTACGTCCCTTGTGGGCTTCTCCGAAGAAACAAACAAACCTTTGGGGAAGATTGAGTTAGAAGTATGCTTCGGTGACCACGACATGTACCGAAGAACAATAATGAATTTCTGTGTGGGTAGCTCCCCATCACCATACAACGTAATCTTAGGCAGAACAGGCTTGAAGGAAATAAGGGCCATACCATCTACCATTCACTCAATGATAAAATTCCCCACACCCAAGAGAATAGCAACCCTGAAAGCCCGTCCGTCGATAGTCTCCGAATGCCGGAAGTTGGAGGAAAGGCAGATGAACAAAGAATCTCAATCCGAGGATCCTCAAGAAGTAAACGACGATGGGGAAAAAACAACTGGAACCGATGAAGTTTTAGTAAACCCAACTTATCCGGAACAATTAGTAATCATCGAAAAGAACTTCTCAAAAGAGGGGCGGAAAAGCCTTATTGAGCTATTACGAAAAAATAAAGATATATTTGCTTGGCAACCGTCGGATATGACCGGGGTCCCTAGATGGTTGATCAATCATCGGCTGAATGTTAATATGATGGATATCCCCGTAGCTCAGAAAAAACGAAGTCTCTCTGTGAAGAAGAATCAGGTTGTGACAAAGGAAGTGGAGGAATGGTTGAAAGCAGGGATCGTTAGACCCGTCAAGTACCCGACATGGATCTCCAATCCGGTTCTAGTGAAGAAGTGTGACAGAAGTTGGAGGATGTGCATCGACTTCAAAAACCTCAACTCTTCATGCCCGAAAGATTACTACCCGTTACCGGAGATTGATTGGAAGATAGAGTCAGTAGTAGGCTTTAGATACAAATGCTTTTTGGACGCTTACAAAGGATATCACCAAGTTCAAATGGCCGAAGAAGATGAAGAAAAGACAGCGTTTTACACGGAGCAAAGTACGTATTGCTATACCAAGATGCCCTTCGGACTCAAGAATGCATGAGCAACCTACCAACGTTTAGTGGACTCGGCTTTCCAAAGTCAAATCGGCAGAAATTTAGAAGCTTATGTAGATGACATGGTGATCAAAAGCAAAAGCGAGAAAGAAATGTTAGCCGATATTTCTGAAACCTTTCACAATCTCCGGAAAATAAACATGAAGCTAAATCCGAGGAAATGCTCCTTCGGCGTTGAGGAAGGAAAGTTTTTAGGCTATATTGTAACATCCGAAGGGTTAAGGGCGAATCCCAAGAAAATGACGGCGATTGCTGAAATGAAATCTCCGTCCACTTTGAAGGAAATGCAAAGTCTAAGTGGAAAATTGGCAGCTTTGAACCGTTTTCTAGCGAAGTCCACCGAGAAATCCCTTCCGTTCTTTGAAACTCTGTAAAACATCACGAAGGAAAACAAGGAAGAATATAGATGGACGGACGCGGCAGAGGAAGCTTTCCAATCCCTCAAGCAGTTGATCCTAAAGCTCCCATTGTTAACCACACCCAAGCTAAAGGAAGTTCTGTATGTTTACAAGTAGAACACACCTACGCGCTACGCGCTCCGTCTAAACTTCGGAAGCACCAATAACGAGGCGGAGTACGAAGCACTCCTCGCCGGTTTACGTATAGCAAGTCAAAGCCCTCGATGTCAGAGTAGATTCCAAGCTAGTTGCGAGCCAAATAAACGGAGAATTCGTGGCCTCAAAAGAAAGCATGATACGATATTTAGCAAAAGCAAAGGAGCACATCGGACTGTTCAAAAAGTTTAAAATCCGTAATATTCCGAGGTCTCAGAACCAAAAAGCTGATGTCTTGAGCAAGTTAGCTTCGGTAGCCTTCAACCATCTCACCAAAGAAGTCTTAGTAGAAGTGCTGGAGAGACCTTCATCACAAGAAGAGGAAATTAAAGCTATTGTAGAAGAAGAAGGTGACAATTGGATGACACCCATCGTTAGATGTTTGCAAGATGGCATTTGGCCGGAAGACCCGAACGAAGCAAGAACACTCCGGATGAAAATCCCTCACTATGTCATGGAAGGAAACGTACTGTTCAAAAAATCCTACTTAGGTCCAATGGCACGTTGTGTAGGACCCCTGCAGGCGAATTATATCATCCGAAAGGTTCATGAAGGTGCATGTGGCATGCATTCCGGCCCAAGGTCTGTCGTGGCGAAACTCATTAGGCAAGGGTACTACTGGCCAACTATGCATAAAGACGCTCAGGAGGAAATAAATAGGTGCGACTCCTGTCAGATTCACTCCCCAGTACCGAAACTACCTAAGACTATACTGACCTCCATCATGGCCCCATGGCCCTTTTATGAATGGGGAATGGATGTGCTTGGTCCACTGACGGAAGCCCCGGGGAAGGTGAGGTACGTAATCGTGGCAATAGATTACTTCACCAAATGGATAGAAGCAAAACCTCTAGCAAGGACGACGGGTAAGGAGGTGAAAAAGTTTGTCTGGGACAACATAGTTTGTCGGTTCGGACTCCCAGCTATTATTGTCACGGATAATGGTACAAACTTTGTAAACGATCCATTTAAAAGTTGGTGTGCAAAATTAAAAATCAAACAGGTAAACACGGTCGTGGCACATCCTCAAGCAAACGGTCTAGTAGAAAGAGCTAACGGAAGCTTCATATTAAAATCAAACGGGTCGTTATTTTACATCGGATCATTATTTTACACCATTGTTGCTAATTTACGTTAAGATCAAACGGATCGTTACTTTACACCGTCATACGATAGATTATATTTTACACCGTTGTTAATAATTCACAATAATATCAAACGGTTCGTCCTAAACATGTATTCGGTCCTATCATGCATGAACACATTCGGAAAGAACAGTAAAAAAGAAAATACGAATAGACATCCATCAAAACAAGTTCATGCTATAAGTCCAAAAGATGTTCAAATTACATTTATACCACAAATGACAAAGTACGAGTTACACACATCTGAACATAAAAAGGAAGCCCTATTTCAAAGTATCCTTCGGATCAGAGGTTCCGGTTGTGGGTCCCTTCGGAGGGATCTCCCCGGTAGGGACACTCTTCTGGGGAGGGGCAGAACCTTCAGGAAGAAAATTCATCAAGTCACCCAACGGAAGACGGTAAGACTCGGACACCTTCTTAATATATGGATACTCGGCATCAAAGATCTTGTTAAACTCGTTTTTCCATATTGCCGGAGCATCTCTATTCAGGTTCTTAACCTGCCCAAGTACCCTCTCCACATCCTCCCCATCACGGCTCACCTTCACCCCATCTTTGAAGTCAGCCTTCACACCGTCGATGAACCCAGCTGTATAAGAGAGACTGTACACCCGCCCCATACTCTTCTTATACTCATGGCTCTGAAAAAGCCGGCGGCAAACGGCCGGAAGAAGCTCCTTCACCGTGTTGTGTCGAACGACTTCTGACTGAGCGACACTAGCAGTTAATTGCTTGTTCTGTTCCTGCAGCTGGCTAAGTTCAGCAGACTTGCTCGACAGTTGCCCTTCCAGCTCTTTGATCTTAGCGGCTTGAGATGAAGCTGTGGACCGCCATTCATTCTTATCCCTCTCCATTTCCTCCAACTGCTCAACCAAACCCTCTTGATGGGTAGAAGCCGCGCTCACTTCGTCCTCCAGGGCACGAAACTCTTTAAGCAACTTTTCATGGCTAGCAGCGCGAGCATCACGCTCCTCTTCAACCTCCCTCAACCTGTCGGATAAATCACCACATCCCCTATGAGCCTCCGTCAACTCCCTGTACTCTCGGTTCAACTGACTAAAGCGTTGCAAAAGCGCAGCTTGAATAACCACTCCCGAACCAACGTTAATGTAAGCTTGACGAACCAACTGATTGTTGTTAAGTCCCGCAATGGCCTCTTGTTCGGCTGGAGTGGCAAGATGATCCATCATCTCTCGGCAAGCCCGAAAGGAATTCATGCGAACATCATCACGCAGGGTCCACCCGGGAACAAAGTACCCCCCGGTTTGATCAGTATGACCTGAAAGTAAAGAAATAAGAATAGAATACCCTACAGTTGGATCAATATGACTTGAAAAGGATGGAAATAACATACCGGCTTCCAAGGGAGGAGAGGTTCCCGAAGGCTCAGAAGCAGGACGCTCGGAATGGGCCATGTGAGCAGAAGCATCTGTGAAAGAAAACAGATAAACAAAAAAAAAAAAAAAAAAAAAAAAAAAAAAAAAAAAAAAGGAGAGAAAAACGCAAAAAAACAAACAAACGAACATATGTTTACCGTGGGAATGGGGTTTCGAAAAATCCTCAGGATTCTCCTCGTCATTACGGCCAGCACCGTCGGCCAGATCATCTTGCTGACCCTCCGCAGCATGAGAAGCATCTTGCTCTTTTTGGACGGGAGGGTTTTTCTTCCCGGCTTCCACATCAGCCTGCGGCTCGGCTCGGTTCAGCGGAGTGACATCCAAAGTCTTATCTCCAGAAGAAACAACCTCCTCCTCTAAAAGCTTCCTCCTACGCTTCGTAGCATTCTTGGGGTTGTCAGCGATTTTCCTCTTCGGGGCAAGATTCTTTTCCTTCTACTTCCTCTCCTTCTCTTCCCGAGCAGCAACCACGTCATCATCGGCAACTTCAACCACCTTTTGCAAGTTGCTTTTCACGGGAAGTTTCTTCTCCGGTGAGAGTGGTCTAGCGGTCCTTTCAGGACGCACATGATCTTCGGGAAAATGATCACCCTTGCTAACAACTGATCCCTCCAGATCCGGAAGCTCCAAATACTCAGACATTGTTATGACTGCAAAAGAGTAGACAAATAAGCACAAATCAAGAAAAGGAACAAAGACAGCTAAAACAAAAGTGAATCATTACCACGCCCCTCGGCATCCTTTATAACCAGTCTGTGCCCAGTGATTCGGAAAACATTGCAAAGCCCGTATTCGTACAAGAGACTCGAAGGGGTCTTCCGAAGAGCAATCGTCTTCCCGGCAATTTTCCTAGCATCCCTCACTGAGTAACCCTCTGGAAACTTGTCCGAGATCTTAGAATCCTTATGCCTCCATGGCATGGCGTCCGGAATGGCCCTACGGTCTATTAAAAAGAAAAAGTCTTTCCAAAACTTCAACCCCGTCAGCACTTCCTCGAAACATTTCAACGCTCTTTTCCCAGTTCGGCTCTGAAATGAAAACCAATGACCCTGCTTACATAGCCGATAGAAAACCCTAAAAAGAAGAACGGTAGGCACAACGTCTAAACTATAACACCGAACCTCGAAAAGAGTAACTCTGTTTAAGCCTATAGGTACAAGTTGGGAAATATGTACTCGAAAGTACCCTATGACGGCTAGAAGAAATGAAGAGAATGGTATTCTAACCCCTCCTAATTTAACCTGCTGCACGTATATCCCTATTTTACTCTCCGGTAACTCATTCATAGTGAACCCGTCCGGTGGCACCATGGGATGTAAGTTGGTCGGAATACCATAATCTTTGCAAAGCTGATCTAGCGTATGTTGAGAGAGTTTAGAGGTATGCAGATGCATATCAAACTTGCCTATCGGGTTTTCCCTACGGTTTGAAGGACCCTCGTCTGGAATATTCATCTCTCTAGGCTCACTGTTGGCCATATAAAGGAAAAAGGATGCCAAGGGAATGTGTGTATGCAAGGAAAATTACAAAGTAAAAGTAATGCACCTCGGTAAAACCTCGAAATAATAGATGTAATATGCTCCGGCGGTACTACAATACAAGTGGAATAAAAGATATGGTAAGTGCAAAAATGAAAGGTTTAAGGGCACTATTTATAGGGAAGGCCTTGAAGAACGCGAAACGTCATGTCAAACAGTGTACCACTGACGTGGTGTGCTATGGAGCGTCCGATCTCTGTACACGCAAGATTAGTGGCATCCAGCTGTTCCCCATCTATAATATTATCTTAATCGGCCCATGGGCCACATGGGTTAAAAAGCCCGATATAAGCCCCGTTATGACGAAAACACCCCGGCTTTCTAAAGTATTGAACCATCAGTCTATAACCGATGCTCCAATACTGGGGGGGACATGTTAACGTATGTGTCTGAACGGTTCACACCCTTCGGACTTTTCACCCGCATCCGGTAATATACCCTCCGGATTATACACTCAATCCGGACGGCAGATTGAAGGCATCATTCTATCCGAGGACCTCTCTTTTACACGAAGGGAAATAGCATTAATTACAGTCACGCCGCCATCCCAGATTTTCAGGGATTGTGTTACCCACGTGATCTGACACCTACCTACTAACACTGTACGCTCCTTCCCGAGGTAGAGCAGGTAAGAGGATAAGGTAGTATAAATACCCCCACCTCATTTATGTCACACAACTAACGCACACACATTGCATTTACTCTCACTCACTCCTTTACTCTACGTATCACGCATACTTACTCTCACACCGGAGGTTGGTCCTGGGATAACACCCGGGGCGAGCCTAACGTGTGATTCTTGTGTGCAGGATTATACACCTATCCGAAGGTCCTTCACAAGGTTCTTAGTGTGCAGGATTTTACCTTAACATCCAACAAAACTACAAAAGCGAACTATGTTTGAAAATTCTTAAACGACTATGTTTAGTTAGTTATTACGGATGAACCATATATGATGTTCTAGAAATGATT
Source organism: Artemisia argyi (assembly GCA_030686995.1). Classification (NCBI taxonomy): domain Eukaryota; kingdom Viridiplantae; phylum Streptophyta; class Magnoliopsida; order Asterales; family Asteraceae; genus Artemisia; species Artemisia argyi. Next base: position 134,058,530 of record CM060693.1, on the reverse strand, counting down.
TCAAAATCAATATTTTTAGTAAGTTATTACGGATGATCTATATGATGAATCTACAAAAGGCATAATGTGTTGTGTCTCATAACATATTCTATCAAATGGAAAATATATCAAACATACACTTAGATTCTCACAATTAGATCATTTGTATGTTTTTTTTTTTTTTTTTTTAATTGAAAAGCTCATTTGTATGTAATAAACACAGTTAATATAATGATCACTCACCGTCGAGGCAATTAAAATAATGTTAATAAAATTATTAAATAAACATGTACATGCAATTTCTTTTCTTTCAAACATACGATTAGTGAATATGAGTTGGCCATGGTTTAATTTTATCTAGTTTGTCTTCTAACAAAGATAAGACAAATTCACTTAAATAATACGGGTCAGGTGAGTGATTATAGCTTCTTGGCAGTATATATCTTTGCTTTTTTGTGCCTTAGGCCCAACATGTATTCAAGCCCACGAGTCAATACTAGTTGTATTAGTCACTACTCACGAGTGGTTGACTGGTTGTTTAAGCTTTTCAGGTCTAATGGATAATTGGATACTCCTTATATCGCCAAGAGCCTAAACATCAAGGGTAGATTTATAAGTTTGAGTTTACGAGCTTATTGATGTGTTTGGATGTAATTTTTGTGACCTTAGCTTTATAAAGTAAGATTTGTTTATCATATAAGTTTCTAAAGCTCTAAGTTAGACCGAATATTTCATTAGTGTATTTCTATATTTGTAGTGTAGATTAGTCCTAATCAGTTTGCATGATTTGTGGGATTGATTGTGATTTGATAGATGATTTTGTAGGGATTATCATCTTACCCTAAATAAGCTCATTGTAATCCATATATATATAGGACTCTCTTGTAATGCATAGACATTGAATAAAAACGTTTCATTAGTTATCTCAACTGTCTTCATGGTATCACGAGCCAAAAGTCAGCTGATCCACTAAACCGTATAACTATCGTCCCTAAAATATCTCAACCACCAAAATTTATTTTACGTTTTTCTCTGTTATTGTGGTGATTTGTGCTAGGTCACAATCCAAATTTCTTGTGTTACTTGTGCGCTTAAGGTCACAGGTCCCCTTGATATCTACATGCTTTGATTTGTGTTGGTGATTTGTGCAAAGGTCACAAATCCACACCGTCATTCTTACTTTGAAGGTCACGATTTGTTTTTTTATTCCTGTTTTGTTGTGTTAGTCGAACCCTACACCCACACGTGCTACAGTATTTTCCTTACAAACCCTAAAACTATACCTGCTACCATGACCAGTTTGAATCATAATGTTGAAGAGACTGCTACTGATGCATTACTCATTACTCTTTTGAGTCGATTGGGATTAAATACTTCCACTGGTACGTCCAAAAATAATACCAATACAAAAGACTTATTGGCTAAGTTTTTAGGTCGGTCGGGATTGACGTCTCATGTTGCGAATCCTTCTGGTCAGAATAATAATACGCCCAAATCAAATAATACTCCCACTGCCTATTTTACCACACACACACCAATCGAACCCAGTTATCACAACATCTCAACCTGGCCTGTTACCTCAGCCCAACATTTCCCAAGCCCAACTCAATACACACCCCACCAGAGTTCACTCAATACCCAGCCCATAACCCCACACCATACGATCCACCAAAAACCTGCCAACCCAATACCTTATCAATCTGCTGCTACACCATATACCAACTTAACTGCCACCACGACCCCACCCGCAAACCCAACGCCGACCGCACCTGCCGCACCTAACATGAATGTTCCTCCTAACTTGGGACAAGAAACCCTTTTACCCCATGCATTCACCACCGGGACGGTTCACGACCCCTCTACAGGTGCATGGAACATGGACACAGGTGCGAGCTCACACCTTAATGCATCTGTTAATAGTCTTAGTAACATTTTTAATACTTGCATGTATCTATCTGTATCGGTTGGTGATGGGCATAACATTCCGGTCACCAATACGGGCCGTAGCATTTTGCCTACTCCCTTATTACCCCACATATTGTCAAAATTCTTATATTTGTCTGCCAATTTGTCTGTGACAATAATTGCACTATTGAATTTGATCCTTTTGGGTTTTCCGTCAAGGATTTCATGACACGTCGGGTGCTTCTCCGATGTGACAGCACGGGTGACCTATACCCTGTCACGGCCCCGTGTCCTATTCCCCGTGGCATCAACGCCTTGGACATCCAGGGAGCGAAGTGCTACGCCATCTCATCTCAAATAATTTAATATCTTGTAATAAGGAGAAGCCGCCTGTACTTTGTCATGCTTGCCAGCTTGGCAAACACGTTCAACTTCCATTTGTCAGTTCTGATACTATTGTTAATGCATGTTTTGATGTTATTCATTCTGATGTATGGACTTCACCAATTTCGAGCCTCTCAAGTTTTAAACATTATGTTTTGTTTTTGGATCACTATTCTCATTTTGTTTGGGTCTACCCGTTGATAAACAAATCTGATGTATTATCAAAATTTGTTCCATTTCGCAAGTACGTTCACACTCAATTTAAGTGTGAAATCAAATCGTTTCAGTGTGACCATGGCGGTGAATTTGATAACCGCACCTTACATAAATTTTTTGCCGACAATGGCATTCAGTTTCGTTTCTCATGCCCCAAGACATCTTAACAAAATGGGAAGTCAGAACGGATGATTCGCACCATCAACAACCTCATTCGAACGCTACTTTTTCAGGCCAACCTTCCACCAACCTTTTGGGTTGAAGCTTTAAACATGGCTGTCCATTTAATCAACTTCTTACCCTCCACAGCTATTGCCAACGAAATCACGTATACCCTACTGTTTGGCCAAAACCCGAATTATAGCCTTATACGCACATTTGGCTGCTTATGTTACCCCCACTTATATCCTAATCACAAATTTGAACCACGCGCCACAACCTCCATCTACTTAGGACAAGCGTCAAATCATCGTGGGTATCGTTGCCTCGACTTAAACACCAATAAAATAATCATTTCTCGCCATGTAACCTTTGATGAAACTGTTTTTCCATATGGCACCCCTAAAGCAATATCGGCACCCAAATATAATTTCTTGGATGACTCACCAGATATAAATCTTCCATTCATTCCATCCGCCCCTGTTGTGCAACCCACTGTCCCTCAACCCATAAATGAGCCAACAACACCAATTCTCACCAGTTCCAATACAACCCAACCTGATGCAGCCCAAGAACCATCACCATCCCCAACACCACCCGCCGCCCAACAACATACACCAAATCCATCACCACCCATAAACCAACACCAACACATTATCCCGGACCCTCCTCACAACCCAAACCCTGTCTCGATTCATCCCATGGTCACACGATTTCGTGTCGGGACTAATCGTCATACTGAGCGTCTCAATATGCATGTGTCTTCGGTTTCACCATTACCAAAAACCTATCGTGATGCGTTTACTAATCCAAATTGGCAAAATGCTATGCGTGATGAATACACTGCATTTATTAAGAACGGAACTTGGACTCTTGTGCCTAAACCCAAAGACGCCAACATTCTTCGTTCTATGTGGCTTTTTCGCCATAAGTTTTTGGCTGATGGCACTCTTAGTCGCTACAAGGCTCGTCTTGTGGCGAATGGTAGTAATCAATTAGAGGGGGTTGATGTAGATGAGACCTTTAGTCCGGTGGTTAAACCGGGCACTATTCGGACTGTTCTGAGTTTAGCTACTTCTCGACATTGGCCAATTCATCACCTTGATGTCAAGAATGTTTTCTTGCATGGCGACTTATCTGAGACAGTTTATATGCATCAGCCTCCGGGGTTTCGAGACTCTGTGCATCCTGATTATGTATGTTTATTGCAGCGGTCTCTGTATGGGCTCAAGCAGGCCCCTAGAGCTTGGTTTCAACGATTTGCATCTTATATCACTCAGATTGGGTTTTCTCATAGTCGATGTGACTCATCATTATTTACATACAGACAGGGGACAAATACTGCTTACCTATTATTATATGTTGATGATATTGTTCTTACAGCTTCTTCTGAGAATTTGTTGCAGCAGATTATTGGATCCTTACGTCAGGAGTTTGCTATAACAGATTTGGGTCCACTTAATTATTTTCTGGGTATCTCTGTTACACGTGATTCTTCAGGATTGTTTTTATCTCAGAAGAAATATGCTATTGAGGTATTGGAACGTGCAAATATGGTTAATTGTAACCCCTGTCGGACTCCTGTTGATACTGAGTCTAAACTAGGGGATGATGGTGAACAGGTTTCGGATCCGACTCTTTATCGGAGTCTTGCGGGTTCTTTACAGTATCTTACATTCACTAGACCGGATATATCTTATGTAGTTCAACAGGTTTGTTGTCACACCCCCAAAATCAGGTCCAGCGGAAGCATACGTGTAGCTGGGGTGTAACTCAATCGGTATTACAACACTAGTACAAAATTGGTTTTCACTTTAATCATTTAGAATAAAATCGTTTAATCAAAAATATTGAATTTACATCGTTAAAAGTAGTGCGGAAGTAGGCCCTTAAAATAGTTTAAAACGGTCCCCATATAAATAACAGAGTCTTCTATGACCATGCCATGCCCTGCCAAAACCTCCAGTAGCGTGCCATTGGTTAAAACTTGAAAATACATGCTAAAGTGTCAACACGAGGTTGGTGAGTTCATAGAGTTTGTTTAACAAATAAAGTTTATAGAAAAGTGATCACACAGCAAAGGCATCGTAAATCCACTCAGTTACAAGTCCCGCCATAAGAGACTTGTAACCTGTGTGTTTACAATCCACTGCTAAATAGTTTAGGTCTAGTAGTCAAGCACCCGTGGTCAATAATAAGTCACAATATAAGCACCACCTATATAATAATGTATGCCATGCAAAGCCCCTAATTAAATAATATGCGTCCCGTAACATGGTGGACGAGAGGTTGGCCGACCTCTAATAGCGCTATCCATACTACTAATAGGCATCGAACAATGCGAATGTACGAACAGTACATCATACAACTATTATATAAGATTAAGAACGCTCCGAACATGGGAGACTTAGCACGCTCCACCAATAAGGCGAGACTTTAGGGTTAAGAACGCTCCACCAATAAGGTGAGACTTTGCACGCTCCACCAAAAATGGCGAGACTTTAGGTCATAGTACGTACGGTACATTAGGGTCAAAAGTTTAAGTCAAGTTCAAAAGTCAAGTCAAGTTCAATAGTTCAAAACAAGTTATAAGGTCAAATGAGTTCATAATAGTTCAAGGTTCAAAACAATGTTCAAAGAGTCAAGTAGTAATTCATGTAAAAACGAGCATGTATTCTCCCCCAAAAAGTTAACAAAACAATTTAAAAGAGTAGGGGCTATGACTCACCTGGTACGATAGTTACGAAGACAAAAGTGGTTACACAGAAATGAGGTTCGATCTCTAACCGCGACCTATAATGAACGAATGATACGATCTACTTAAATTATGAGGGGATGCGATGAATGTACATGCACATGAAGCCTATACCACTCGTAGTTTGAAAATAAGCGTTGGCGTTGATTTATAGTGTTTCCATAAGTTAAGAGAATATGTGCTATTAGAAGTTGTCAAATATATATATAGTTCGCCTAGTTTCAAAAGTGTATATCTTGGTCGTTTTAAGCTCGTTTTCTATGTTCTTTACATTCCCGGAATCGTGGGACAACATACTAACATATTTTTGATAAGTCGGGATGGCTAGATCAAGTTTTATGCCCAAAACAGCCCGTGACAACTGTTCATCAGCAAGCAGTTTTTCAGAAAACTAGTTTTCGTCGCTAAATTCGGAAAATCATATCTCTTTCGTTATTAACTCGTTTTAATCCGTTCTTTCGCCCACGGCTTCGTTTTTGAAAGTATTTTCTAAATATTTGGTCAAAAATCACCCATCATCTACTGATTTTCCCATGTTTTAAAAATAGCAACAGTAGGTATATCTATTGTTTCAAAAATCATTTTCCTTGTTTCAAACTTGTTTCAACTTCAACCAAATCACTTTCAATCACCACAAATCTAGTCTAATCTTACCATACACCTTCTTAGGGTGTCATGGGTTCCTAAACATCATAAATCAAGTGGATCTAACAAGGATCTAACAATAATCTATTTCTAAAGTTCAAAAGTTAGATATATATATAAATGAGTGGTATATACTAACATATGCATGTAGATCTTGAATGGAAATCATATGATCATAAAAATAACATGAAGAAATTATGAACAAGAGTTTGACAACTTACAAAGAAAGATTATAGAGCTTGGATGAGTAAAACCTAAGAAACCTTGAGTTTTTATTACAAAACTCAAACAAGGACAACAAAAGGAACTAGATTAACACTTGATCTTGGAAAAAAAATGTTGTTCTTGCTTGCTTCTTGTTGTTTTGCCGACCACCCCAAAGAGGAGAGAAAAAGAGAGTTTTTGCTAGGTGTTTTGGTGTAAGATGTGAAGAAATGTGGTGAAGAGTAGTATATATATGGTCTAGGATAAATGTATTAAGACAAAGGGGCAAGATCCATAAAACATGGAAGAAAAGGAGTAAAACAAGGGTTGTATTTTGTGGCTCATTAATGTTCATGTCTAGGTGCAAGTATTGGTGGGTTTGGTGTATACATTAGGTGTTATCGGGTACCGAGTTAACTAGAAATGAATGTTAAAGAGGTGAAATAAAATACGACGAAGTTGTAAAAGTTGTAAAATATTATTCCTGATGAGAATCGGAAGTTAAAATAATGATCGGGTTGAAATATCGCAAACCGACGGAGTTATAAGCTTCGACCGGAAAACGTAACAGTTGATTTGAAAACACCGGGTAAATTAATAATATAATTTTTATATTATTATTATGAGTATAAAAATGTGTTAGGACCATAGTTGGGATTGACGGATCAATTATTTAAAATAATAGCTCATAAGATAACGTTTATTAGGTTGATAATCGTACGTGTACAGAAATGACGCAACTCACGTATAAATGACAAATTTTCTCCGGAGGTGAATAGTGTTTTATGAATAGTAAAATTTTTAAACGCTTATCAGAATATCAAACTGACCTCAAAAATGATGAATAGTAAAATGATGAATAGTGATCGATGAATAGTAACCGATGAATAGTAAATGTGAAAGTTCGGGAAAAGACCAGAATTTACGAGTTGTGACAGTCTCTACCCCTTAAGGGAACTTCGTCCCGAAGTTCAGTTAACGTTGGTCTCCGAAGTGTTATAAAGGTGAAGATTCATGAGATGAAATGACAAGTTGACGTGCTTTCAGGCGGCGGTTCACGAGGTGATGGAAAATATAAGCGTTCTGACAACGAGGGTATACACACACATAAATGAAGCATTTGGAAATTGAGTAGAGAATTCAATCCAGACAAAATTTTATTATAACCATTCTCAGTGTTGCAAAATTCATTTCTGAGTCGGATATAGGTAGTCAGTCTATGTCCCACTATCCCGGGTTGAATATAGGTGACTAGTCTATATTCCACCGAGGTTCCATGAATTTTGAAATACTCAGCTCAGTTATACTAATACTATGTCCTTCACAAATACCAAGACGTTCAGAAAGACTAAGGCAGGCGACCAAACTCGAGGTCAAATAATGAAACTATGCAAGGAGAAACATAACAGGGTGACATATATGATACGTGAACATGCTTATATGAAAGATGATAGAAATCAATTTGAATAAATGAACATAATATACCAGATAATGAGACACAAATCTCATCACCTAAGTCAGCAACAAACCACAAGTGAGGCATCATCTTGGCAGGCAGGCACGTGACGGTCATAGGGTTAAGTTTTTCATAAAAGTAGCTATAGTCTAGGTTTTAAAAACACTTAGTTCGCTATAGCCAGAGCTCTGATACCAATCTGTCACACCCCCAAAATCAGGTCCAGCGGAAGCATACGTGTAGCTGGGGTGTAACTCAATCGGTATTACAACACTAGTACAAAATTGGTTTTCACTTTAATCATTTAGAATAAAATCGTTTAATCAAAAATATTGAATTTACATCGTTAAAAGTAGTGCGGAAGTAGGCCCTTAAAATAGTTTAAAACGGTCCCCATATAAATAATCAGAGTCTTCTATGACCATGCCATGCCCTGCCAAAACCTCCAGTAGCGTGCCATTGGTTAAAACCTGAAAATACATGCTAAAGTGTCAACACGAGGTTGGTGAGTTCATAGAGTTTGTTTAACAAATAAAGTTTATAGAAAAGTGATCACACAGCAAAGGCATCGTAAATCCACTCAGTTACAAGTCCCGCCATAAGAGACTTGTAACCTGTGTGTTTACAATCCACTGCTAAATAGTTTAGGTCTAGTAGTCAAGCACCCGTGGTCAATAATAAGTCACAATATAAGCACCACCTATATAATAATGTATGCCATGCAAAGCCCCTAATTAAATAATATGCGTCCCGTAACATGGTGGACGAGAGGTTGGCCGACCTCTAATAGCGCTATCCATACTACTAATAGGCGTCGAACAATGCGAATGTACGAATAGTACATCATACAACTATTATATAAGATTAAGAACGCTCCGAACATGGGAGACTTAGCACGCTCCACCAATAAAGCGAGACTTTAGGGTTAAGAACGCTCCACCAATAAGGTGAGACTTTGCACGCTCCACCAAAAATGGCGAGACTTTAGGTCATAGTATGTACGGTACATTAGGGTCAAAAGTTTAAGTCAAGTTCAAAAGTCAAGTCAAGTTCAATAGTTCAAAACAAGTTATAAGGTCAAATGAGTTCATAATAGTTCAAGGTTCAAAACAATGTTCAAAGAGTCAAGTAGTAATTCATGTAAAAACGAGCATGTATTCTCCTCCAAAAAGTTAACAAAACAATTTAAAAGAGTAGGGGCTATGACTCACCTGGTACGATAGTTACGAAGACAAAAGTGGTTACACAGAAATGAGGTTCGATCTCTAACCGCGACCTATAATGAACGAATGATACGATCTACTTAAATTATGAGGGGATGCGATGAATGTACATGCACATGAAGCCTATACCACTCGTAGTTTGAAAATAAGCGTTGGCGTTGATTTATAGTGTTTCCATAACTTAAGAGAATATGTGCTATTAGAAGTTGTCAAATATATATATAGTTCGCCTAGTTTCAAAAGTGTATATCTTGGTCGTTTTAAGCTCGTTTTCTATGTTCTTTACATTCCCGGAATCGTGGGACAACATACTAACATATTTTTGATAAGTCGGGACGGCTAGATCAAGTTTTATGCCCAAAACAGCCCGTGACAACTGTTCATCAGCAAGCAGTTTTTCAGAAAACTAGTTTTCGTCGCTAAATTCGGAAAATCATATCTCCTTCGTTATTAACTCGTTTTAATCCGTTCTTTCGCCCACGGATTCGTTTTTGAAAGTCTTTTTTAAATCTTTGGTCAAAAATCACCCATCATCTACTGATTTTCCCACGTTTTAAAAATAGCAACAGTAGGTATATCTATTGTTTCAAAAATCATTTTCCTAGTTTCAAACTTGTTTCAACTTCAACCAAATCACTTTCAATCACCACAAATCTAGTCTAATCTTACCATACACCTTCTTAGGGTGTCATGGGTTCCTAAACATCATAAATCAAGTGAATCTAACAAGGATCTAACAATAATCTATTTCTAAAGTTCAAAAGTTAGATATATATATAAATGAGTGGTATATACTAACATATGCATGTAGATCTTGAATGGAAATCATATGATCATAAAAATAACATGAAGAAATTATGAACAAGAGTTTGACAACTTACAAAGAAAGATTATAGAGCTTGGATGAGTAAAACCTAAGAAACCTTGAGTTTTTATTACAAAACTCAAACAAGGACAACAAAAGGAACTAGATTAACACTTGATCTTGGAAAAAAAATGTTGTTCTTGCTTGCTTCTTGTTGTTTTGCCGACCACCCCAAAGAGGAGAGAAAAAGAGAGTTTTTGCTAGGTGTTTTGGTGTAAGATGTGAAGAAATGTGGTGAAGAGTAGTATATATATGGTCTAGGATAAATGTATTAAGACAAAGGGGCAAGATCCATAAAACATGGAAGAAAAGGAGTAAAACAAGGGTTGTATTTTGTGGCTCATTAATGTTCATGTCTAGGTGCAAGTATTGGTGGGTTTGGTGTATACATTAGGTGTTATCGGGTACCGAGTTAACTAGAAATGAATGTTAAAGAGGTGAAATAAAATACGACGAAGTTGTAAAAGTTGTAAAATATTATTCCTGATGAGAATCGGAAGTTAAAATAATGATCGGGTTGAAATATCGCAAACCGACGGAGTTATAAGCTTCGACCGGAAAACGTAACAGTTGATTTGAAAACACCGGGTAAATTAATAATATAATTTTTATATTATTATTATGAGTATAAAAATGTGTTAGGACCATAGTTGGGATTGACGGATCAATTATTTAAAATAATAGCTCATAAGATAACGTTTATTAGGTTGATAATCGTACGTGTACAGAAATGACGCAACTCACGTATAAATGACAAATTTTCTCCGGAGGTGAATAGTGTTTTATGAATAGTAAAATTTTTAAACGCTTATCAGAATATCAAACTGACCTCAAAAATGATGAATAGTAAAATGATGAATAGTGACCGATGAATAGTAAATGTGAAAGTTCGGGAAAAGACCAGAATTTACGAGTTGTGACATTTGTCTTCATATGCATGATCCTCGAGAGCCCCATTTCTCCGCTCTTAAACGGATTCTGCGGTATATTCGTGGTACATTAGATTATGGGTTGCAGTTATTTGCATCTTCCACTACATCCTTGGTTGCTTATTTAGACGCCGATTGGGCCGGTTGTCCAACCACTAGGCGATCAACTTCTGGGTATTGTGTATTTCTTGGAAACAACTTACTCTCATGGTCCTCTAAGCGTCAACCGACGCTCTCTCGTTCCAGTGCAGAGGCAGAGTATCGTGGGGTTGCCAATGCAGTTGCTGAAACTTGCTGGTTACGAAATTTACTTTGTGAGCTGCATACACCTTTGTCTTCCGCCACACTTGTTTATTGTGACAACGTGAGTGCCGTCTACTTATCTTGTAATCCGGTTCAGCACCAGCGAACGAAGCACATCGAGATTGATATACATTTTGTTCGAGACTTGGTAGCTACTGGTCAGGTTCGGGTTCTTCATGTTCCTTCTCGCTATTAGTATGCGGACATCTTTACGAAAGGATTACCCTCTGCTTTGTTTGAAGAATTTCGCTCTAGCCTGAGCGTCCGGTGTCCTCCCGCTCCGACTGCGGGGGAGTGTTAGACCGAATATTTCATTAGTGTATTTCCATATTTGTAGTGTAGATTAGTCCTAATCAGTTTGCATGATTTGTGGGATTGATTGTGATTTGATAGATGATTTGTAGGGATTATCATCTTACCTTAAATAAGCTCATTGTAATCCATATATATATAGGACTCTCTTGTAATGCATAGACATTGAATAAAAACGTTTCATTAGTTATCTCACAATTATCTCAACTGTCTTCACTAATAAGCTATAAATTTTTACCAGCTCATGCTAGTGAAAATAAGGGGGGGGGGGGGGTGCTTGGTGGGGGGTTTAAGGGGGTGGAGAATGGGTAAGGTATTTAAAAGGGCCCACCTCCCTCATTATGTTGTGCTTGGTAAGGGAGTGCAAAGGGATTGATTACCCCAAAGTGGGTAATCAACCATTATAGAGTAAATTGGGGGTAAGGTCACCCTACTCATTCTTTGCATTCCCTTTCTTTTTCTCTTTCCTCACTTTCAACCAAGCGGACTCTAAGTTTTTAAAAATGATTGGAACAACATTTACTTAAATTACTTATATCTTTCAAAATACTATAAATACACATGTAAAACCTTGAAACATATTTTGATGTTTTTTTTTATGTAATTTAAAATAATAAAGTTTAGTTACAACTAATTCGTTAAACATTTTACTAAATAAAACAAAATTCTAATTTTCTGTTTGTAATATACGGCATAGCTCCGTTTACGGCTATGTTTGGCAAAAATAGCACTGAGCAGTAGCAGTGAGCTGTGAGCAGTAGCTAAAAAAGCTCATAGCTTCATAAAGAAGCATTGGGAAAATGAGCTTTCTTAAAAAATAGCAAAGCCCACAGCTCTCATGTCAAACGAATACTAAAAATCAAAAAACTCATTGTTCACCGCTTATTGCCCAAAAAAATTCCAAAAACCTTTATGCCAAACATAGCCTACATCTCGAGTTTCTGCTATTGATGCAATTTGTTGTCCCATATGGTTCACTGCTAAACATATGTTTCTTTTCATTTAAGTGACTTAGAAATCTTTATGTTTTTTAAAACACTGACTTAAAAAAGTATGAACTCTCACTCTTACACCAAGTATATCAACAAAAAAGGTAAATATCACAAAAGCCTCGCATTTTTTTTTTGTTAATTTGTTAAAAAAAACACTATAAAATATAGCCATACAGTTATATATTACTACCTCCGTCCCATAAAAACTGTCAAGTTTGACTTTTCAGAGTCAAACTGGTTCAACTTTGATCTTATTTATTTTTGTGAGTATTATACAATACTTTATGAAAAATATATGAATGGATTGAGTTTTAAGTGTGTTTTTCATTGGTATAATTTTTCATAAAGTATTATATAACACATAAAAAATATTTAAGGTCAAAGTTGAACCAGTTTGACTTTGAAAAGTCAAACTGGACAGTTTTTATGAGACGGAGGGAGTAATTGTTGAATTTCTTTTTATGGGTTTAACACTTTGATAGATTGTTTTAGTTAAAGTGGATTGATATAGTGTGCATGACATATTTATTTGATATTTTAATCGATAATATAAATTAGTTGGACAAATACAAATGCAAAAATGATTTCAAATGAGATTGTAACAATCTAATCAAACCATCTCAATTTAGAAAATAAGCAAAACTCGTCGTAAAAGCTTTTTCAACATTCTATATATACATTAAAACACAACATCGGCGCTGAATAAAAAAGAATGTCGGTGCCTAAACAATAATTAGGATGCGTTTGGTTGGTGGGAGTGGGGAGGGTTTTGACAAATTATTACAATAACTCAATGTTTGGTTGGAGTTTTGGTAAATGGGCTTTACTGTACGGATTAAGAATAGTGCAAAAATTGAAATCTACCTATTAAGCTTGGATTCAACAAAAGTGTGAGCCCAGTTTTCATAATGTGTCTATATCTCTCTTATTACAATTAATTAAAATAATATAACTTAATATAAAATTATATAAATTATTTATTTTAACATATAAAAGTATATTTTCTCTTTCTATATTAAATTCAAATCCAAATCTAAATCCTAATCCTAAACCCATCTATAAACCAAACGGACCCTTAATAAACTTGGTCATAGAAAAGTTGGCCCAGTGGCGCATAATAAAAAATTAAAATAGTTGGGCCAATGTTATTAGACCGTTTTACGAAACAGGAGAACTAGGCTACAAGACTTAACATACCAACTAGACAAAATATAGGTACCTGATGTACTTCTCAAAATTAACCCAAGGAAAAACAAGTGGCCACAAATAAGTATTCTTCACCCAAGAGAAAGAATAACTTCACATGAAAAAAAGAAACAAACCAAGTCTTAACACAACACCCACAATTTACAAAACAGGTTACCCATTGTAAACGGGAAAAAAAGAAGTAAACCCGCCGCAACGCGGTGAGGGCAACCACCTCGTTAAACACATAACCGAATGACTTAATCAACAAATAAAATTTAATAGCGTTTTTTTTTTTTTTTTTTTTTTTTTTTTGTTTTTTTTTTTTTTTTTTTTTTTAATCAAAGCATGGCAATTGGACATTTGACCTCAACAAAACTAGTACTAAAAAATGATTCTGCTAAAATCAATGTTTTGAAATCCGGTTTTTTTATCGACCCAGTTTAGTTGCCGGTTCATCGAGTCACCGGATTAACCGGTTGAATTGGGGTCGAATCGTTTCTATATATATATATATATATATATATATATATATATATATATATATATATATATATTTCTATATTTATTATTTAGTGTTGCATGATCCCATAATTTATCTGAACTTTATTTCTTAAGTTGTTCTTAAGTTTTATATCTATAATAATATAACAACTATTTGCAACAACAATAAACTTATGATTCAAAGTTATAACAGTTTATATTAAAACTACATTATAATTATTATTATTTGGTGTTTCTAAAGATAGTTTAACTCTAATTTACTACTACAACAACAAACTCAATCCCGCTAGGGCAGATTATGGGAGAGGTAAAGTGTAGACAGATCCTACGCCCACCCCAGGATAAACTCGGGAGTAGAGAGACTGCTTCCAAAGAGACCTCCGGCAAGGGTAGGTGTGCACTGCTTCCAAAGAGACCTCCAGCAAGGGTAGGTGTGCGGGTGACAGCAGAAAGCAACAAGCAAAAACAAGCAAAGAAAGCCGGCAATACAAGCAAACAAACCGGGAAAACAAACAAGAAAATCGCAAAAGGCACAGGCAAAAGGGCACATGTAAAAGCACAAGCAAAGAAGCACAGAGCAAAGCCCATACGAAAACAAAACACCAAAGCTCCAAGAAAAACAGACAAACCTAAGGGAGCAAAACAGAGCAAAGCCAAGCAACGCACGTGGCCTAAAGCTAAGGCAACGCAAAAACGAGGCACTAAAAACCAAAAACGCAAAAGGCAAGAAAAGCAGGCAGCCTAAAGGAGCAACACAAGGCAAGGAAAAACAACGCACGGGGCAAACAACAAAGTAAAACCAAAGGCACAAAAAACCAAAGCGCAAAGGGCAAGGCAACAAAGGGACTCCTAGAATGAGAATCATCTACAACAACCTAAACCCACTAGGCACCTAGCCGGAACTACCCGTAGATCCTAATTCTATCTCTCCACGCCTTTCTATCTGAGGTCATGTCTTCGGTCAAGAGAAGCTCCTTTATGTCGAGCTTAACTCTATCCTCCCACCTAAGTTTGGGTCTACCCCTCCTTCTCACACCCTCTACTACTAGCCCCTCTACTCTTCTTACTGGCGCTGATTGTGGTCTCCTCCTGACATGACCGAACCACCTCAACCTTCCTTCTCTCATCTCCGAGACAATATTCTCGACTTCGAGTTTTTCTCTGAAAACTCCGTTTGGGATCATGTCAAGCAAGGTTTTACCACAAGTCCATTTTAGCATTCTCAGTTCCACTACCTCTACCCTGTTAGCAAGGGCCTTGGAGATGGGCCAACACTCAGGCCTATACAGCATAGCCGGTCTAATCGCCACCTTATAGAATTTACCTTTAACTTTAAGGGGACGTTCCTGTCACAAATACTCCTGACGCCGCCCTCCATTTTGTCCAACCTGCTCTAATCTGGTGGGTTACGTCCACCTCTATCCCCTTGATTTGTAAATCATCGATCCCATATATCTAAAAGACTCCTTGGGTGACAGGATTTGGGCACCTAAACGAATATCAATTTCTCCGTGGTGGCCTCTCGATCCTCTCAAATTCACATCTCAGCTATTCAGTCTTCTCTCTACTCACTCGAAGACCGTTATCTTCGAGAGCCTCCCTCCAGAGCTCAAGTCTGTTGTTTAACCCTTCCGTCGATTATGCCACCAACACAATGTCATCAGCAAAAATCATGCTCCACGGATTGCCCTCTTGTATCCCTCGAGCTAACTCATCTAGAATCAAGGCGAAGAGATAAGGACTAATGGGCGATCCTTGGTGTAGCCCAACTTCCACAGGGTAAAACTCAAAGATCCCCATTGTGGACCGTACACGGGTCTTAGCCCCCTCGTACATATCCTTAATGACCCTTACGTATCTCCTTGGGGTTCCTTTCTCAATAAGAGTTCTCCAAATCAACTCTCGTGGTATACTATTGTATGCCTTTTCAAGGTCGAGGAACGCCATGCAGATCCTTTTGTCTTTATGTATACTTCTCCATGAGACTTCTGAGAAGGTGAATAACCTCAATCGATGACTTACTTGGCGTAAAGCCAAATTGGTTCTCCACCACCCTTGTTTCCCTTCTCAACCTTCTCTCTATAACTCTCTCCCAAAGCTTTATGGTGCGGCTAAGAAGCTTAATGCCCCTATAGTTGCTACACACTATAGGGGCATTAAGCTTCTTAGTTTAACTCTAATTTACTGTTTTACAAAAATTTAACTAACATTAGTTTCACTTCAACTTGTCAATTAAACTTAGAAAAGTTAATGGAAAAAGAATGTTTTGTTAGAATTAGTTATAAAATGTTATGATTCGGCCAGGTTTATTAAATCGGTACTCAAATGAAACAAACAAAAATCTGATCACATCCGACCCATTCTCTGAGCCAATTCTTGATTCAGAGCCAATTCTCGATTCAAGCAGTTAGACTGACCGGATCAACCCAGGTTTTAAAACATCTTCTAGCTAAAATGCTAGTAACTACCATAGATTCCGAATAAATTTGACCGACTGCAAACACTCTAGTAAATCAAAATTTCTAGTACGATCAAACAATTGAGTCAAAGAAACAAAACGACAGAGAGTTGGAACAAGTAAAGTAACCAACGGTGGAGATAATGCAACATTAAAAGAAAGAAGGAATCTGCTCCTCCAAACCAACATCTCTCTCCTTCATCATCATCTCACTTCTCCAACGTCCGATCATTATAACTCTTCCCGCCAAATTTATACTCTTTCTCTCTATATATATAAACAAGGTACCCATCTCTTCTCCTCATAACTTATTTTATGATATTTTGTATCTTAATTTGGAACATTAGAAATTTGGATTAGCTTATTTTATGGATTATCAATTTACTGGAAAAAGCATATAAGCTACTAATAAGTTCAAGGTGCTATGCTTGGAAGTTGCAAAAAGTCAGCTAGTCCAAACACCCTTTAATTTTTGTGTGTTTCTTGATGAGGTTAGGGTTTGTATTATATAACTTTTATACAAGTTGTTTCACAAAAATTGGTAAATTACGGGTTGTTTGGGTTAGTTTGTTTTACGGCTGGATCGGCTTACTAGAGTTTGGGAAAGGCTGACAAGCTTTGGCGGTTTCATATGTTTAAGTTTGGGAAAGGCTGACATACCGCAAAAATTTGTAGGTTCAATTGTTAATACAGGAGGTGTTTAGATTAGCTTAGCTTAGCTTAGCTGCAGGTTATCTACTTATTGGAACTTGGAAAAATCCGACAAGCTCGCCTTTTGGCAACATGTGGGCATATCGATTACGGACTTGTAGAAGCACTTATGTTTAAGTTGATAAGCTAACATACTGCAAAAAGTGAGCTTGGATTCTTTCTAGTACCACTAAGCCGATAACCCAAAAAGTAAGTTGAATTAAATACCCTTGGTTTTCTTCTCATTTTTTTCTTAATTTTGTGTTTGTTGATTATGTATGATAATTGATATATGGAAAGTAAACCCTAGATGTTTATAGATTCAATTGTAATTCAGGGGTGTTTGGATTAGCTTGTTTCACGGCTTATCACCTTACACTGGAATTTGGAGAAACCCCGACAAGCTCAATTTTTGGCAGTTCGTAAGCTTATCACTTATGGACTTATATATCAAGTTCATTAGCACACCAGCTGCAAAGGGTGAGCTTGGGTTCTTATTAGTTACTCCCAATAAGTCGATAACCCAAGAAGTAAGCTAATTCAAACACCTTTTTTTGTGTTAGTTGTTGACCTGAGAGTTTGTGTTATTTAACTTTTTGATAAGTTATTACACAAAAATTGTTATACCAAAGCAAACCCTAGATGTTTTAAGGTTCAGTTGTTAATTTAGTGGGTGTTTGGACTAGCTTGTTTTACGGTTTCTTATTGGAATTTTGAAAATCCACAAGCTCAATTTTTTGCATGTTGGGAGTTTATCGCTTATGGACTTAGATAAACCCATAAGTTTCAGTTGATAAGCTCACAGGGTGCAAAAAGTGAGCTTGATGTCTTTATTGTTCTGATAAAAGCAAGCTAGTTGAAACACCCCTTATTAAAAACAACTATTTTTTGTGTTTGTTGATGAGGTTAGGTTTTGTGTTATGTTACTTGTGGAATGAGTTACTACACCAAAAATGATGTATGGAAAGTAAACACCAAAAGTTTGTAGGTAAAATTAATTTAGAGGGTGTTTGGACTAAATTTGTAAAAGCTGACAAGCTCATCTGTGTGCATCTTGTGAGCTCATGAATTTAAATAAGCTCAAGTTGATAAGCTCGTGAGACGAGAACAGTGAGCTTATTGGCTTCTCTAAATTCAAACGTCAGATTTCAATTAGCTGACAATTACATAAAGTAACTAATCCGAATACCCCCCTTAGGTTCTTGAATTATGTATTTGTTGACGAGTTTAGGCCTTTAGGGTCTGTGTTATGTAACTTGTGAAATAAGTTGCTAAAGAAAAATTGATGCATGAAGAGTAAACCTTGTAGATTTCGATTTGTAACTATTTTTTAATTTTTTAATTCTGTGTTTTTTGTTTGTTTATGAGGTTTGCGTTTTCTTGTCAGTGGTAGGATGGCGGATGGACCTGGAAGTCCCGCTGGTGGGAGTCAAAGCGGCGGAGATTGGAGTCCTCAGTCCAATTATAATATCAGAGAGCAAGATAGGTTTCTTCCGATTGCGAATATAAGTCGGATTATGAAAAAGGCATTGCCGACAAATGGGAAGATTGCAAAAGATGCGAAGGATACGGTTCAGGAATGTGTTTCTGAATTTATCAGTTTCATCACTAGCGAGTATGTATGGTATTTTTTGGGGAAATTTACGTTATTGTGAAATCTTGAGTTTTGAATCTATACGAGTGAAAACAGATATGAAATTCTTGGTATTTTTGGTATAATTTGCTATAATTGCGCTTAGGTTTTATCTGTAGCTTTTAGTGGTTGTATAGAAGTGTTTGACTATATAGCTTTAGGTGTAGCTGAAAAGTATAGTAATGCATAATAAGGTAGCACACACCAATATTTATTAGGTACGTATATTTAAAGGTTGTGTCCCAACCACACATTTCTAGGAGTGTGGATCAAGCATGTCACTAGAACACCGATGAAGCTCATGATTGAGGAGCTATAATTTTATAGCAAGCATGTTACTCATAACCACTCCTTCGCCATTCTAGTTTCCTCTAAGGTTTTGGCCCTTTACTATTCAATTGGTACTATATGTAGAGTTTTAGCTGATTTTTATAGTCTTACATTTGGACTATGCTTGTAAACAAGCTCTTGTTTACATTGCTTTATCATGGAAAGATATTATTCTTGAAGTGGCTATATTTGATTATCATCTCCTGGTGTTAAAATAATGGCAGATGTCTTTTTGGTCTATCTACTCCTATTTCTTTTATCTTGACTATTAATGGAAAATTCAAAATTTTCATATATTGATCCACAAAGTGAAACAAAAAG
The DNA here is from genome assembly GCA_030686995.1 of Artemisia argyi. Lineage (NCBI taxonomy): Eukaryota > Viridiplantae > Streptophyta > Magnoliopsida > Asterales > Asteraceae > Artemisia > Artemisia argyi. Next base: position 134,039,082 of record CM060693.1, on the reverse strand, counting down.
TAAGGACGTTTATATTATAATTAAATGTTACAGATTAGTTAACTGACTTCAACATCGAGGTGTAATGTTACAATTTTGGATGGAGTAATTATTGAACATGGGATATAGTATGTTCGGATGGTTGATAGTTGATAAAAGCAAGCTTTAATTGTGTTTATAATGTTTATGCAGGGCTAGTGACAAGTGCCAGAAAGAGAAGAGGAAGACAATTAATGGTGACGACTTGTTGTGGGCAATGGCAACGTTAGGTTTCGAAGATTACATTGATCCACTTAAAGCTTACCTATCTAGGTACAGAGAGGTAATGCATTTCAGTTGCCTTTCAAGTAGCAGTCTTTTGCTTTTGTTACCATGATTGCAACAACAAAAAAAAAAATGACGTATTATATTGTTTTTGTCCATGATAAGCATAAGCTTCTTGGTAGGATGTTTAGGGCAGCCTTTGTATTATAACACTTCATATAATCTTTGCATACATATTTGAGATTATATGGTAGTGGAGCTACTTTTTTATTTGTTTCCATTTTGGGGGATGGAGTCTTAACGTGAACTTGAAGGTTTGAACTAATTGTGCCTACTAAAAAAAGTGTGATTCTTATGATATATTCTTTTTTCTAGAAGGCAAAAAAAAAAAAAAAAAAAGGTATCATAAATAAACTTGGACACCATATCTGTAACCTTATAATTTTTTTTATGCAAGATGTGTCATATCCTCTAAAATATGCTTGAACACCATAATGGAAAGAATGAAATTCTAAATATTTGTGGAGAATATACTAATAGTAATTCAGAATGATTTCCACGTCAAATTGTCATGAATCGATTTGATGTACATTTTGACCATGAAACTTATTAAATTTTGAACTAGAAGGAACACACTCTACTTATTGGGTGCTATGTTTTGCATTTGCTATGGTTCTCTTGTCATTGATTGGTCAATTTCTTTTTTGACATATCTAACATACTTTTCCCTTGTCTCCTTCTCTTGCTGGATGCTTATGTGGGATGGTGATCCATGCAGCTAGAGGTGCGCGACTTGTTTTTGTCAAACTCATAGTTCAACCAATGTCAATAATATTTGAAGTATGCACTTGGATTTCTTTATTTTATGCTAGACCTTTCATTGCTGACATACGGTTACATCTCTACTAGGGTGACAGTAAAGGATCTGCTAGGGGTGGAGATGGATCTGGTAAGAAAGATACTATTGACACTCAGCATGCTCCAAATGCACAGGTGAGCCAAAACACTTTCAGGCTTTGATATTTCCGTCTCTACATGCTGTTTTTGGAATATTTTGATCTTTCTGTTAATGTACTCTTAACTAGGATTTGCTGGTTTTTTACTTACTTCTTTTTACATTATTGGCAGTTTACTCATCAAGGTTCTTATACACAAGGCATGAACTTCGTGAATTCCTAAGTTTGAACTTTACAGGTATTTTTTTTTTCTGTCTCTGGCTGATATTTTGGACACTTCTACTGGGTCATATCTACTTCATAAAATGAGAAAGCAGTTAATATACTATCCCCACTGGCCCATAAAATAACTTAAACTTAGTCTTCTGAGATGTGAATCCTGAATGAGATAACTCTTCAACTTTCATGATTGGAAAACTCGCAACTGTAAGTAGATGCTGGACTATTCGCAACCATCCGTTACATGTGTTATCCATTATTTGCTTTTAATTACATATGTGTGTTGTTTGTTTTTGGCTCAACAAGTGATAATTATATGTTTGCTACTTTAAGCAGATGCAATGAAGTATGCATTTCTTGAGATTTCGTAGGACTGTAGGAATGCCAAAGAGGGAAATGAGGAATGACCACATGGCCTATGTGAAATAAGATTGTCGCAAATAGGGTGACCCATTGTGACATGCTAGGAAGATGACTCATAACTGATTACTAAATATATAGATTTGCATGGCGTAACGAGGTAGTTGAATGGAAAATTACCTTTCTTCACTAAGTAAAGTAGTTGCAGATATGCGATGTGCAGTTTTGGGATGCTGATAGCCTGATATTGGTTTGAGTCACCATTGTGCCATTTTGGTGATTGCATGACATTTGAGACCTAATATGGATATGATTTGCATTATGCTAACTGGATATTCTATATTGTGGAAGTTTAGGTTTCAGTTTTGTAGTTTTCCCTAACAATTTGTCAAATGTCTAGATTCTAGAATAACATTTAATTATGACTAGACAGTGAAATTCTCTGGATGACAATTGAGAAATAAGCAAATTGTTGCATGAAGAAATTGCAGAATAGGGGACGTTACATATCTTATTAGATGTTGCATCTCCAGTATAGTATTGTTGCATTTTCATATGGCAGATAAGTGCAACTATAGTGGGGTTGGCATAAATACCCTCTCCTTTCTCTGTTAGTTGCAGTATTATTTTATTATTATGCTTTGGATTTGAATATTAAATCAGTGGCTTCTAGTTTTTACCAATAGGAATACCTTTTGTTTTTCTAGGAAACCCCAATATCCATCATAAAATTGTAGGTGCTAAGATACGAGAAGAATTGTCGTTTAAGTGTATAACAATCTAATAACAAATAGAAGTTTTGAAATACGAAGTCAAAACGTGAATACAAGATGGCGATAGAGAAGAGATAGATACCTTATTAAAAGGTAAAATGGCACAATTATATCTGCTTTCAGCATTGTATTGTGTTGTACATCTATGCAGCTTATTTTAGTATATGAATGTTGATTAATGTTTTCAAAATGTGTTATTTCAAAAACATGAAAATGCTTTAGATAATACCATGTCACATGAGTTTCTTGCAGGTAAGGGGGCATCGTCTTGTTGTTCACTTATGTAACCTGAACAAGCGTGGGACTTTCCAGCTTCTTCATTTACAATTCTGCGGTCAGTAGATAATGTATAACTTGATTTGTACTTGTAATATCATATAGTTTTCATATGCCAGTATAAAATATATGTATAAAAATATTGTCTATCTCCCCTTGTTTTTTTTCCTTGGGGCATGAATAAGTTACATGTTGTTAATATGTCTAGCAAGTAATATTTTGTCAGATCTGCATGCTTTTGGGAATCTATTTTCCAATGATTTGAACTTATCTGTGTAAATATGCATGAAGTCTTTGAAAATAGTTTGATTTTATCAATTATAATGTTAGAGTGAACATGCAATTGTGAGTACTAGACACTTGTTATTGGATAGAAACAATAATGAGACCTGCAAAATGGGTTTGCAAGAGAATGGATTTATGAAGTTTCTACCTATTATCGGAATATGCCATATGCATTTGTTCTAAAGAAGCTAGGCGTTTTACTAGAGCGAAAAAAAGCGTTAAAAGCAACCGAAAAGTGCTCGCTTTTTTGTATAATGGCTAGTTTTGATTTTTTAGCTAATGAAGTTGTACGGCCTGCCCTAATTTTCTAAATTAGGTTAAATAATTACAAAACTAACTCTTTAGTATAATATTATAAATACTAACAATTATTAACAATTATTAATAATACAATTCCCTCTTCCCACGTTTCAAGTAGGACACTCTATGATGAATCCAACAAGGATCTTATAGATGAAGACGATATACTGGATCTCAGAAACGATGGGAAAATAAGAAATGAGAACTTAGATGAGTATTCCGAATAAAAATAGTAGACTTTAAGCTTTAACTATTTGAATAAACTTCTCTTTTGTGGTCTTTTTATATTAAAAATAAAGATTTTAAGATAATTATGTTTTTATTTAATCATTGTTTTCATACTAAACACTATTATATGCACAAATGGTAAAAAGTTAACTAAAGCGCTCGCTTTTGTCGCTGCTCGCTTTAGGGAAAGGCATGTCGCTTTGAGGGCGCTTTCGCCTTTAACTACCTTGAATGTAATCATGAAGGAAAGCGTTATTAATGTCCAACTGATGTAAATCCCACTGCTTTGCAGTAGCCAAAGCAATTTGAACTCTGACAGTTGCCAGTTTTGCCACAATGAAAAAGTATGTTTATAATCATGTCTCTTTTGTTGTCTACAACCCCTGACCACCAATCTTGCTTTGAGTCTTTCAATAATACCATCAAGATTATGCTTTATCTTAAACACCCATTTGAAAGTGATTGGTTGATGACCTTTTGGTAAATTAGTGGCCTCCCAAGTGTAATTAACTTCTAGAGCTGTTAGTTCCTTATCCATTGCCTCAACCCACCTTTTGTCTTTGGCTGCTTGAGCATAACTTGTGGGTTTAATTAGAGCAAAAACATTGGCCAAAAAGGCTATATAAGGAGGGGGAACATCCTTGAAATCTGCTTTGCCAAACTAAGGATATTGTGGTTGTGCTTGTTGTAGAATTTGAAGTGACAAAATCTTTCAACCAGGTAGGTCTGGTGAAAGCTCCGGAAGACTTTCTTGATGGTAAAGGGTTATGGTTTTGAGCAGTTTAAGGTGGAATGTTTGGTTATGTGTTTGTAGGAGGGTTAGGAGGAGTGTTTGGGTTAAGAGGGATACCATTATCTTGTGCAATTAGGGTGTTTGGAACAGGTGGCGTGGGATCAATGTTTGGAGCTAAAAGTTCCTCATCTGGTGCAAAATCACCAAACATGGGAAAAGAAGGGTCTGTAGGCATCTGAATTATAACAACTGGCATCTTAAAAAGGAAAATTGTTTTTTCAAAAATGACATCTCTACTCAGAAATACTTCCTTAGTCTCCAAATTATACAGTTTATATCCTTTTTGGTTAGAAGGATATCCACGTAGAACACAAAGTACCATCTCTCTTCTGATTTTTTAAGATTTTCATAATATAATTTTAAGCAAATACAACTAATTAAGCTAGATGTACAATCAATTTATGCATCAATACCTATGTATATTGACCGGTCAACACTTGTAGTTAATGCCATCTTTAAAATATCCCTTAATAAAATGTATCATTAATAAAACACAATGCACAAGCTAAGCAAACTGCTAAAACTCCCTAAAATTTTGAAGACATTTCATGAATAATTTTAAATGATACAATTTTTTTTCAAATAGCACAAACTTATGAATCACAAAAAAAGTAATAAGTGTTCGAATTTTCTAAATAAGGGATAAAAAAAGTTGAAAGTGGCTTTAAATAAGGGGCTAATGACTTGAAAATGCATCTAACTTGTCATTTTTTTAATTTAAAAAACAATGCATTAAAATATCGACCTTTGTATGTACTGTGTCACCTACTAAACTTGTTTGTCCTACGTGGAGCCGGTTACATGCCATATCATTTTATTATATTTTATTCATCTAACCTTATAACCCTACCAAACCCTACCTTATCTCTCATAATTCTACTTTTTATGTTCCCTATTTTTCACACAAACCACAAATCCTAAAGAATGTCATCTTCATCCTATACTTCTAAATCTAAACGAAGGACCCTTCACGAGCTCATCGACGCTACACATTGTGATTCTCCAATACCAATTAGAGAGCAAGTAGCTTGGACCCTTATAAATCCTCGTAGAAGATACAAGTCGTGTCCTATAAGGGATAAGAAGAAAAATTGTGGATTTTATGGGTTTCTAGACCCGGAGGTACCAAGTGAGTATTACAAAGATGTGTTTTACAAGATGTATGTGGAAAACAGAAATACAAGGACAAGTTTAAGAGTTTAGATTCTATGCATGTGAATGAAGTTTCTAAATTTCAGATGCAACAACTGAAAGAGGAAGCTATTTTTGAAGTTTTTAAATCTCAGAAGCAACAAATGAAGGATGAGTTGACTTTTATTAAGTCAAAAGTGTCTATTTCTGATGAAGTTTTAGTGTTTCTCAGCTTGGTTGTTGTGGTGATTGGTATTGTTATTGCAATTGTGTAATGAAATAAATTGTAGTTCACCAATTGTGTTGTATTTCTTTTGTAATTTTTGTTGTTGTTTGTACGGCTGCCCTTGTCGTAAGTTTGTTGAATGAATGTTAATGAAATCTTTTTATGCAATATCAATTTATGAAAGTGCTTAACATCTGCTTATGCAATATGTGTATGAAATATGTTATTGAAATATATTCATGCAATGTCATTTTATGATCTGTAAATGAAAGGCACACGGTCAATATATAAAGGATACCATTCATTAGTAATCACACCTTAAAAAGTTTGAAAAATAGGCATAATGGACAAAGTTACAAGCCCTGATATCCTACCATAAACTACAAAAGAAGCATAGTATAATATTGTTTAGTTGACATATACCCATAGCAAAGTAGATGCTCAACACTTAGATACAAACGAAGTGCATAAATGTGTTTTTGATAGTTACATACATAACATGGTGTTCAATGGATAGTTAGTCCAATTCATGAGTATTGGAGCTATAACCCATTCTAGGATGATTCTTGGCCAACTTATTTTTTTGAATTCTTTCGCTCCTTTCTCTTGGTATGATAAAGTTTAGCCTTGGTCTTTTCTTGGTCTTGGAGCAGCTTGTTGGTATTGGTCTGCAAATCTTTGGTCTTCTTCTGCAACATGTTGTTTGTTGTTTGGATGCTTTGAGTAGCTGCAAAGGTTGTAGTGCTTGTAGTATGATTGTTCTGTGTAGCTTCAAAGATTGCATTCCGTGCATTATCCTGAGTTGCCGGTGCATTCTATGAATCTTCAATTGGATCAGACTCAAATTGAACTTGTCCAAACCAAACCATCTACCCAATCTGGAAAAGCTAAGAGATGGTGCCAGCCTGCCTCTATTCCCAAATCCTCCTCTATTACTTTTGTTCTTACCCTTTTTACTGGCCTTCTATATGTTACTTCTACCATTACTAGACCTGCCAACTTAAAACTGACTAGAATGATCATCTACACCAGGTGCATTGATACGCGGGATTGCGCCCTCGCAACAGGTTTTACCTTTCAAGGGATCTTGAGAAGCTTGCAATCCCCGCCAGGCAGTGTACCTGATCGTTGTAGTATAGTATAGTGACAAGTATCGGAGGATTGATCGTTCAACTCAGGAATAGTGTCGCTAGGATTATAAAGCCTACTAAACTAGGTCTAGAGGTGAGGGGTGATTCTTTTTGTATTTTTTATATTTTATAAAAGCAAGTAAAATCTCGATTTTTTAAGGAGGGGGCGGAATTAGTTGCTAGTCAACTAACCCAATAAACTAAAGATGCAATCAAAATAAAATAAAAAGAAATGAAAATAAACTAATGTATTTATGTGGTGGAAACAATAATGAGAAAAGATGTGTTTACTTAGATTTCATTACTCCCTAGATATCTTTTACCGGTTGATTAGCTTGTTACAATTGCATGGATGACGGGTTATATTCCTTAATACTAGTCGTAGGGCCGTGTACAATATTCCCTAACTCTATAAGCTCCTACTTCACTCCTATGTCGAGCCGACTAAAAGCTCCTAACATGGGATCATTAGAATTCACTTATGCATTAAATACAACCAAAAATCGTAGTATACCTCCGATCATGTTTCTTAAGACGTTCAAGCAAGTTACCAATGAAAGTCTGCCAGTTTTCTTAAGCCTAACATCGAATACAATCATCCGCAACAATTATAAATAACCCATCAACCAATAATCAACATCTAGGTTTCACTACATCTAAGCAAACACAATAAAAACCTAGCCTAACATGTTAAAAGAAAGACAAGCATAAGATAGAATCAAACAACACATAGACATATTGAATATTATTGGAAGACTTATCTTTATTCAACATGGATGAAAGAAGGGTTTGAAACCCCTACAATATGATGAAAATTCGACCTAGGGTTTGTGGTAAAGTTCCTCCTAATGTTCCACACATAATGAATGAAATATTGGAAAGATATATATAGAGAATACATCCTGATGGCGTCACGTTGTAGCTTCTGACGCCATCAACTCGCCGCCAAATTAAGGGTCATATTGCCTAGATCCAATCTTAACGCCTTCATGTAGAATCTGAGCTCTGGGCCGTCACTTGCAAAATGACCCTGACGGCCTTGGTGACGCCATCAGGTCAATTACACTAAAAATGTTCTGGGCCGTCACGTGTATTTTCCACTTCCACCTCTTTTGCCAAGCTTGACGCCGTCATGTGTGAAGTCTTGACGTCGTCAGGTACTGTTCCCAGCAAGGATTTTGAGACTTTGCCGTTTTCTTCACTTTTATGCTCCAAAAACGTCCAAAATGCTTCCTTTTCCAGATTTTTTCTAAAAAGTACCTAAAATGACAAAAGGAACGATTTAGGGCAGTAATTGATCAAATAATCACGAATTCGGGCTTAAATGACCCCTTAAAAGCGATACACTTTTCGCCTTATCATGCATCTTGTGGTTTATCTACCACTTGTTCCTCTAAAAATGGTGCATCAACAAAGACTTCATCTATCAATGAATTAACTACTTGTGTCTTTCTTGGCCTGCCTTTCTTACATGGTGGTCTGGGAGGTAATACAATAGTTTCATTTTTACAACCATTTTTATTGGACCTTTTTGGAAACAATTTGAGCATGTCATAGTAATGCCAGACCTAGAACCTATTTGTGTTTTCGTTTTCATGGGTAACCTTGATTCTTTACTTTCTATGCCTATCAGGCATTGATTTGAGTTTTAATGGCAAAACTTTTGACATATCATTACAGTCTCGTCAAAATGTCATCCAACCTACTGGTTTCAAGTACTGATGATATGAATCATAAAAATTCCGTCTCCTAAAAGATAGATTCTAATAATAAAAATCAGCCAAATTTTGTGGAACATGAGCGATAGACATCATTATTTTCTCATATAACTCAACAAATTCTTACATGGCAACCACATCCGTATCACCTTCTATTAGTTTCAAGCCTACTTCTAATTCACATTGTGGTAAGTAAAAAAGAAAGAATAGAACTCCTTTCACATACTCAAACATACTAACATAGTCAATTTTTTTTTCATTAGGAAGTCTCCAATAAAACACAACCTTGTTTTCATACCTAAGTTGTGAGAAATAAACAAACCATAATTATGAACATCAAATAAGTAAGCATCTGAGCTAGATGGTTCCATCTTGTTTAAAAAAATAAAACCTAATAAGGTTTTAAAATTTTCATGTAAAACTTAATATGGTATGCATGTATAAACCTTAAATACAAACAAAATTGGAAGTGTACGAGAATAAAGTATAAAGAACTTTTTGCACCAATCAATATTAATAATGGATTGAAAACGACAATCAATTTGGATGATTGTAAAACTAGGGTTTTGGTTGGGTAAAAGGGATATGAGAGTAAATGTTTTGTATGTGTTTTGTAATTTGGATCTAATAAAGAAATGAAGTTTTTGGAGTTATTAAAGTGAGTAGAGATTCAAAATGAAATGATATTTTATTAGAAATGATTTATCCTAGGGGCAAATAATAAAAATAGGTAATATACTTGCTACAATTTCATCGAATGGGTAGTGAACTATTTTATTTTTTATTTTGAGTGTAATTTTATTTCAAAATCATCATCTTTAGGGTATTTTGTAAAAATTTTGGACAATTTTGCCCTTCATAGCTAATACAAAATTTTTTTTCCCGAAGGGTAAAATTGTCCAAATTTTTTGTAAAATACCCTAAAGATGATGAGTTTGAAAGAAAATTACCCTCAAAATGAAAAAAAATAGTTCACTACCCATTCGATGAATTTGTGGCAAGTATATTACCTTTTAATATCATTTGCCCTATCCTAGGTGGCATTAAGTTAAATAAAGAAAAGACGACTTGCAACCAGCTAACCATCTAGCAGGCGTAGATGGAACTTGAACATTTTTTTTGAGGGGGGCCGAATTTTTTTTTTTTTTTTGGGGGGGGGGGGGGGGGGGGGGGGCAATCGGAGATTTGTTTGTAACCTAAACTAAATTACCCCTAAAACCTATAATATTTACACTAGGTACTGCAAATTTTGGGGGGCCGAGACCCTCCCCTGCCCCTACATAGTTTCGTCCCTGCTAGCAAGTGACACAATATACACAAAGGTCGATATTTGAATGCATTTTATTAAGGGAAAAAAAAAGCTACACGAAATAAAAAAAGAATAACAAGTTAAATTAAGTTATTAGGCTAGACAAAGAAGAGAGGGTCAATCCCCCTCCTTTTCTCTGCCACGTCAGCTTTCTCTCTCCAGTGACCTGCAGACGATTCAGTGTTGATTGTGTGAAAATCAATCTTATTATAGTATAGTAATATTATATCGAAATGATCCGCGTGAAATACGGATCACCCGAGTCGTATCCAAGTGAAGGTGAATGGAATCAAGAATATTGATTCGTGAAAACCGTGAATTGAGAAGTGAAAAAGTGAAATTAACAATCAAGTAATTCAAGTATTCACAAATAAAGATGAAATATGCAAAGAGTACAAGCTAATTATGCACCAAAGTCTAAAACGTAAAAACGAAAATGCAACCGCGTTATTTAAAACGTAACTTTTATTGAAAAATGATCCTACAAACGTGAAATTATTTTCAAAAAATCTTAAACTACTAAAAAGAATTTTCAAAGAAAGAAAACTATTTTTTTTACTTTTCTATTATTTTCTATGAATTTATTTTGATTTTTGTAATTTTAAATGAATTAAAAATGGAAGAAAATAGAAAAATAAATTGGAAAAATGAAAATTTAATTCTGAAAATTTTAAAATATTATAAAAGAATTTATAAAAATATTTTTGTATTTTTCACAGCTTTTTCTGAATTTTTATGGATTTTTGTTTATTAAAAACTATTAAAAAATGATTAAAATCAAAAAGAAATTAAGAAAAAAAATACTAAAACTAGTTGGAAAAATCTGGAAAAATTCCAAAAAATCTAAAATTTAAAAAAAAACTTGGATAAAAATTTTAAAGCTTAAATGAACAGTTTAAGTGCTTATTCTGATGAAACTGCTTATCACAAGTGCTTATTATTAAGCACTTGTGAACACTACTGAATGAAACTTTAAAAATATACTCCTTATGATGACAAATGTTCAATTATGCAATGAATGGACAAATAATATCACTTAAATCCACAGAATCACAATGAATAAGCAATAAGCTCAAATGATAAGCTCAGACAATAAGCACAACAAGCACAAAATGGTTCCAGAAGCCAAGTTATGATACCATACACTCAACCTACTCAGATACAACTCAAAAGCATACACAAATCACAGATACAAGATCAGGAACACTATTGCAGGCCTAAATTCAAAAGCAGTACCCTGCCTCACACAGGCTACTACACTAGTACAATAAGTACTTCAGATGAGTTCCAAAATATAAGCAAATGGGGGCAAAAGCTTACCTATACTACTGAATTTAACAATCAAACACTATTTCAAAATATAAGCAAATGGAGGTTCACCTGCGTCGACTTCGGGCAATCCAAAGTGGTAGTCACCGTGGGATTAGTCGGCTCGCAATATCGAGTCGGAAACCCATGTTATCAAAAAAAAAAAAAAAAAAAAAAAAAAAAAAAAAAAACTATTTCAGTCTTAACTAATCCTATGCTACTTTAAAATTTATCAATTAAAGTGGCTATTGAGCACCTAAATCTGAAACTTGTTGACTATTTTTATCAAATGTATTTTGACCAAAATGACTTTTACAGCTTAATTCTAAATCTAATAATATGTATTAAGCTACAATTAGACAAATATAAGCTATCTCTAACCACAATGTGACTATTAGCTAAATTTAAGTAACACTTTAACACCTAAATTTAACTGTTTATTCAATTTTATCACTACTTTGACTTTTGACAAATTAACTAATGAATTTATGCACTATCTAAGCTACTTCTGACCTAAGTGATCCAATTATGCATCCATTACTACTCTACTTACTCTAAATCTCAGCAAACTAGTGTCATCCAAACACTCCTTATTATGACCAATACCACTTCAATTAAGTGAATCAGATTTCTTATCTCTGATTTATGGATCCAATTTTAATCACTAATCACTTATTAAATAAATTTCACAGTTCTAAGGTACAATGCAATCACAGAAATCTCAAAACAAGTATATGACAGATGATCAAATCCACTAGAATGAAACAATCAAGCTACACAGATCTAAGATCAATCCTTGCTCAGAACTCAATCTAGAAACAATCCAACAATAGTTCTAAATGAAACAGTAACTCAACACAATCCAAAGCTATACTCAGATCTACTCAACTCAGATACTCAAATCAAGCTATTCAACACAGATCTATCAAAACAGATGTATCAATGACTATAACAAGCTATAATCTAAACTAAAACTACTACTAAATCAATAAACTCAACCAATGGAACAGTAAACTTCAATGCTAAACTAAAATATCACAGTCTATATTACAATTGAGAGATCAGATTCCAAACTTGCAAAGTAATAACCACCTCAGCAAGAACAGAGGTGGATCACTATGCTTGCCTATCTTTAAGATAGGCAGGTCCTTCCATTTCTGACCAAGTCTATCCAATTTACCACAGGAAACTCAGGATCAATCCTCCTTTGACTTAAGTTGACTTTTATTGACTCTTGCTTAATGAAACAGTACAAGTATACAACAAACTATATAAATTTGAATATACTGTCTTATAAGCTGAAACAACTTATTTCAGACCTACACAACTATTTTGAAACATTTTTTATTTTTTTATAATTTTTTGATTTTTTTGATTTATTTGTTTACTTGAAAATATTGACTGTAATGAAGTGATAAAATTGATTAAGCTAATTTGAAAACAATGTGAATTACTAATAGAAAATAAGCTGAAACTAAGATGTATAAAATCTAATTAACTTGCAAAGTAACAATAAGCTAGTTTAGAAAATAAGAGAAAACAGAAATTTCATTCAAACTAAATTGAAAACTATTACAATATCTAATCTAGTTACAATTGAGTCTACAATGTGACAGAGCTTCGCTAATAAAAAAAACTACACACTATCTAAGCTTACAAATGCCTCTATTTATAGGAGGTGAGGAGAGATGAGCTCACGGATTGCCAAGCTGGCAATCCGTGAGAGTTGTGCTTGTTTGAGTCATCACAGAGCCCTTGGATGGCTTCCAATCATTGCCCATTTGATGAGAGCCCTTGGATCAAAATTGATGACGCGTTTCCTCCAATCATATACTGCCACGTACACCATTCATGTGCTTCTTTGCTCTGATATGATCTGACACACTCTGAGCTTCTAGAAACATTCTTGAATTTACATCCGTACCCTTAATTATGGTAATAATTATGATTGGGAGGTTAGGGTTCTTGGGGGTTCTGGGTAAAAATGGATTTGGGGGAAAAAGGGAAAAGCGGGTAACTTTTTATATTATTATTTGACCCTTTTGACCCGTGTATATGAGTTTGACCCGTTGACTTGGGCTTGGGGATGGGCTTATGGATTTCTGTTTTGGATTTGGGCTTTTGATATTCATTGGACTTGGCTTGTAATAATAATACTAAAAATTCAGATCAAGGACCAATTGTATAGTTACTAGAAGAGTAGAAGGGTACCCGCGCAATTCGGCGGCGGGTACCCGATGACTGTTTATGGTGAGCAAATATTTTTCATTTTAAACCTTCCTTATTTAGTATTGTTTCAAATACTTTAAAATGTAGTAGATATATGTTTTTTTAAAAGTAGATCATTTAAATTATTAATAGTGTATTATGTGTTTAGAATTTGAGATGAAACTGTGTTAGTTTGTGGGTTAGTTTGTTGGCTTTATATATATATAAAATATGCATTAAAAGGTAGTTAATTGGGCTGTTATATCACATTGATTAAATGGACTATTGCAAGTTAAGGTTCATAAATATTAGTGGCTCCTACAATTAAAGAAATTAAAATTCATAATGTAATTTAACTCCTATTCATATATATGTGTTAGTTTGAAATCCTTCCAATTAAAGAAATATTTTTGGTCTTATTTTTTTAAGACTTCCTTTTTAGGAATGGCCTAAATGCATTATAATGTAGTTAAGATTAGAATTTAAAGGACCTTTTCTGCCATTGTTTAAAAACTGAACTCCAAGGGTATAAGTTTCCATATTTGGAAATTTAAAGGTTGAATCTGACTTTTCTTCATAAATTTCCATGAGGGATTAGATGTGTAAACTTTGGAAAGTATAGGGACTAAATCTGCACTTTCTTCAAACTTCTCACAAGGATCACTTTTGCACAAGTATCAATCTCTGAGGACTCAATAAGCTCAACTTTGATTCTCAGCTTTGACTTTTTGACCATCTCCCACTCTCGTGTCCGTTTTTCTTATTTTTTGCATGATTATTTGTCTTTTTGTGATTAATCCATACCTGCATGTTCACAACATAAAAAACACATATTTCTTTGGCATTTAGTTAGCAAAATAGTCTATTTGGGTCGGTATTTGGCCATGAAATGGTATGTGAATTAACACATACCAAGTGCCCCAGTAAGGGCGACCAAGTTCAATTTTTTTTAAATACATTTTTAACACAAACTAAAATTTCATTCATAATTAAAACGTTACATATTAATTCAAATAAAATAAAAACATTACAATAGAATTCAAATAACATTAGGCTGGACACAGAAGCAATACACGACTAAACTAGTTTGGATTATGATGCTGCCAAATGTCTTTCACCAAATCGGCTTTGAGGCTAAGATGAGTTGTTCTATTGCATATCTCCCTAGTAATTTCCAATGATTCCTCATGCGTTCTTATGGGATCATAAGAACGGTGCTGCTCCATTGGAAAGAATTCGGGAGATATTGTCGGCCCTTCGTCTTGAATTATCATATTATGTAATATGATGCATGTGTACATAGTATGTCCAAGATGCTCTTTGTCAACCCCTTTAGCCGGATGTTTAATCATTAGCCACTTCCTCTTTAGTACACCAAAAGCACGTTCCACATTTTTTCTTGCTGCTTCGTGCAACCTCTTATACAATTGACGGTTGTCATCATGCGTCCCTGGATTTTTAATGGACTTCACAATAACAGAGTATTTCGGATATACCCCATCAGCAAGATAATATCCCCGTTTATAAGGCACACTGTTAGCAAAGAATTCCACATCCGGTGCTCTCCCCATTTTGAGATCATTGAAAAGAGGGGATGCACGTAAAACATTTACGTCATTATTCATCCCGGAGACACCAAAGAAGGGATGCCAAATCCATAAATCTTGAGAGGCGACCGCTTCTAATAAAATGAAAGGAGTTTTCCTGTGATCACCCTTACAAAATTGAGCTTTTAAAGCATGTGGGCAATTCTCCCACGGCCAATCTGTACAATCAATGCTTCCTATCAGCTCCGGAAACCCATGAACTCGATGGTGATGCTCATAGAGTCTGTCAACGTCAGTAACCGTCGACTTTCTCAAATACTCTGGACCATATAACTCCATGAAGACCTCACAAAATTTATAGAGACACTCACGAACTGTTGACGCACCCATTTGCACATATTTGTCAAGCATATCAGGATTGACTCCGTATGCCAATTGACGAATTGACGAAGTAACTTTTATCAATGGAGAAATACCAAGTACGCCCACACAACTAGGAGTTTGTTGGAAATAAGGTGAATGATCGGTTACCTCTCGTACAATTCGTGTGAATAGTCTTCGGCTCATTCGAAAACGATCATGGAATTGTTCATCGTCGTATGTTGGGTTAGCGCAGAAGTAAGCAGTCACTAAACGGTAATGAGCACCCACACGATCCCTAGTAACATGGTTACGTGTTTCTTTAGGTTGTGACGCTTGATAAGCCTCCCAACAATCTTACGCAAACATCAAAAACTCGGTACTAACTTCATTTTCATCATCCGAAGACGAATCGGCAAAAAATATCTCGAAAGAATTCATGGTGTGAAAAAATATAGAGTGTGTTTGCAATGAGATTGTGTGAATTGAAGTGTGTTTATTTTGTGTATTTATAAGGAATTTTTTATTTATTTTTATTTTTATTTTATTTTTTTTGCGCCAAACGGCTAGTTTCAAACGGATGGATTTTATTTTATTTTTTGGTTTTTAGCTCTAACAGTAATAAACATTTATGGAGGTAACCATTTGGATAAAAAAGCAACAAAACATAGAAATGGATTTCGGTCGAGGTTGAGACCGATTCACATTGTTTTCTTCCTTGCAGTCGGTCGCGACCGAAAATACACAAAAGGATCGACCGACTTTGACCCAATCGACCGAGTCGGTCGAGTCCCTTGTTGTGTCTAGCCTTAGCCTTTAAATAAGATATCATGTCAGAATTTTAATAATTTACCGTGACTCTAGAAAAACTTCTAAACTTATTCCCACCGTAAACAAGTAAGTACTCGTAATAGAAAACCATTATTCACTTAAATTATCAATTAGAGGGTAATTAATGATTTAGGTGTCGTTTGTTTTTTCAAAGCTTTTACCTCTTCATCTGCAAACCATGTCTGCAGAAGAAGAGGTGCACATAAGCTCTTAATCTACAAGAAGAAGACCGTTTGTTTTTGTGTTATTGAAGTACTTCTTTCTTTCTTTCTTTTTTTTCAACTAGTATTTTTTGTACTATTAAAGTACTATTTTCTTTCCTTTTTTCTTTTTCTTTTTCAATAGTTTTTTTTACGTTTTTTACGTTTTCGACCGTTATTTTACGTTTTTGTCTGTTTTTTACGACTTCGTCTGTTTTTTTACGTTCTTGTCTGTTTTTTTTACGTTTTCGTCTGTTTTTTTACGTTTTCGGCTTTTTTTTTTTTTTTTTTTTTTTTTTTTTTACGTTTATATCTATTTTTTGTACGTTTTCGGATGTTTTTTACGTTTTCGTCCATTTTTTACGTTTTGGTACATTTTTTTACGTTTTCAACCGTTTTTTATGTTTTTTTTTTTAAAGGTTTTCGCCTATTTTTTTTACATTTTTGTCTGTTTTTTACGTTTTCAACCGCTTTTTTATGTTTTCGTCTGTTTTTTACGTATTCATCCGATTTTTTTTACATTTTCGACCCTTTTTACGTTTATGTCAGTTTTTTTGGTTTTCGTCTATTTTTTTACGTTTTCGTTTGCTTTTTTACTTTTTTGTCTGTTTTTTTACGGTTTTGTCCGTTTTCATATGATTTTGTAAGTTTTGTACGTTTTTTACAAAAACGTAAGAAAAATGACAAAAATGTAAAAAAAGGATGACAAAGTAAAAATATGGTAAAAAACGTAAAAAAAAAGTCGAAAACATAAAAAAAACAGACGAAAACGTAAAAAAAAACAGACGAAAATGTATAAAAACGGATATTGAGAAAGAGATGTAAGGTTTGTGAAAGAAGAGGCAAGAAGTGAAAGAAGAGGTAGAAGTGAAAAATAATGTCTGAAATTTAAAAGAAGAAAAAAGTGAAAAGAAGCACTTGTCTGCAAAAAAACAAAAAAAAAACCTCTGTCCTCTTGCAGACGAAAGAAGTGAAAAGACAGAAAAAGTGCTTATCGTACCTTACAAAGCTATCCAAAAACTACTTGTAAAAACTGATAAATTTGAGAATTCTTAAAAACAATCCACGTGTGTGAGATCCTTTGTGTTGGGTTTGGTTGTCTTGTTCGTAATCAGGATTTTCCAATCAAGAATCATCAGGTACACACCATTATCATTATTCCATTTATCTATCTATTCACAACTGTTTATTACAATCATCATTTATTGAAATGATTTCAAAATACCATTAACAACAAATTAAATCAATCTAACTATTATAACATTATATTCTCTATCATTTGGTCGGTGGTTTAACCTTATTTAGGTGCTTATTAGCTTACATACCAAAATTAGGGAGGTGGCTCTTTGTCTAAACTTATTTGATTAGCTCCATTTTTTGGGGTTATGAAGTTCATAAGCTCAAGTGGATAAGTTCGCAAATCCACAAAATATGAGCTTATCAAGTTTTCAATAAGCTAATTAGCCAGCTTAAACAAACACCCCCTATGCACTTTTTTGTGTTTAGATAAGCTTATAAATTTGAGTTTATTTAGGGTATTTACATAAGCTCATTTTTTGGCTTGTATAGCTTTTTGTTTATTTACAAGAATAAGCCATTTCAAATAAATTAGCTTAGTACAAACACTCACCAAGAGCTTATTGTACATAAGCTTAAGCCCAACAAATTGGCTGATCACAAATACTCACCAAGAGTTTACTGTTTAGAATTTGGGATCTTGGTTAGCCTGAGCGAAATGGCATAAACAAACAGAACCATAGGCTCTATGTATATTGGTTACCGTTTTTGCAGAAGTAGAATGCAATTATTCAACCTTTTTTTTCTAGTCTACGCATATTGCCTGCATCAGAATTCATGGTTCAACCAACTATAGTGGTGCTATATTACCTTGAGCTTTTAATTGTTATTTATAGCTTTCTTATATGGATTTTGCATTAGTGCCTTAAAGTAGTAATTATAAAAATCCACTTTTTAAAGTAGCGCCTTAAAGTTAGTAACTTCTGTTCTTTTTAAGTTGCTATATATTTATCATCAACTTCCTATTAACCTTGTATAAAGTGGCTGTTCTAGCCCATTATTCTTACAATGATTATGCTAACTATAAAAATCCAATCTTTACAGAATGCTATTCAATTAATATTTCTTTGCAGGATGATGACTTGATTGTTAGCGAGTAATATCAATGGAGAACACTGAAGCATCTGTTGCATCAACTGCAACTCGTACATGGCACGACTTCTTAGAGCGTATGCGACAACCATCCGCTACAGAATTTGTTAAAAGCATCAAAAAATTTATCGCCTCATTATCAAACAATGCTCCTGATCCAGAAACAGACAGTGCATCTATACAGCAATTTCTTAGCAATATGGAGATTGCTTTTAAACATCATCCCCTGTGGACTGGTCGAACCGAAGAAGAATTGGATAGTGCCGGGGAAGGTCTTGAGAAATACATGATGACAAAATTGTTCACTCGGGTATTCGCTTCACACCCTGATGATATCAAAACAGACAACGACTTATATAAAAAATCAGCTTTGATCCAGCAGTTTATCCAGCCGGAGCATTTGGAAATTCAACCAGTATATCAAGACGAAACATTATGGTTAGAAGCCCAGAAAGAACTTCAGAAAATCAACAACTTCAAAGCACCACGAGACAAACTCGCTTGCATCCTAAGTTGTTGTAAAGTTATTAGTAACTCACTGTTAAATGCATCGGTTTCTCAAAATCCACCTGGGGCTGATGACTTTTTCCCGGTTCTAATATATGTTATCATTAAAGCAAACCCTCCCCAATTTCACTCGAATTTGATGTATATTCAACGGTACAGGAATAAATCACGCTTAGTTGGAGAAGCATCTTATGTTTTCACAAATATGCTTTCTGCAGAATCGTTCATTTTGAACATAGACTCAAAAGCATTGTCGATGGATGAAATCGAATTTGAGAAGAATATGGAATTTGCTCAAACACTAGTTTCCGGCCTTTATGGGGACTACAATGATGGTGAGAATATGCAGAGTGAAAATGGTCAACGTCAAAGTCAAAGTATTGCCGAGTCGAAGTTAAAAGAAGTTCCATCAATTTCTGATTTGGAAAATAAAGGTGCTAGTATGCTTGTGACGGAGGAAAAGGTGAATGAGAAGTTTCAGAATTTTCCGTTTTTATTCTCTGAAGCTGGTGATTTGAGAGTAGGTGATGTAGAAGAGTTGTTGAATGGTTATAAACAACTGGTGTTTAAGTATGTTTGTCTTGCTAAAGGGTTAGGCGTGGAATCCCGAATCAGTGGTGAGTCAGGGGATGTTGGTACAATAGAAGGTGGCGCGAAAGGGTTAGGTTGGGAGACAGAGGCTCCACCATCAGAAACCCAAATTGGTGATGGAACTGCAGAGATATTGGATGGTAACAGAGGTATGCAATTTGATAATGGCGTTGTTGGTAGAATAGAAGGCAGTGGGAAAGGGTTGGGAGTATCCTTTGAGACCCAAGTTGGCGGTGAAACGGTGGATTCATCTGAGCGTGATGCTCAGGTAGATGTTGGAGTAGAAGGTGGTCCGAATGATGGTGTAGGGGCTTCTACACCTGAATCTGTGGTGGGAGAAGTTGTTTCTCTTTAAAGGAAAAATAAATTTCGTATATTTAGTTTTATGTTGTGTATTAGATATCTAGTTCTTCCATTTATTTGTTTGTGTTAGGATTTAATGCACGAAATAACAAGTATACTTTCACTTGAATCCCGTTTATACATTTATAGTGGTTTGATAAAGGGTTCCTTCTGTCATTCTATCCCAGCTCATTTTCATAAAGTGTTTCAAGGGTTTGTTTCGTTACAATGTGGTCTGTATGGATGTGAGGAAACAAAATGGTTCATTCTAAAGCTGCAGATAAATTGGCTGTGCAAAGCGATGTTTTCGCCCTCAGTCAATCTAGATCCCTTTTATGGATTTCTAACTGGTGTTCTAAGGGTCAATGCCAGTTGGAGAGCTTCTATTTCAAAGCCTGCTAGTCTTCATCTCATGATCGATGGTGGAGGTTAGTTGTATCTACACTTTGTATTTTTATTTTTATTTTTTTGTTTTGTTTCTGGTGTTCTTTTGTATACTTTTTGCGCGCTGTTGTTTGGAACATGGGTAATAATAATAGAAGGGAAAAGCCAGTATCTTCTTGCTGGGAAGTGCAAAGTATGATGTGTCTAAGCAAACCCCATCCAAACTATTTAAGTAGCTAAATCATAACCTAGCTATGAGATTCGCAGTTTGTCAAACAGTGGATAAAGCACAAGCCTTTAACCGGTCAAAGTGGTTCACAAATGAGATGATTTAGTAACATCAATGACAATAATTTAAAACTCCAAAATCTTTACTAAATAATTACACTTTCTCCTTGTTTCAAACTTCAAAGTACAAACTTAGAAGTTAAACATGAAATCATTACCTAACTGATGAAAGAAGTCAACGTGACCAAATATATAATCCAACACATCTGAGACAGAATTTCATTTCATAACATCAAGTTCAATGTTATGTGTAAAACATCATATACAAAAATATATTAAGTTCATGGAAAGAGAATCAGTAATTGATGATTTCCTTTTCAATTTTTACAACATTGGAGTTCTAACTCACCACTATCTAATGATGGCTGCTCGAAACCAGAAACGCGTGGTAGTATGTTTCTTCGAATTCCAGAAGATGGCTGATTGAATTTAGTCTTGAGGTCATTTTGTACAGAAAGAAGTTGTTCACCATAAACAGCTTATTAGGTTTGTTTCCGTAAACAGCTTTGCCCCCTGGCTTTAGATATAGAGCCCCTTAGCTAGTTCCCTTTAGGCTTTAGACGTTTAGGGGCCTCTCTTGTTCTTTTTGCTTTGCCTTAGTTTTAGGCCCATAGCGTTGCCCTGCTTAGATCTTTGCTGCTTTCTTAGGCCTTGGTCTTGTTTGCCTTTAGCCCCCTTTTCTTTGCCTGCGTTTTTCTTGGTGCTCTTGCCTTTTGCTTTTTTGCGTTTATGCTTTTGTTCTTGTATGCTTTGCTTGTGTCCCCCTGTCTCTTTAGCGCTTTATCTTTTCTATTTTTTGGGTTTCTTGCGGCGTTTGCTTATTTCTGTTTATGTCCTTTTCTCTTATGTTCTTTGATGGTTTTCTGCCTATTTGCTCTGTATGTTAGTAAGATATAAAGAGAAAAAGGTATTAGTAAAGTTCATATAGTGATTATATAAAAGTAATCCTATAGAAACTAGAATTGCATAAAATACCTCATCAAAGAATCCAATCTGAGGAGATGGCATTCTAAGGCGTGAAGGCATGACATTTCTTATTGATGATCTTGTGGCATCTTGACTTGTAAACTTTCTTTCCTCGGTATTATGACAAGGAGGGTGCCGAGAAGGGCGCTGAAAATTTGATGGAGATATGACACCATGGGAGCTACTAGCAGGAGATGTATCAGAAGAACAAGTAGTTGGTTTTGTGTTTTTATAATTGAGTTTTCTTCTGATATACTTGGGTGAACCACTAGAAGATGATTTATTTGAGTGTTGAACCTTTGAATTCGTTTCAGTTGTAAGAGAAGTTGATTTAGAATGATTCGCTGGTTTTGTGAGCTTCTCGATATCAGGCTTTACATCTATGAGAAGATCTGCTCCGAAAGTCCGCAGATGAAGGTGATCACTCTCCGTGGATGACTGATTCTGGCCAGCAATTGTATGTGGCTGTATGTGACTTTTAGGTGAAGATTGACTGGATTCAGCTTTCTTGAAGCCTTTATTTACCTTAAACAACTCTTCGGTATTCAATAAACCTTCACTATGAAACGCAGTATCCCAATCTACAGTTTTACGCAAGATGCACAGTCTTCTTGACCCCACTGATTTTGATTGAACATGTCTAGGTACGTCTTTTCGACTTCCAGAAGATTCTTGATTGGATTTAGCTTTTGTGAAGCCTTTTTGTATCATACACATCTCTTCAGTAGTTAATAGACCTGGATATGTCACAAAGCATTTGTCCATTAATACATGAATGAAAGAAAATTAGCAGTCTCAAGAAAACAGCTTGACATTTGGATTCAAATGGTTTTAAACAAACAGGAAACTGAAACTTGGAAGATTTTTGGTAAAGTGAAAATGTTACATATTTAAAGAGACTACATGATCCATTGCAGCCCATTAACTTTTAAACAAGTCGATTTGCTTCGTTATAGTCTCATATGGTTTAGATAAAAATTTACTAAGAAGAGGACCGGTCATATGGGCTGAACGGGGGTTGAAAGTTGACAGGAGGGTAATTTTAATGCATACACAACCCTTAAGTCGATTTATTCACAGATTAAAACTAATTA
Organism: Artemisia argyi; assembly: GCA_030686995.1. Lineage (NCBI taxonomy): Eukaryota > Viridiplantae > Streptophyta > Magnoliopsida > Asterales > Asteraceae > Artemisia > Artemisia argyi. The sequence goes on along the minus strand of CM060693.1, from coordinate 134,016,340 downwards.
TTTAAATTTGGTACAATTTTTGCAATCATAGATAAAGTTTATCATTGTCTTTGTGATCATTTATAAGGCATTGCTTATTCAAAGAAATAAAATATGCAAAAACACCAAACAGACAAAGGAATCAACAATTACCTTCATTTGTGAAGAAAGCACTGTCCCAGTCTAAGCTTTTCTCAACTGAAAGTTGACGATGCTTTGAGTAACTCGGTTGACTTTTGACCTCAGCGTCTCTGTCGAGAACAATTCTCTCCAAGTGACTGCTTAAACCATTGTCTTGATCTTCAAAACTACACATATCTTTCTTTTGGCTATGCGTTAATAAGCATTGGTTACTCTCGTCTTTCTTTGTCTTCATATCAGTCACAACTTTGCCTTTGAATGACCCACTCTTTTCTTTCAGACTCCTTTTCTCTAAGTTCGTTATGTTCTTTGAGATCTCTGTGTACTTTTTGATTTTTTGAACAAATTTGAGCATTCCCTCTGACGATAGGCTGCTTCTGTGATTAAAAAGAGGAAAGTATTAGTATAAGTACATCTTGTGTCTATCAGATGAAAAAGATACTAAAATGAAATTAAATACCTCATCAAAGAAACCGATCTTTACACATGGCATACGAAGACCTGAACCTTTAATGTTTCTTATTGATGATCGTGTAGCCTGATGGAAGGGAGATTGTAACTCTGAGGGTGATGTCGCACTCCGAAAAATTCTAGCAGGAGATGTAACAGAAGAGCAGATGGATGATAACGGAGACAAGACAGAGGAAGGATCAGAGGTCAGTTTTGTATTTCTGGAAGTGATGTTCTTTCTACTGCACTTGGATGTACCACTAGAAGACAACGATTCATTTGATCGACGAATCATTGAAATCTTTTCAGTTTTAGTAGTCAAATTAGTCGAATTTGATGACAAGTTCACCCTTTGAGACCTATTGCACAAACTTAAACCTGTTGCATCCTTTCTGCTTTTATTTACCATAGTTGCTTGGACACATTCCAGCCCACGGCTAATGGTAAGAACTTTGGTTCGTTTGCGGATATCAGGCTTCACATCTTTTCGTGTTCCGCAAGATGGTTGTCGAGATTTGCCTTTCTTGTCAACTTTACTTATCATATGCAACTCTTGAGTGTTTAATAAACCTGGTAAACAAAACATCAACATTATTTATCAAAACAAACCAAATATTTTTACACTAACAATGTATAACAAACACCTATATATTAACACTCACCGTTACTAGTAAAGAAACCCTTATCCTCTAAGCTTTTACGCAACAAACTCGTTCTTTTTCGCTCCACTGGTTCTGGTTCGTTCACATTATCTAACCCTACTGCAAAACAACCCGCACCCGAAAGCCTAACACCTTCGATATCATCACCTAATGAAAATGCTAACAGACAATCATCTTCCTTAGAAAGATCGATAAGTGATGAGTGTGTGAATACTCATCATTTTTGTCTTATATGAACTGCCAAAACGTCCAAAAACACTCAGTAATGCATCAAAATACCAAAAATATTCCAAAATTGTGTTTTATACGTTTTAGATGCAAAATGTTTAAAAACAAATAAAAAACGAACAAAGTTTGCACAATTGGCAGTTTCAGTCCCTCAAGTTTCAAAAATTGACAAAACTAGTCCCTGAAGGTTTTAAATGAAAGAAAAGTCAACCCAAAGTTTTTAAAAGTCAAAAATTAACAAATTTAGACTTTGGGTGAAAAGTTTGAGAAAATTACATGTTTGGTCCCTAAAAATCCAAATTTACAAGTTTGATCCCTGCACTTCATAATTTTGTCAGTTTTGGTCCCCGGTGGGATATTTTTGGATGAAAACTCATTTTTAATCCTTGGAAAGTCAAAAATGTTTAATATTGGTCCTTGGATAAAAGTTTTCATAAAATGGCAAAACAGGTCCCTGAATTTTGGAAATTTACAAATTTGGTCCCCGGGTGTTTTAAAATGGAAAACTTTGTTTATGATCCTTGTGTTTTTGGTTCTTGGCATTATTGGACCTAATGAGTACTTTTGGAAATTTACATTTTCAGTCCCTTGGAATTTCAGTTTCTACAAAAATGGTCCTTGTAACTAATACCTACTAACCAAATGGACCCTTTTGTTTATTTCACCCCAATCCAACCCAAAGCCAAAACCTCCCAGGCCTGATCCAAATTAACACCCCCACAGCCCACTAACCAAATAACCAAGCCCACCCATCCCCGGTCAAAGAGTCAAACAAGCAGGTCAAACACCACCTCCTTCTTCCCCCACTTGCACCTGCTACTTCTGCCATGCCCTCTCCTCCACATCACCACTCCCATACCATGTTACCCCCAGCTCACCAATAACTCCAAGAAACATTAATTACCCACATAATCCTCCAAGTTACCTCACCTGCCAAAAGTTCATTTTCCCGCCAATAAAAATTCCAACGACCAAGATTGATTCTAGTAATCCAAAGGTCCATAATTGAAGTGGGAATGAGAGAGAAACCCCCAGGGAGCTATAAAAATCAAGAAATAAAGAAGAAGAAGTAGTAGTTTTAGTAGACAGTTAGTTGTAGTTTTAGTTTTACTTTCTCAAGTATGAATTTGTTGTAATTTTTAATTCCCAGTAAAACCTTCAGTTGTAATTTGTTTACTTTTGATTAATATAAGTCTTTCAATTCAGAAATTCAAGTTTCAGTGCAAGTTTTTAGTTTCATCAAAAATAAAAATAAAATACAAAAAAATAAATAAATAAATAAATAAATAAAAAGAGAGAAGGTAAAGGGAAGAGGATGGTGCAGAGCTTGGAATGGGGTACACTAGTGCTTTGTGGAGAGCTATAGGTTGTTCTTTGGAATGGGTTCTCAGATTTCTCATGGGATGCAATTGTAAGCATTTTACCATAAGATTGTGATTTATAGCTCCATTGATTATACCTGATCACTTCTGTGTTTTTCATGTCTGTTTGGTGGATCTTAGCTAGATTATTGCCCTGTTTTGCACCTTTGTCCATTAGAATACTTGTTGGGTCAATTTATGCTTTGCACTGCCTTTATTAGCCATAGTTGCATAAATGAGTTCTGGCTTATATTGGTGTTTATTCAACATTCCAGTAGCTTTCATTAAGCCTCTTGGATCTGTTTTAAGTATTAGATCAGTAGGTTATAGGTTAAGATTTGTAGTTGTAAGGTGATTCACAATTTAAGGGAGTGTTTGGGTAAGGTTGTGTTTTAGGTGTTATAACTGTTTTCTCATTGTTCTTTATGTCTCAGTAGGTCACTAGAGGTTAATGTAGGTTAAGTCAATAAAAAAATTGGTAGGGTTAAGTTTTAAAAGTCAAAGTTACCCCTAAATTTTATTACAGCTTAACTGTCTAAAATTTAGGATTGCTAAATCATGATCTTGGTTATAAACTTTGTTAATCTAGCCTAGTTTAGTTCCATATTAGCTTAATGTATCATTCTTAATCACTTAGGATTGATTAAATCTCACAAAAGTCAACTGAGGTGAAAAATTGAAAAAGTCAAATTTGCATTAATCTGTTTTTTCTCAAAAGTTGTAGGATTATTTCTGATTTTTGTGTTTATTCTTAGGCTGTGTATCTTGTTCCTATGTGTTGTCCAACACCTCATCTTTGATTTTTCACATCCATTTTGTTTTTGTGATTTTTGTACTGAGCTACACAAGCCCCCAAAGTGACTTGCAGGCTCACTGTGTGCCCTGCTGCACAGAACCATCACCCACCACCACCACTTTGTGGTGGTGTTCTGACCACCTCAGTGGGCCCAAGGCCACCACAATTGCTCCTTTCCACCCCCTCCTACCAGGGATGGGTTTTTGACCAATGGTTTGACCCCTAATACCCTGGGTCCCACCTGAATAACCCCCACAAGGTTGTCCCATTTTCAGTCCTTAAAACAAATTTCCAAGTGCTTTTTGATTGCTTATTGCTTATTCTGTGGGACATTCTTGGCTTATTCCTGCTTATACAAGTTCCATAAGCTTAGTTGGATCTGTTTTAACCAGTGTGGGTCCCACTCATTGCTATTTAAGCTAATTTTACCCATTGGTCAACTGTGGTCAACTGTTGACCATTTTAGCTTATTCCAGCTTATTTTTAAGTTTTCAAAAAGTTTGTTTTTATTAAAGTTTGTTGTTTTTAAGTATTTAGTAGATTTGTAAAAGAAAAACCAAGAAAACCCAATTTAAAAATAAGTGATAGTTTCTATTTAATGTAATTTAATTTTAAATTTTCATTTTTAAATTTTAATTAAGTACTTGTCATTTTTATATTTTTATTAATTATATCTTATATTAAAGTAGTTATAATAATTTTCTCAGATTTTTATTTTATCTTTAAGTATTTATTAGAATTAATTTTAGTTTTATTAATTATTAATTAATATTAAGTTTAAAATAGCATTATTAGTTTTTATTAAGTAAAATCAAGTTTTTATATTTTTTATAGCTTTTATATGTTATAAAGTAATTTTAGAAATTTTCTTAGAATTTTTACTGTTCATTTAGTAATTTTCTTAATTTAAAATAGTTTAATTAATAATTAGTAATTAATAAGTAATTAATTAATAGAAAAATCACAAAAAGACAAAAATAGTTATTTTTAATTTTAGAACTTATTTTTAGTCATTTTACAATTTTAGAAATTTTATTTTCACATTTTTAGTATTTAATTAATAATGTATTATATTTAAGTATTTTAAATATTAATAATAAGTAATAAATAGTTTTTAATTAATATTAAATAATTAATTAGGATCAAAATTTATTTTAATTTTCTAAAAATTTTCTTTTACCTTTACTTTGTAAAAAAGTCATTTTCACCCCCTGGGTGTTTTCAGATTTACGTTTTCACTTTTTATTTGGTACGCTTACGTTTTATTTAAACGTAACGTACGCGTTTTTAAGTTTTAAACGTTTCTAGTTTTTGTAACTTTCCCGTCTTATCCTTATAGCTTGTTTAAGCTATTTCGTTGTAAATTCCTTAGTTTAAACTCACTCAAACCATTATCCATCCAGATTCACCCGATCAACTAACCGTTTGATTGCAATTCACACCTCGTCGGGACTTTAACGACCCGGGAAAACCCTATATTCCACGGAGCATTGATTCTAGGCTATCTTTGACTTTGTTGACCTTGGTCAATAATAATAAGACGGTTCTGAACCAATCAAAATTTGGCGCTGCTGCCGGGGAGGTTGTGTGCGTATCTAAACGGTTTTTCTGATTAGTGTCTTTGGAATTCGTTCCATCGTACATTTATCCATCCTTTGTTCATATTTTCCTATTTTCAAAACAAAACCGTTCCCGAAAACTTTTTAAACTCAGTTTTCAACGAACACAAAAACACAAAAAGATTTTCCTTCTCATTTGTACAAAATGTATTTCCAAAAACCCAAAAATATTCACCTTTACCCTCTCGCACCTTTGATTCTTCATCCCTACCCCTCCCAAACTATTTGATTCTTTCTATGTCTCATCCACACTTTCTGGTTTGCCAATGGTGTGGTAATCCTCATAATGGTGGCAATTGCCCCAGTTGTGGCATGGTAGAGTCCGGAAACGGGTCTGTCTATAACCAGAATCCTTATTCCTACCATGACACGACTGATTCATTCCATCAGTTACCACACCATCAGTCTCAGCAGTATTACTGTTGTGAGTACTGTGGTGGTTCACACTACAGTTATGATTGTCAATCAGGAAACACGCTTGTCTATGAGCAGTTTCCTGGTAACGATTGTAATTCTAGCACATACAACCCACAGCCACATCAGTATTACTGTTGTGATTACTGTGGAGGTCCACACTCTAGTTCGGATTGTCAAACAAGGAATCCATTTCCTTGTAACAATTACGACTATTCGTTTTCAGACCCACCTCCACAGCATGATATAATTCACACAACTCCTCAAGAAACCGAGCAAGACCTTTTACTAAAGGCTCTTGATATTTTAAAAGAACTTAAGGAGGAGTTGGTTACTGCACCGTTTCAAAACTCTCGTGAGAAATCTATGGCAGAATTACTTGCTGAAGAACGAGAGGCTAGAAACGAATTGAGTAGGGAAGAATTACTTGTCTTAGAACAAGCAGCCATAACACGTGCCAAATTTCGTCAAGCTGCTCTTCTAGACTGTGATGATGATAGTGATAATGAAGATACCCTTGATGTTCTTCAATTTTATAAGGGTTCGTCAGATTCATCACTTGTGATTCCTCCCACGGAAAATCAGGGAGACAGTAATGAGACGGGGAAATTACTAGCCGATGAACAAATGGAACTTGAAAATTCCATGAATGCTAGCCCCTCTCATCTCCCTCAGTCTATTGTTATCACACCCGAAGTTCACACTCACTCTCTGAACATGGGGGATGAGCATCTTAGCACTGTTCCTAATAAGGAATCGGACGAATTAATAAAGTCTAGTGTTGAGATCCTTGTCCCAATCCCAGGAGAGTCACAGGGGACTTTGGATCATGTGTGTGATATTCCTTCACCCCCTAATAATCCAAATGATCAAATTGAGACTGTCTCTGATTCCAGTGATGATTGTTTATCTTATGGAGACATTGAATTTATTGATGCATCACTTCTACACTCCGATGTTGACTTTCTTCTTGAAGAGTTCGCTGATGAACTCTCTCATATAGTTCCCATCCCACCAAGGGATGAAAATGAAGTCTTTGACTTTGAAGAGGATTTGAGAGAGTTAGAATTCTTACTTACTCGTGATCCTTCGATTGAACTTACTCAGATCAATCCACTTCCTTCGGATAGTGAAAATGATCTGGACGAATTCGAGGCTTTTCTTACTGAAGATAGTTCAACTTCGTATGAAGTTGATGATGATTATCTTGATCCTGAGGGGGACATTCTTTTTCTAGAAAGTTTGTTAAACGAAGATCCATTCCCCCCTCTCCCACCCAAACAACTTCATAATGAGGAAATCAAATCAGTTGAGGAAACTGATAAATTTCCTGAGATCAAGCTTAAGGACTTGCCTCCTCCACTTGAATATACATTTCTTGAGGAGGAAGTCCTTATCTTAATTGCTATCCAGATCTCTCTTCTTTCCTTCACCTACCAGGTGATTTCTCCTCTTCTTCACTCCTTCGGGAGTGAGGACACTATATTTGATCCCGGCATTCTCATGTACCATTATCTGGAGCCGGATACTTATCTCATCGGTGTGGAACTTTCACGTGCTTCATATGTTTGTCCAAACATTTTGAATGAAAGTCCGAGTGAGATTGCTTCTTCCACATCATGCTTCCCCATGGACAAATGAATTCGGGGTCGAGTCAAGCTAGCGACTCGGTAAACAAAAACATAGCATGTTTATAGGGTTTTCACCCTAAGTGTGGGGGAGTCCCCCATGCTATGATTACAAGAGTGAAAATACAAAATGGTGTTTTCCACGCTTAGCTTGTAATGTTGCCCTTTTACGTTCAAAATGTCGGCATAATAGCCGGGATTTTGAATATTGAGGACAATATTCATGATAAGTGTGGGGGGTATTCGCTATTCTAGCGAATTTTATCACATTTCACTATATAATACCCCCGTTTTTGCCAAAATTTCAAAAATTTTAAAATTTTTTTCACTGGTGCTTCAAAATTTTTGTGGTAATCAGTCCGCCTTGTCTAAGCGACAAAAGGGATTGGCTAGTCCAGGAGCAAACGGCTCCTGGTAAAGACATATCAAATCCGTTGACGGCTGGCAATTTGCCCAAAATTGTATGGTTCATCAACTCCCCCGCATCCTTATAAACAAATGAGTTGGCTAGCCCGCAAGATTATGGCTTGTGGTAAAGGCCGTGGAAAATCCATAATTGGTAATCAGCTCACCAAGATGTTGACTAGGTCCATCAAGATGCTGGCTAGTCCAGAAGCAAACGGCTTTTGGTAAAGACTACTCAAATCCGTTGACAGCTGGTGGTTTGCTCAAAATCACACGGTTATCAGGTGTGCCACAGTTCTTACACCTGGCTACTCCAGAAGTGATGGCTTTTGGTAAAGAGTTTAAAATCCATTAATTTTTCTCAAAAGATTGCTAGGGACTAGCAATAGTTTAGTGTGGGGGATTGATGAGTGTGTGAATACTCATCATTTTTGTCTTATATGAACTGCCAAAACGTCCAAAAACACTCAGTAATGCATCAAAATACCAAAAATATTCCAAAATTGTGTTTTATACGTTTTAGATGCAAAATGTTTAAAAACAAATAAAAAACGAACAAAGTTTGCACAATTGGCAGTTTCAGTCCCTCAAGTTTCAAAAATTGACAAAACTAGTCCCTGAAGGTTTTAAATGAAAGAAAAGTCAACCCAAAGTTTTTAAAAGTCAAAAATTAACAAATTTAGACTTTGGGTGAAAAGTTTGAGAAAATTACATGTTTGGTCCCTAAAAATCCAAATTTACAAGTTTGATCCCTGCACTTCATAATTTTGTCAGTTTTGGTCCCCGGTGGGATATTTTTGGATGAAAACTCATTTTTAATCCTTGGAAAGTCAAAAATGTTTAATATTGGTCCTTGGATAAAAGTTTTCATAAAATGGCAAAACAGGTCCCTGAATTTTGGAAATTTACAAATTTGGTCCCCGGGTGTTTTAAAATGGAAAACTTTGTTTATGATCCTTGTGTTTTTGGTTCTTGGCATTATTGGACCTAATGAGTACTTTTGGAAATTTACATTTTCAGTCCCTTGGAATTTCAGTTTCTACAAAAATGGTCCTTGTAACTAATACCTACTAACCAAATGGACCCTTTTGTTTATTTCACCCCAATCCAACCCAAAGCCAAAACCTCCCAGGCCTGATCCAAATTAACACCCCCACAGCCCACTAACCAAATAACCAAGCCCACCCATCCCCGGTCAAAGAGTCAAACAAGCAGGTCAAACACCACCTCCTTCTTCCCCCACTTGCACCTGCTACTTCTGCCATGCCCTCTCCTCCACATCACCACTCCCATACCATGTTACCCCCAGCTCACCAATAACTCCAAGAAACATTAATTACCCACATAATCCTCCAAGTTACCTCACCTGCCAAAAGTTCATTTTCCCGCCAATAAAAATTCCAACGACCAAGATTGATTCTAGTAATCCAAAGGTCCATAATTGAAGTGGGAATGAGAGAGAAACCCCCAGGGAGCTATAAAAATCAAGAAATAAAGAAGAAGAAGTAGTAGTTTTAGTAGACAGTTAGTTGTAGTTTTAGTTTTACTTTCTCAAGTATGAATTTGTTGTAATTTTTAATTCCCAGTAAAACCTTCAGTTGTAATTTGTTTACTTTTGATTAATATAAGTCTTTCAATTCAGAAATTCAAGTTTCAGTGCAAGTTTTTAGTTTCATCAAAAATAAAAATAAAATACAAAAAAATAAATAAATAAATAAATAAATAAAAAGAGAGAAGGTAAAGGGAAGAGGATGGTGCAGAGCTTGGAATGGGGTACACTAGTGCTTTGTGGAGAGCTATAGGTTGTTCTTTGGAATGGGTTCTCAGATTTCTCATGGGATGCAATTGTAAGCATTTTACCATAAGATTGTGATTTATAGCTCCATTGATTATACCTGATCACTTCTGTGTTTTTCATGTCTGTTTGGTGGATCTTAGCTAGATTATTGCCCTGTTTTGCACCTTTGTCCATTAGAATACTTGTTGGGTCAATTTATGCTTTGCACTGCCTTTATTAGCCATAGTTGCATAAATGAGTTCTGGCTTATATTGGTGTTTATTCAACATTCCAGTAGCTTTCATTAAGCCTCTTGGATCTGTTTTAAGTATTAGATCAGTAGGTTATAGGTTAAGATTTGTAGTTGTAAGGTGATTCACAATTTAAGGGAGTGTTTGGGTAAGGTTGTGTTTTAGGTGTTATAACTGTTTTCTCATTGTTCTTTATGTCTCAGTAGGTCACTAGAGGTTAATGTAGGTTAAGTCAATAAAAAAATTGGTAGGGTTAAGTTTTAAAAGTCAAAGTTACCCCTAAATTTTATTACAGCTTAACTGTCTAAAATTTAGGATTGCTAAATCATGATCTTGGTTATAAACTTTGTTAATCTAGCCTAGTTTAGTTCCATATTAGCTTAATGTATCATTCTTAATCACTTAGGATTGATTAAATCTCACAAAAGTCAACTGAGGTGAAAAATTGAAAAAGTCAAATTTGCATTAATCTGTTTTTTCTCAAAAGTTGTAGGATTATTTCTGATTTTTGTGTTTATTCTTAGGCTGTGTATCTTGTTCCTATGTGTTGTCCAACACCTCATCTTTGATTTTTCACATCCATTTTGTTTTTGTGATTTTTGTACTGAGCTACACAAGCCCCCAAAGTGACTTGCAGGCTCACTGTGTGCCCTGCTGCACAGAACCATCACCCACCACCACCACTTTGTGGTGGTGTTCTGACCACCTCAGTGGGCCCAAGGCCACCACAATTGCTCCTTTCCACCCCCTCCTACCAGGGATGGGTTTTTGACCAATGGTTTGACCCCTAATACCCTGGGTCCCACCTGAATAACCCCCACAAGGTTGTCCCATTTTCAGTCCTTAAAACAAATTTCCAAGTGCTTTTTGATTGCTTATTGCTTATTCTGTGGGACATTCTTGGCTTATTCCTGCTTATACAAGTTCCATAAGCTTAGTTGGATCTGTTTTAACCAGTGTGGGTCCCACTCATTGCCATTTAAGCTAATTTTACCCATTGGTCAACTGTGGTCAACTGTTGACCATTTTAGCTTATTCCAGCTTATTTTTAAGTTTTCAAAAAGTTTGTTTTTATTAAAGTTTGTTGTTTTTAAGTATTTAGTAGATTTGTAAAAGAAAAACCAAGAAAACCCAATTTAAAAATAAGTGATAGTTTCTATTTAATGTAATTTAATTTTAAATTTTCATTTTTAAATTTTAATTAAGTACTTGTCATTTTTATATTTTTATTAATTATATCTTATATTAAAGTAGTTATAATAATTTTCTCAGATTTTTATTTTATCTTTAAGTATTTATTAGAATTAATTTTAGTTTTATTAATTATTAATTAATATTAAGTTTAAAATAGCATTATTAGTTTTTATTAAGTAAAATCAAGTTTTTATATTTTTTATAGCTTTTATATGTTATAAAGTAATTTTAGAAATTTTCTTAGAATTTTTACTGTTCATTTAGTAATTTTCTTAATTTAAAATAGTTTAATTAATAATTAGTAATTAATAAGTAATTAATTAATAGAAAAATCACAAAAAGACAAAAATAGTTATTTTTAATTTTAGAACTTATTTTTAGTCATTTTACAATTTTAGAAATTTTATTTTCACATTTTTAGTATTTAATTAATAATGTATTATATTTAAGTATTTTAAATATTAATAATAAGTAATAAATAGTTTTTAATTAATATTAAATAATTAATTAGGATCAAAATTTATTTTAATTTTCTAAAAATTTTCTTTTACCTTTACTTTGTAAAAAAGTCATTTTCACCCCCTGGGTGTTTTCAGATTTACGTTTTCACTTTTTATTTGGTACGCTTACGTTTTATTTAAACGTAACGTACGCGTTTTTAAGTTTTAAACGTTTCTAGTTTTTGTAACTTTCCCGTCTTATCCTTATAGCTTGTTTAAGCTATTTCGTTGTAAATTCCTTAGTTTAAACTCACTCAAACCATTATCCATCCAGATTCACCCGATCAACTAACCGTTTGATTGCAATTCACACCTCGTCGGGACTTTAACGACCCGGGAAAACCCTATATTCCACGGAGCATTGATTCTAGGCTATCTTTGACTTTGTTGACCTTGGTCAATAATAATAAGACGGTTCTGAACCAATCAATAAGTCGTAAGTTATTCATCTCAGACACCATTGTTACGTACCTTAGGTAACTATAAAATAAATTGCAATACAAATAATAATGTAATATATAATATACATAACGAATGTAATAAGACGTAAGTCGGTCACACATATATGTTGCCCTAGATAATCAACGGCTACATATAATACCGTGTCTAACAAAAAATTTATATATGGTAAGTTGGTTACAAAATCATTACTAAAGTTATACGCAGTTATAAGCTGTACTTATCTATGGTAAATTTTAAATTTTAAAAATAATATCAATCGAATGATTTTGCTAAATCACTTATGTTACTACTTACAAGTCTCGGTTTACACAATACGAATAAAATTTATTTTAAAATTTTAGTTTAACATAATGACATATAAGAATTTATCAGTATTTAATATTTTATAACTGTAATATTATACAAACGAGTTTCAGACTATAAATGCAACTAATAATTTATTTTAATTAAATATGTAGGTGTGTACTTATAAAACTAGCTTTCATTGTAATACTTCCCCCTACTTATAATCTCATGCATCTACAAATTTTTGAGATTTTAGTTAAATTATTTATCGTTATCGGTATTCTAGTTTTTAACCTGTATTCTAGTTAAACTATTATCTAAAAAGTACTCAAGTAAATGATAAATAAAATTTAGTCACTCAAACTTCACGTTAATTATGCAAACTATCAAAGTCTTAATTATGTTCCGTTGTTGTGAAAATATAAAAAATGATAATGTTTAAAACATTTATACATGCATTGTTAAGTTGTACCTATAACTACTACCAACCAACATTATGTACAACTAATTTATGCAACTGTATAAAGAAAATAATTCACATAACCGAGTTTGAAATGTTATATGTAAGTCAATCAAACATAAAACTTTCACAATAATGAAACACGATTTAACCTTCGAGTGGTTTCTATAATCATGAATTCATGATAAAGTAACAGTAACTAAATTGGAACAAATGTCAAACTTTGTTATTATTTCATGATTTTCACCATTTAACTATAACAAGGTTTCGAGCCCGCGCATTGCGGCGGGGTGCTAGCATATGATAGTGTTTGAGACATTTGGATCTATACGATAATATTGTAAACATCGGAACCGTCAAATTTTTCTCAATCGAAATCGGCTTGCCCTTTTTTTTTTTTTTTTTTTTTTTTTTTTTTTTTTTTAAATAACGCGAGAGCATCTTTCCTAAACAATTTTTCTTAGAAAAGCCTTTAATTATTGCTGATATGCTGAAGCCAACGACATTACTCTTTAGTAATTCCGTTTTCGAAAACCATGGCCAAACCATACCCGGAGTATTTAATTTGGTTTCGTGCAACATGATGGACCACAAGTTTTCCTTGCTTGCTACACGATATCAACAACACGATAGTTGATTTAAGTCTTGGTAACTAAGATGAAAAGTCGAATCATCATCACGACTTACATCTCCAAACCCAAGCTGATATCTGCACCCAAAAAAAAAAAAAAAAAAAAAAAAAAAAAAAAAAAATTCCAAACACGAACAAATCTACTTTCTCAGTAAATAGCGGCAACCATTAGTCCACCACACAAACGGCAATTAAAACATATGAACAATAATGCAAAGACTTTAACAACATTGTTCAAGGATCTGCCAAACGAGACAATTTTGTACAAACATAAACAAAAACCATAAAGTGTTCAACCCCATACATCATCAGGTCACAACTGTGACTTACATAATCCGAACCCAAGCGCCCCCACCATTATATGAAAATGTGACAATGCAGAAAAACACCAAAAGCGACCGCCTTTCAGTCACTCCTCCTCCCTTTTCCTAGCTTCCGTTGACCTATTAGGACCGGATAAAGTGGCCTTTTTTTGCGGATCTGGTCCTGGCTTCACTCTGCAACGTTGTTTTTCCTCTTTCTTCAACCTTAACCAAATCCGGTGATGGTTGTGTGTCTAAGACCGTAGAACAAATAACACGTGTCAATAATAAGCAAACATGTACTCTTCTTTTAAAGAAGTAAACATGAACTTATAGGTTCTAATCGCTAGAGTTCTCTGGTGCTTTGGTTACTACATTTGCTTCAACGATACCACCAAAAACATTATCTACAGTGAAATCTACTGATCCTATCTTACTCGATGTATTGAAATGGAATTGGAATGTACACTTCTTCCCTTTGTTCACAAGCATTTCCGCTGGTACTTGCTGAGGATAGGGTATTTCGAGCATTTGAACCAATATGTGGCATTGATGTCTTGTGATATCATCGGCACACGAAGTGAAGAAAGTAAATGTCGCTTCTGCTATTCCATCTGAAACAACGACTTTGAAGTTGTACCTGTATGTTCAGAACCGGTATTCAAAATGGGACAATTATTTTTTTTCGGAAATATATCATGTGATTTGCAAGGAGTTTGCCTATACACAGCCTTTGGCTGCGGTCCAGATCTATACATTCCCAGACATCATTGTCGTTCCTGACCTTGCCTGTATACTCAGTGCATGATATGTAAAACCAATCTCTTGATCTGTTTACAGTAAGTACGATCGCTTTACGTTGTGAACCTAACACCCTGTAACCATAAGCAAACCTAAGTATCATCTAAAATACATTGCCAAACACCCCTTAATACCATTCGACTAAACAACCAAATAAAAAACAATTCGATATAAGTTTAAGGCTCCCTTGTTTCATAATATCTGACCTTGTAGCTCTCTTGGTTTTGTTGAAGCAACAATACCAAAGAATACCCTTTCCTCATCTACTCTTTCTCTCGGTCCTCCAGACGTTATTTGCATATTGCAAGTGGCATGTTAACATTGTGTTTTTTCATGTATCTGTTCCACATTCCTATGTAAATAACCAACTTATATGCTGTGAGATACTAGCAAAAAATTATCAGGCCATGGCCGATTCTGATGCGTGCTACTTACTCGGCCCAAGACTGCTCGATTCTTGGGATATCCGGATTCAAGTAGTAGTGAGTTGTCAGTATGGCAGATAACAGTAAGTCTGGAATGTCAACGACAAACGCTATAAGCAAATAACTTTTGTTTAATATGAAAATGTTCCTTGACTACATTGAATAATTAAGCAAATACCTCTGTATTGTGACACTCGACATGAACTGACACCAATAATCACCGGAATCTCCATTGATGAGTGGCCTCTTACTCATCATTTTATACCCGGAAAACCCACAAAAATGACCAAAAACACCAAAATAGACCAAATATTATTGCAAATATCCTTGGATTGTGTTTTTTATATTTTTAGGTACAAAAGGATTGAAAACAAGGCAAAAGCGGACAAAACCAAGCTTGGATGGGAAAAAGAGCAAAAAGAGACATACTGGATCGATCGACACCATTTGAGCATTTAATGAAGAAAAGAAAAGTCAGAGTCAAACCCGGGAAGCGGCATGGGGGTAACCATGGAAAAATAAACCCAAAACCAAAAATTACCTTTTTACCCCTTAATCCCGAAAACCCAATTTTCAAACCCGAAAACACCAAAACCCTAATCACAAAACCAAAATTACCTTTTTACCCTTTAAACCTAAAAACCTAATTTCCAAATAAATCCTAAAAACATTATGTTTAAAGCTTTTTATTTAAACCATTTTGCTAAAAACTTTTTCTAATAACTAAACCTAAAACATTTTTGTTAATTACTAAGTTTTTATTAAAATTATATATAATAAAAAACTATTTTGCAAAACTCTTTTACTTGAACCATTTTTTTACAAAACAATATAACATTTTATTAACACTAAACCCTTTTACTAAAACAAAACTAAAACTATATTTTTTTTACCTAAACTAAACCCTTTTATCCTAATCCTATAACCCATTATCACTAAACCCATTTGACAAACCCAGCCTAATCCAATCCCCCTAAAACCTAACCCGTTTTAATACTAATCACTCAAAGGTTCAAACCAGGGGTCAAGTGACAAAGGGTCAAAACAAAAGGTTCAAAGGTCCAATTTTCCTTTACTAGACCCCTTGGTCAAACACACCATTCAACACCCTTTGCCTGATTTACTCGCCAAAAACAAAGACACTCACCCTGTCTCTTTCAATCCAACTCACCTCCCAGACCAAGTGTAACACCCTAACCCAAAAGGGCTAAAGTGTAACATTAGGGAGTCAAATCAGAACACAAGTGAAACAGAGATACATTTCTAATACAAAGTTTACAAAGGGTTACAAGGAAAAACTAAACAAAGTACAAGATACAAAAGGGGCAACAATAATATACTAAGCCCAAACATAAATGCTCCTAGTCATCTCTAAGTCCAGTAAGTAGCTAACAAGGTGAAGTCTTCTAAGCCAAAAGTAAAATCTTCTTCCATAACCCAGCTTCCTACTAAACCTGCCGCAGGAAAAGAAATGCGGCTGAGCTTACAAAGCTCAGTGAACAGATATAACAGATAAAAAAGCAGAAAATAAGGAAACGATACGAAAGAGATACAATAAATAGAGTTGAGAAGATCATAAGGATTACAAGATAAAGGGAGTAGGATAAATGGTTAAGGTATAAGGTGAGTGTATGCATCAGTATATTTACTCCAGGCCAAACAAATATCCAAACCATATCATACCTTCATAGCCAATGTATTCGGAGGGGAGTCCTCGGAATACCAAATATAGTAGGAGGGGAGTCCTCAAGTAATCAATGGAGTAGCTAGCTCCCAAAATGTGAGGGACTGCATGCACGCATGCCCAATCACCAAATCAAATATAATGTATATCCAAATCAGATATCCAAACAAATACCAAACAAAACTAGGATGCATCCATACGCCCATGCAAATCAAATCATAGTGGCCAAACAAATATTCTTGAGCTCATAATCATATAACAAAAAGGGACAGTGTGGTACATCTCTCCAACCACACTAGAGTCATAACATTGGTGCATCAATGCTACGGTCATGGACCCCCCATAACTGGGAACAGATAATAATGCCTAGGTAAATACTGAAGGGTCAAAGTAACCATAGTTCAAATCAAATGTCAATATCAATATCATGGTCAATTAATCAAGGTTTAAGACCAAGTTTCAATATCAAAGTTTCCTGTAATATAAGTGCCAATGCCAAAGGTTCCATATCCCAAAGTTCCATAAGTGCCCAAAGGTCCAAATATACCGAAGGTCCACATAGGCGAGGATCAAGTCAAAGATGCAATATTAAAGGTTCAAATTATGAGACTGAAATATATCATGAGTCCAAATAAGATAAGAGTTCACAAAAGAGGGAGATAGAGATATAATTCACGAGGGAGATAAAGTGGAACACTATTGTTGAAGGGGCATTAAACTGAGGGGTCAACAAAACAAGGTCAAAGTTTGGTAAACCTCTAAGTCTTCAAGACATCCCAAAGTTCAAAATCCCATGGTTCATAATAAAAGGGTCAAAGTGTAAGTTTAAAACAAAGGTTCAATTTAGAAGGTTCATATCAATTATCTTAAAGGTTCGTAGTAAAATCAATTTAAAAGGTCATTATCAAAGGTTCATTTAAAAGGAATCTTCCAAAAGATAGCATTTATAAAAGTGATCTTTAATGAAGGTTTTCATAAAATATTCTTTAAAAGTGGTCTTTATGAATTTGTAAAATCCCATATAAAAGTGATCTTAAATCATGCTAGAAGTGTAGTTTTAAAATGGTTTCTCTTTACAGCTTTTCCATATCACAGTTAAGAAAAAAAAGGTTTTCAAATCCTGTTAAAATATCCCAAAAGAATTTCAAAGTTTCAAAGGCCCAAAGGCTAAGGTCACAAAGGTTAACGAACGGGTTATGCCAACATCATACCATAAGGGTTCAAACGAATATCAATAGGATCACAATACCAACGAAACACATCAACCACAGAGCCAAAGTACAAAGGAGTCATAACAATGACCAAACGGAATCATACACGATAACAAATCAAAGACAAAGTCAAGAGAGAGAAAGGGTGCATTTTTGCTGAAAGAATGCAGAATATCTGTACCTTCACCGAATAAAAAAAAAACCAAGATCAAAAAAAGGAGAAAGATCACTCCCGCTTCACTGGACCTAGAAGAAAGCGAATAATGAATTATGAAGAGTTCAAATTATATAAGTTACCTCTCTTAGTTATCTTTCCATTTTTAGTAACTTTCCACACTTACAATTCCAATCCTTTAATTTTAATAATTTTGCGAATTCAACCATTTAATTTAATAAATTACAAATTAATCCTTATAATATTTATATTTACACATTAAGCCCTTAAGTATACAAAATTACATATTACATCCCTTACATTAATAATTATATGAAACACCTTTTATTTTATATAATTTCCAAAACAAACCCCCTTAAATTAATTAATTACAAATCAAATTTATTTATTTATTAAATTACCAATTAAACCTTTTAGTTACAAATTTTACACATAACACTCTCATATTACATTTTACCCAACTCACCCCTGGTCTAATACAACTTACAAAGATAACCCACATGTTTATAAAATTACAAAACACACCTTATATTATTTAAAATCCAGTCGGTTAACAACATATTTCATCAAACCCTAACCCTAAATTTATCCAATCATTATAGACATTAATTTAACCTCAAAAACACATTAATTATATCAAACCTAATACCAAAAATCCAAACCCTAACTTATACGATTTATACTTTATTTTTATGCTTTCTTTTTAATTTTTCCGATTATAAATTAATTCACAAATGATTACCCATGTTTCAAAGATTACTAAATTTAATTTTCTAATGTTATATAACCTGTAAAAGACCAGAATAAAATATATACAAAGCCCCCCAAAATGGCATGGTCGATTATGGATTTATTTTAGTTTTTTTGATTCTTATAATTCTTATGATTAATCAAGCATGCATGGTAATGTTTAAAATGTTTAAACATGATGAATATGATTAAAAGGGACGATACAAATACCCTCTTGATGGATTCAGACCAGAGGAAGAGCATAAACAATTCAGGAACTCTGGCCTAAAAGAAATATGACCCATATAATATCCCCAGATCACACAAACGATCCAGAAACCTTGACACTATTTTTAGCACCTTCTATGAACTTGTATGCACCCAGGAAAAATATATGGAAGCTCTCAAAATTGGGTATGCCACCTTTGTGGATTTTAGTTTGATTTAGGGTTTTTGAAAATGTATAAAAAGGAAATAAGGAGAACCGTGTATATAGATGGGAGGGGGGGGGGGGGAGTGATTTTAAGCCAAATTGGATGTATATAGACCAATTTCTGATTTTGAAATACTTTCCCAAAATATATAGCAATTATCCCTTAATTATATAATTTAAATAATTTAATTAGAAAATAATTACAAATTAAAAGTATATTCTGCCAAAGTAAATTTTATAGATGTGACAAATATTTTTAGAATCTTTATAAATATTGTAAGGTCCATATAAAAATATTACATATCATATATTACTAAATCCCATGAGTTTAGGATTTATTTTGCATTTTAAGTAATTCTTTTATTAAATTTGAAAGCATAGGGGCATTTTGGTCATTTAAACATATTATGAAAATGTGGGTTTTACAACTATCTCCCCCTCAAATGAATTTTTGTCCTCGAAAATGCAAAAGGTAAAGTGGTGAAACAACACGAAGGTACACTAGACTACTAACAGAAAAGGAAGTGGTTGACTTGCATAGACTCAGACTTAGAGAAATTTCAACAAACAGAATGACCCTGTTTCCCATGACTTGCTCTTATTGATCCAAAGATAGTTTCGGTTTCCCCAGAGAAGGCACATCGTGCAGAATCCAAATCAAAGAATCACATACCGAACGTAACAGATGACAATCGTATCCCCTTAAAAGATATACAAAGGAAGATATAGGATTGGGTGGGTATTTCGTCCGTGGACAAGGAAATGGACCGATCAGATGAAAATGTATCGAATGATAGCAATCATGAGGGTGACATCTATAAGTTTAACTCTTCAGATTTTCAAATAGCTTCGTCTTCAATACAACCTTTCAAATGTATTCTCTTAAACAGACAGATCTTGATTCTCAGAATCCAAAACCTCATATTTTAACTCATAACAGATTATCATGAAACAGATTCATCGAATAAGAAGCGCATACATAGCAAAACATAGGTGTAGCTCTTCAAAGTAACAGATCAAATCCATATAGGCAGAAAAACAGGTTGATCGATAACATCAAATGGCAGGAAGCTCTACAATAGAACTTATCAGATGCACAGAAGTCAACAATCGCATGTCGAGTATCTAACATATCAAAACATACGGCGATAAGGCGGATCAAACATACAGATTGAAAGAGTCCTAAAGTCTCACTACTCGCAGATAGTCGCAAAAGAAATCAGAAATCTAAGGCTCCTCTAAGGCACTTCTCAAGACATCCTATGAACATAACAAGTGCACGGTATGTGATGTAAGTATTATCACGTTGGCCAGGCGTCATAATACTAGCATCATATCAATATGCCCTCATGATGGTCATACTTTATCTCAATCAGTGAAATAAATCTACAAATCCACCTAACAGTCCAACTAACTCCTGGGTTATCCCTATTCAAAGGATTAATAACAAAACGATGTCGGCAAAACAAATGAAACTCGAAAAGATGTAACAAAGTCAAACAACCATCATCAAAAAGAAACATGTCGCCAGGGCATCAATTCTTCCATCATAAAGTTCGCTTCAAGAATTCGTCCCTTCAGAATCTTCTTATGTCCGAGTAGTCAGTCTTCATCCATCTTCCAATTTGAGAGTGAATTGGAATCATTAACTTGAGTTTGGTTTCCTCAAGCCTTCTGCAGTTCTTCTTGGAATGTGATGGAGTAATGTGAACCTTTGGTACGATCTTCAATCTCCTCATCATCTAGTCTGCTTCCACTCTCAATTCATCTTAGCACAACCAAGGTGAATAGGGAAGTGAGACCGCATGTCTTCATCAACTCCAGGTTCGCCATCTTGACTGGTTCTTGTGCTCTGCTCGTCAACTCTTCCGTCTGGCGAGGAATGTCTTCAACTCTTCAGAGTAGTCATCACTGTTGTCAACTTCAGGTTCTATCCAGCTCCGTCCTCTGTTGTGAAACTTGGTGGTTTAGCAGGAATCATAACCGGAACTCAAGGTGTCAAAATGATTCTTGAGATAAGATTAGTTTCTTCGGTGTACCAAAATAGGTGCAAGGGAAACTTTATAATCGCGAAAATAATGTACGAGTCTCCAGAACAATAATGGTAGCAAAATTTAACGATCGGAAATCATGGTAGGGAGTTTAAAAATAGTTCAAAACACCAAAGGTGAGACATAGCAGAACAGTCGTCAGCATCTCGAATGTTTAAGCAACCAACCATATATCAGAATCAAATCGAAGTTGACTTTCCAAAGAAAGGCAGATTATCATAGCATATTTTATCATTCCAAGGGGAAAGAAACATTCTTATACCCGTGGTTAAATACCACAAGACTCCTCATGGAAACAAAGATGGATAAAACAAAATCAAATAACGTCCGAAAACTTACAGATGATCACTAGAAGTTAGGGACGATCATAGCGTGCATCACATACATCATCGTCATGGAGATTCTCAAAATGTCCGGAGAGATATCAAAAGGATTAACAAATAGATCAGAGATCAAAGATAAAATCAATATAGCGTTATGCATTACCATGCAATCTTAAATGCCATCAAACTTACTAGTGGTAAACTTAGGTGGTGCAAAGATTTCTAACTCCAAAAGGATGATTCCAAAAAGGCATAGCTAAACGTAAGGCACGAATCAGAGTAATGTGGAAGCAAAGATACATAAGCAAAATCTTAAAGTCTACCCATTCCTTACTGGTCAAAACTTAAGTTCATGTAGGGGATTCCTAAGGCAAGTTCTTAAAGTCTATCTCTCTTAGTTATCTTTCCATTTTTAGTAGCTTTCCATACTTACAACTCCAATCCTATAATTTTAATAATTTTGCGAATTAAACCTTTTAATTAAATAAATTACAAATTAATCCTTATAATATTTATATTTACACATTAAGCCCTTAAATATCCAAAATTACATATTACACCCCTTACATTAATAATTATACGAAACACCTTTTATTTTATATAATTTCCAAAACAAACCCCCTTAAATTAATTAATTACAAATCGGATTTATTTATTTTTTTAAATTACCAATTAAACCTTTTAGTTACAAATTTTACACATAACACCCTCATATTACATTTTACCCAACTCACCCCTGGTCTAATACAACTTACAAAGATAACCCACATGTTTATAAAATTACAAAACACACCTTATATTATTTAAAATCCAGTCGGTTAACAACATATTTCATCAAACCCTAACCCTAAATTTATCCAATCATTACAAACATTAATGTAACCTCAAAACACATTAATTATATCAAATCCAATACCAAAAATCCAAACCCTAACTTATACGATTTGTACTTTATTTTTATGCTTTCTTTTTAATTTTTCTGATTACAAATTAATTCACAAATGATTATCCAGGTTTTGAAAATTACTAAATTTATTTTTCTGATATTATATAATCTGTAAAAGACCAGAATAAAATATATACAAAGCCCCCAAAAATGGCATGGCTGATTATGGATTTATTTTAGGTTTTTGATTCTTATAATTCTTATGATTAATCAAGCATGCATGGTAATGTTTCAAATGTTTAAACATGATGAATATGATTAAAAGGGATGATACAAATACCTTCTTGATGGATTCGAACCAGAGGAAGAGTAGAAACAATTTAGGAACTCTCGGCTGAAAGAAATACGACCCAAATAATATCCCCAGATCATAAAAACGACCCAGAAACCTTGACACTATTTTTAACACCTTCTATGAACTTGTATGCACCCAGGAAAAATTATATGGAAGCCCTCATAATTTTTTATGCCGCCTTTGTGGATTTTAGTTTGATTTAGGGTTTTTGAAAATATATAAAAAGGAAATAAGGAGAACCGTGTATATAGATGGGAGGGGGGGGGGGGAGTGCTTTTCAGCTAAATTGGATGTATATAGACCAATTTTTGATTTTGAAATTCTTTCCCAAAATATATAGCAATTATCCCTTAATTATATAATTTAAATCATTTAATTAGATAATAAATACAAATTAAAAGTTTATTTGGCCAAATTAAATTTTATAGATGTGACAAACATTTTTAGAATCTTTATAAATATTGTAAGGTCCATACAAAAATATTACATATCATATATTGCTAAATCCCATGAGTTTAGGATTTATTTTGCATTTTAAATAATTCTTTTATTAAATTTTAAAGCATAGGGGCATTTTGGTCATTTAAGCATGTTATGAAAATGTGGGTTTTACACCAAGACAAACCTTGATCACATGATGTCTTATGACTCCCATTGCCACCTTGGCAATCCAAGGCTCAAATTCTAATCTAATGGCTGAGAATTCAATGATTGGTCCCCAAGCTTATATCTATGGCTGTGATTGAACAGAGAAAGCACAAGATGGATCCAAAGCTTCATTCACTCAAAAAAGAAGCACAATACAAGAGGACAAGAGTTCAAGAAACCCTAATTGTGCTAGTATAAATAGAATGAGATGTGAGCCTTCAAATGGCAGTTAGGATTTTTAAGTAGAATACTATTTTTAGTTTTTCTTTAGTTTTAAATTCAATGTTTTTGTAAAAGTAATGTACTTATTTTCAAGTTTAATGAAAGTTTTTTTTAGTTAATTTATTTTCTTTGATTTACTGTTGAAATTTCATCTAAGCTACTATAAGCCTTTTTTCCATAACCAAAACCCAATAAGCTAATTGATAGCTTATTTTGTGTCTTAGTTTGTTTGTTCATTTAAGTTTACAAGCTAGAGCTTGTAGATTAGCTCCTCGGGCCTTTTAAGCAAAGGGAATTTGTAAGTCATTTTCTTATTTTAGCTTAGTGTAATGTTCATCTGCTTATTAGCTTATTTGTCTGCTTATTTCTAGTGTAGAGTTGCTTATTTATGCTTTTTGTTGTTATTTATGCTTAGGTTATAGTTTAATAGGTATTGGTTTAAGATTTTCTATCCTAACTATCTTATCTAGTCTCAACTGCTTATTTGTGTTTACTTAGATTATTCAGGATCAACTTTAGCTTTTTAAGTGTTTTTAGTTCAAGCTTAAATACCGTGGTCACAAATTTTGGTTCAAAAATAGTTTTTCATAATCAAAAACCAAAACAACCCTATTAAAGGAGTGTTTGGCACATGAAACTTTTTCAAGCTTGAACCCTTTTTGACCTAAATCTAGATTTCAAGTTACTTTAAATTACTGTTAGACATGATTTAGTAGTTAAGTTACTTAGTTTTGATTAGTTTTAAAGGAAGTTAGCAAGTTTTCCAATTTTTTTTTATTTAAAACTGTTTTGCAAAATACTTAGGTTAGAATTTAGATTAGGCCTATTTTAGTTGTAATTATTGCTTGAAATTAGTTTCATATGGTTTAATATAGTTGTTGTATATCTGGTATTCAAGTTTTCTAGTCAAACATTCCTTTTTACCATTTTTCAAGTCCATTTGCATCAGTCCTGCACAACTAAACAAGTCCAAACTCCACTTTTTGATTTCAGTTTTAGCTTATTTTAGGTTTAGATTTTGTTTGTACTAGTAGTTTATAGGTTGAATTTCACTTGTTTTAGCTTATTTATTAATTTGGAACAGAGTTGATAGCTTATTGGAGGGCTGCAAATCAGCCCCCTCAAGCCTGCAGTCCAGCTGTCCCAAACAGACATTCTTTATCAGCCCTTAGCAAGCTCATACAAGCTCAAATATAGCCAAAAATTGCTCTTGTTCTTTGGTGGCTTATGTTCATGTGTTTTAGCTTTTTGATACTTTTGCTTATTGGATTTTTGCTTATTTTAAGCCCAAAGTGGCATGTTTAGGCTGTTTTGAATATGCTTGTTTAAATGTTCATTTTGCTTAATTGTGCTTGTTCACTGTTTTTCTTTGCTTATTTAGATTAGAAATATTAGTTTAGGCTTAGTTTTAGTCCTTATTAGCTTATTAGGTCTCATTTGAACTTACTAGAGCTTATTTGATCCCTCTGATAAGCCATTTGTAACTTAACTTCTTTTTTTAGCAAAATTGATAAGCCTTTTGGCTTATTTCTGGCTTATTAAGTGTTTTTCAAAAATACTTCCTTTTTAAAAATTGCTTATTTTCTAGATTTTCAAAAGTTCCAAAAAAAAATTTTCAAAAAAAAAAAATATATATATATATATAAAAAAAAATAATAAATTGCGAAAAGGAAAAGCCAGGGGTCGAACCCCTGACCTCTCTCCTGCACACACAAATAACACAACACCAACACTTACTATAATTAGCACCCTAGCGATTTCTCAACCCTTATTGTAAAATCAATTCATTTAAGGCTTGTTTTTCCATTTAAGCTTATTAATCAGTTAGGTTATTAAGTGCTTATTGGTAATAGATTTTTGAAATTTCTTATTTTATTTGCATTCTTTATAACATCAAGTAGTTTTCATAATTTTTTTTAGATTTTCCCCTTGTTATTTAGTATTTTTTATTTATTAACTAGATTAAATTAGTATTTAATTCATAACTAATTACTAAAAAGTCAAAAAAATACAATTTTTTTTCAAAATTTTCTTTTATCATTTAGGACTTAGAAAAATTATTTCTGCATGCCTAGGGATTAAATTTCAAATTTTTTACGTTTAGGTTCATTAACGTTACGTTACGAGCCCGGTTTTAGTTTTTAGTTGCGTTTTTAGGTTAATTTAGGTCGCCTTTTGTGTTTTACTTGATTTTTAAGTAGTTTTTAGTAGGGGTGAGAAAATAAAACCGAAAAAGCCAAAACCAAACCGTAAACCGAAAAAACCGACCAAAACTAAAAACCGATGGTTTGGTTTTTAATTTTCAAAAACCGAAAAATAAGGTTCGGTTTTTAATTTTATAATAATATAAAATTAATATAATATGAATAAATAACTAAATAAATAAAATACATAAATTCATATTCATTTTGTGGGTAGATTTATAATATATTTATCCTAACATTTATGTTTATATGCGTATTTGTCATGTCGTGTGTTTACTTGATAATATATCAATAAATGTATGACGATGATCATACTATGCCTATGTTTACTTACATGTGTGTGTCTAATTTATATGTGTGCAACTATAGAATTATGCAATAAACATTATTAATTTATGGGATAGTTAGTAAAATAGCCTGGTTGCCCTGGGTCTAGGCATATTTAGCCCGTTTTTGAAAAATTCCCATTTTAGCCCGGGTAGCCCTGGGCAACTAGTGCATATCCAACTATAGAGTGCCACCTCGGGGCAACTTTTTTGTATTTTGGCCAACTTGAGGACACTTGTCATCTTTCGGTTGGCTATACGAAAGTTGCCCAGGGCAACCTGGGCTAAAACGGGAATTTTTAAAAAACGGGCTAAATATGCCTAGACCGCAGGGCAACGGGCCATTTTGGTAATTTTTCCTTAATTTATTATGCTTAGATTGACAAATAAATAAATAAATAAATAAGAATAGCCAATTTTCTATGTAATACAAGTTTGTTGGTATAAATTTGTCATGCCTAAACATAAATGGTTAGAAACCGAAAAATTGAACGGAAACCGATAATAAACCGAAAAAACCGAACCGCCAAAAACCGAACTGTTTCGGTTTTGGGTTCTATAAAAATTGAACATTTCGGTTCGGTTTCGATTCTAGCCAAAAACCGACCCAAACCGAACCATGCACACCCCTAGTTTTTAGATTGCCGTTATCGTTTTTAGTTTAACTTTGTGTTTTTGTCATTTTCTCGTACTTTAATTTAATTTAAATTTAAAAATCAAAATCAAAAATTAAATCCGTTATTCAAGCATTTTAATAACAAACCTAATACGATATCCTCGATTCACTCCTCGTTGGGAAACGACCCGGGTAATCACTTATCCGGATTTCTATAACGGATTGTGTTGTGAGTTGTGCACGTTGACCTTTTTTTGCAAAAGTTAGACTTGCATGATTCAATACACATCACCCACCCTTTCAACTGAACCCATGTCCAACTCTCGAGCAGTGTCAACACACATCGTAAATTCAGTGATATTTCCATTGTTTCATCAGACAATTTTAGTAGGTAAAAAAGCAAAAATACATTGCTCATTTTATACTGAAAATTTGCCATGCTCACAAAGCCACTTACTCCAAAATTTCAATGTCAATTTTTCTTCGAATAGTCTGTCTTTTACAGGGATCTCCAAAAACAACCAACTCTCCAACTGATCTAAACACAACCTATATAACCTGTGAACATAAAGCATAACTAGGATAGGCTTTTCGTTTACAAATAAAGAATAATATAGCCATGTGTTACCTTTTTGAAGAAGGTGCTGAATTTTACCCTGGCTGTCCGGCTTGAAATCTAGCTAATTATATGAAACAAAATTGAAATAATGGTTTAAAGCAGCTGCCAATATGTTTTCAAACTTTGTGTGTATCCCAAACTTAAGACTCGTCCTATTTTCAAGAGTCTGTTGCCACTTGTTTGTTGGCTCACAACTGAAATTTGAAACCCTGTACGTTGAACCAAGTTTAAGAATTGAACTAAATTATTTAACATCAATGACATTCATGTTTGCTTGTATACCATTGCCCTACTCACATTAACACATTTTAAGACAGGTACTAACAATTTACATGGGCATTACATATTCAATTTTATTAAACATACATATCTGTCAAGCAATATACAACAATAGTCAATCGGTTCTGGTTTGGGGACATTCCATGCCATCCATCTATGATACACTACGGCTTCCAAGACCATGTTCCGATCCCCAGGATTAAGCTACATAATATTAGTGTGCCATTCTAAAGACAATATTAAATGGAAAAAAGTTAGTACAAAAAACAACAATGGCAATAAAAGGCATCATCAGTTGCATAACAAAAAGAATAATAATCAAGCAACGATTCAAATAATAAAACTATTCGCAATTCTCACCCACAATAAATACGAGATTAAAAACCATATCATAATAGTTCAGTAACACAATAGATAGTAAAATATTTTCAAAATATCCTGTATAGTTCAAAAATTTTGATGGGAAATTTTTATAATTAATGTTTTTCATAGCATTTGGCGCTATTATCCGATCCCTTTTCTATTTAAAAACCAATTTTAGTCCTTCAGGAAATTGATCTTGGATAAAGTCTAGGTTGATATTTTGCAAATTCCGAAAACTAACAGCAGTCAAATAAAGATGACAAAAAAAAAGCATAAACCCAAACCTCGCCTCACAAAACAACCCAAAACTAAACATGCACTTTTGTAATCACCATGTGCCTAAGAAAACTGCAAAACGGTTCAACAATAAGTTCCAACATGTCTAGCATTCAATCACATGAACATGATAAATTGCAACAAACAAAGCAGCAACTACATGTCTAACATTCAATCACGCAAAACACTTGAAGTAAACTTGCCAATCCCCATTTTTGTAAACTCCAATCACTTAAAAATAACACACCTAAACCTAAGAACTTTAAGCACCTCAAGCACCTAGCCTAGAACCTTGTGTACCTACTTGTCATCACTAAGCACCTTAGAACACACCTTATAAGTAGGTGATGCACCTACTTATCACCATTCCCATCCGCGGCCCCCTAGGTGTCACCACCACCACCACAAGCCCCCTAGCTACACCATAGCACACCTTAGTCACCATCTAGCCTTTATGAATCACCTCCCCCTACTCGTGACACCACACCACCCTTTACTTGGCCAACAAGCCCAACGAGGGCTATATATACCCTCGTACACCCTCCCATTTCAAACCATCCCATTCTTTCTTCACCACCTCACTTCTATTACACCTAGAAATAGTATAAGAGCCTTAGTAAGCTTAGGAGTCTAAGGAAACAAGTCTTGAGCCCTTGTCGAGTTCATTTTCTATCGAGAAACCCTAAACCCTTGCAAACCCAAGTTTTCAATCATGTAAGATTTATTTTTGATTCTAATTGCTTTAGTATAGTACTAGGATAGTTATAGGTTGCCTTAGATCACCAAGGAACCCTTGCTTGAGCCTTGATCACTTTTATTTGCTAATTTACATTTAAAACCCTAATTTAGGTCGAATTGCTAAATATATACTATAATACCTTATCATAAGCTATAAGCTAGTTTAGACAACTTAGATAAGCTAATATTAGTAAGTCATAAGCTAGGAAACTCTTTTGTTTCATAAAAATATAGTTTGCATGGAATTAGGACTAGTTTTGCAAATGTTTCCATGCATAGGGGTATGTATGGTAAATATCTAAAAATATTAAGTCTAGGGACTGTTTTTGACATTTCTTAAAAGTATTAACTATAAGGATCCTTTTTGCAAAGTTATATAACCCTAGGATAAAAGTTATAAAAGTTATAAACTTATAAGGACTAGTTTTGCAAATATTATTAAGTTAAGGGTATAAATGGTAAATTTTGAAAACTAATAAGTCTAAGGGTAATTTCTATCATTTTCTCAAAACATATAAGTATAGGGACTAGAATTGAATAGTTTAGAAAGTTAAAAGTCTAAATTATATAAAGTATATAAGTTTAGGGTAGATATTGTAAATATATGAAACTTAAAGGTTATTAAGTAAATTGTTATCATAAAAACAAAGTATGATAGAATAGTAGGGAGCTTCATGTGAGGGGTTTCATTTGGGTATTCGTTTTTACGAGTTTGCTGGGTTTACGAATTAAAGTGCTCTGGCTCCTCAAACGTATATTACATGACCTTTGGATTATGGTGGCCCGAACGGTGTTATGTTATAACTAAATCTAAAATACTTAACTTAATTGTATGGAGCTTCATGTGAAGATTTATATACTTCTGAATTATGATGGCCCGAACGGTATTATGTTGGCAGCATTATACAATAGTAGGGAGCTTCGTGTGAGGAGTTATACTTCTAAATTACGATGGCCCGAACTGTTTTATGTTATAACTAAACATATAAACCCTAGGAGTAATTACTTAAGAAACTTAAAACAACTAAAAGAACTTAAACTACACAAACAAACCTACAAAACTCACAGGACACGTGAGTAAGGCAAATTGGTATCAGAGCTTCAGTTGTAGAGAACAAGGTCAAAACCTAAACTACAACTAATTTTCTAAAGTCCAAGAAAGTCCTCAGTGCCACTGCCATTCTCCGAAACAATATGTGTTAAAAGGTTAGTATAGTAGATAGTACCTAATTGTTAAATGCTTTATTTCAATACATAGTTATGTCTACTCCCCGCTATCCTACCCCTGCCTCATCTAGTTTACATACGGAGAATGCTCTTCCCTCTCTAAATGTACTGGATTATTCCTCAAAAACACATTTTCCCTGACTCTTTAGACGACTCTAGGAATAATATAGTTACACCATCACCCTTAGGATTTACACCTTTTCTAGACGACCCACACCTAGAACACTTAAGAGAATTCTATGGTAATACACCACCTATTCCTCCACCATCCCCTATTCCTTTTCCCACTATTTTACCCTCATCAACATTTGATCCTCAAGGATTCTTTATTCCCGAAGGATCAATGTTTCCTAGGAGACCCACACGTCCTCTATCACACTTACCTAGTAATGAGCCTAGTTTATTTAGGAGACAACCTTATGACTTAGCACCTTCCTATTTCCCCACAAATCTTCCTACCTCATCTTGGAAATTTGAGGTTGGAGGAGATTCCCATAGGTCACCTTTAGAAAATCAGGAAGATCAGGTTGAGAACATATTGAATAGTTTAAATGAATTTACTATTGATCTTCTAGAGAAGATAGAAGAAGGTCATAGTAATAGGCAAGTAGAAAATCAACAGAATTTTTGTAAATTTAAGGATAAGCTTAGACAAACCCGTACCCAGATTTCTAAAATTCAAAAGGAACAAATGAAACATAACAATAAGATCGCCTTTGCCCGTTGTTGCCCTATAAGTTTTAAGTTAGAATTTCACCTTAGGATGTGTACTATAAATAATGGTACTAGTTAGGTATGGAATATGTAAGATAAAATGCCTATAATATATGTTAGGAATACAATTATTCCTATAAAAGACTCGGTCACCTAAATGATGTAATAGCATTAAGTTAGCTCGTAGTTAGTTTATTTATTAGTTAGTATTAGTGTAAGTAACACCGTGGAAGAAGGACGGGTCTTTACCCACTGTATGCCTGATCCACAGCCCGGTAGAGGGCGTATTATTTGTAAGTATAAATACCCCTCTCCCACCAAGGGAGAGGGTTGGACCTTTCATTTGAAGTAATCTAATCTTTCTTATTTTCTTTCATTCTCTCTAAAGGTTCCCACTTTATTCTTCCTCTTCTAACATAAACGCCACACATCCACCATGTGCGTCATATTTGTGACTTAGTGTTTATCCTACAAATGGTATCAAGAGCCAAGGTTTCATCTTAGGGCCTTGAAGAATCGGATTTGGTGTGGTTTTTATTAGTTAGAAAAGTTTTTCTTGGTTTACATCTTGGTTTGATCTTTCTAGTGGTATATGATATGTTATGGGTGTACTTTTGTGATTAGTGTTGTTAGTACTACATAGTTTTTCAGTTGGATAAACTACATCATACGTTAATTTGAAGTTGTGATTGATTTTGGGTCGTGTTCTTACTAGTGGTTACCTCTTCTGTTTTTTATTCTTGGTAGCGGTTTGTTCCTGATTTTAGCGGTTAACTCTGTAGCGATTACTAGTTTGGAACATACGGACAAAACGCTAGATAGCGACGGGTCTGGACTTTAGTGGTTTGCGGTTAAATCTAGCGGTTTGTGTTAGAGTTTAGATTTAGTGGTTTGCTCCAGCGTTTTCCTCTAGTCAGTGTTTACCTACTAGCGATTAACTCATCTAGCGGTTTTCCAAGATTAGCGGTTACCTCAGTAGCGGTTACCTCTTCCAACGTTTTGCTCCATTTAGCGGTTACCTTGCCTGGTCTAGCGTTTGACTCATCTTTGCGATTAGCTCAGTATTGCGATTACCTGAAATTAGCGGTTTGCTCCTACTAGCGACTACCTCTACTTTTAGCGTTTAATTAAGTGGTGAGGTTCTAGTGATTGGTAAACCATTTGTATTTGGTGAATTGTTGCAACTTAAGTCGTTTCGATTAATCTGATTGTGATTTGACGTTGTGAGTTAATTCTTACGACTTGACTAATTTCAATCGGATCTATTGTAACTTGACTTGTCGCGACTTGACACTTAGTGCATACTGTGACCCATCCGGTATCTCTCTCTAAGTCTAATTCGCTGAGTACATCTTCCGATTTTTTTTGTTGACTTTAGTAAAATCCCTAGAAACAATCATTTCTCTGTTTAAGTCACAAGAGCTGTAAAATCCCGTTTGAAGACTTTGTCATGGCTACTATCTCTGACGATATTCAAGTTGCAGGGTCCAATACTCGATAGGACTGATTATGAATCATGGGCACAAAGAATCAGACTTTACTGTCAGGGCAAGGAAAATGGTGAGAATATTCTGCGATCAATTGATGAAGGTCCCCTGCAGATGGGTACAACAAGGGTTGTCATCTCCATAGCTGATGATGGAACTCCTACCCATGGAATTGACAGGCCACGTACCTACAATGATCTCAGTGAGGCTGAAAAGAAGCGATATGATGCAGATATTCGAGCCTCCAACATCGTGATACAAGGTTTACCCAAAGATGTTTACAAGCTTATAAATTTCAACACTGAAGCAAAAGCAGTTTGGGACAATGTCAAAATGCTTCTATCTGGCTCGGAATTGACCAAAGAATACCGTGAGTCACAGCCGTATGATGAATTTGAGCATTTCAAGATGAATCCTGGTGAAAACATTACCGACTACTATGTCAGATTTCACAAGCTTGTCAATGACATGAGAATGATCCAAATGACAATGCCTAACATCCAACTCAACTCTAAATTTGTCAACAACATGTCACCCGAGTGGGATCGTTTTGTCACAGCAGTGAAACTCAACAAAGGACTGAGGAATACCAACTATGAACAACTGTTTGCCTACTTACAACAACATGAGAAACATGCAGCGTTTGATCGTCAACTAAGATAAAAGCTCAATCCACCCTCTACTAATGAATCACTTGCTTTCATGACCAGCACATTGCCAATCAATCAGCCTTTGTCATCAGTGGATCACTCATCTTTACAATCACCTGTTGCCATGAATACCCATCTTGACTCAGGGTATTCTCATACTGATAAAATGATTGACAACCTTTCTAACCAAGTGTCTCTGCTCATTCAACAATTCAGAGTTGTACTTCCACCAACCAACAACCAACTCAGAGCTTCCTCTAATCCACGAAATCAAGCTGTTGTGGAAGATGGAAGAGTAATGGTACAAAATGTTCAGGGCAGACAAAATGTGAATCAAAGGAATGCTGCTAGAGGCAATTTGTAGAACAGGATTTGAAATGTTAATCAGGGACAAGGAAGGCAACCCAAATGCTACAACTGTGGGGGTTTGGGTCACATCGCAAGGAATTGCACTCAGCCAAAGCGTCCTCAAAACTCAGACTACTTCAAGGATAAAATGTTACTCATGCAATCTCAAGAGAATGGAGCTATGCTGAATGGGGAAGAATTGGCTTTTCTTTCTGGGGATAATGGAAAGACATTTGATGATGATGTGGATGAACAACCTGTCCAGGATTTAGCTCTTAATGATCCAAACATCTTCCAAGCTGATGATTGTGATGCCTTTGATTCAGATGTTGATGACGAACCCACTGCTCAGACCATCTTCATGGCCAATTTATCATCAACTGTCTTAGCTCCACAACAATCTGGTCCCTCCAAATCATCCGTCATATCTGAGGTACTAAAGTTATATGATGAATGCAATATTGATGGTGAATCGAAGAGTTTCTATGATATACGACAGATTAACGTTAGTGAAACGAATGAGGCTGAATTGGAGAACATTAATGTTATTTCAACTGAGCAACAATCGGATCACAACATTAATCCTGACATATCTAGTAGAATATCTTCTGTTGTTTGTGATTATAATGTGATGCATGAATAGAGGATTCATAATGAAATACAACGAACAAACGTTGCAGAATTAGATATCGCCAATATGGGAAATAGCAATGTTGTCCCATATGAACAATATGTAAAGCACAATGCCGAAGTTGTTGTATCAAGTGATACTTCCTCTGTTGATGATAATGTGTGTGAATTAGATATGTACACTGCTGCTACACCTGATGACACTTTGACCACTAGGATTAATACTCTTAAGGATCAAGTAATGTGTTATGAACAACGTGCAAAATTTGAACTTATTGAACGTGAACAAAAGATGGATGGCAAATGAAGGCATATATAACTGAACATAATTTAAAAGAAGATGCATTAAAACAAGAAATAAAATCTGTTCAGAATCAACTTGATCAAGCTGTTAAGGAAAAACTG
Source organism: Artemisia argyi (assembly GCA_030686995.1). Classification (NCBI taxonomy): domain Eukaryota; kingdom Viridiplantae; phylum Streptophyta; class Magnoliopsida; order Asterales; family Asteraceae; genus Artemisia; species Artemisia argyi. The sequence continues at coordinate 133,981,970 of CM060693.1, read as the reverse complement.
GAAATTCAGGAGAGTTTAAGTGTGCTAAAAGGTGAATTTAAAGAAAAAGAAACTAAACTACTAAATAAAATTTTCAACCTTAAGGAGTTGAAGAACAAGCTTGAAAATAAGTTATACATGAAAGGTCAAACCATACAAACAGCTCAAATGGTTCAAAAGCACATGAAACTTAGGGATAAGCATAGTGACAAGGATTTAGGTGTGCCTAAAACAAATTACCTTAAGAGCTTTAGTGCCTCTCAACCTTCCTTGTATGATGCCAATGTTATGCTCACACCTAATCATGCCCCCCCAAATAGTTGGTATGATAAAGAAATGGATGATCTTGAGTCTGCCAATAGAGAGAAATTTGATTATAAAACGAAGGATCCCGTGTGCATTAAACACTGTGTCATTGTCAAACCCCATGATTATTATGAACAAAACCGAGTGACTGTTTTTGCACCTCAGACTAATTTAACACCAGAACAGGTATTTTGGCCATTAGATGTTGAGAAAATGAAAACTGATGAACTTAAGGCCAAGATCCCTCAAAAGCTTGCTGCCCCAACGGTGTATCCCCCCAATACACCAATGCACTTAGTTCAGTTAACACTTCCCACGCAATGTAAAACTCTAATTGGCATATATGTCCTCTGTCAAATGTTCACTGATTTTGATAGAACATGCAAAAAGAGAATCACACCAACGGGAATTACTGAGGACGAAAGGGGTTTTGAGATCACAAAAGAGTGTTATTTAACTGAAGTTATACCATTTTTTAAACTAATCAAAGAACACTTCGAGGGTCTAAGACAGTCCCTTGACGGTGAACTGAAAGAAATGAAAGAAGTGTTTAAAAATATGGAAAATAAGGGTAAACAAATTGCAATAGACCTTCAACATAGTGAGATTGCAAGGAAAAATATCCTTATCATGAATGAAAATTTGATTGCTAAATGTATTGCTCAAGATATTTTCTACACTGATACTGATTCTACGTTAAATGCTTGTCAATTTCATGAAATGTCTATTACTTTGAAAGTTCTCCAAAATTGTGTTGTTGAGCTTGAGGGGGAGAATTTGAAACTGCAAGAAAAAATTCAAAATGATGATCATGACAACATGGTCAAGCACTTTTCTAAACTAGAAGTTGATAATCTTAAACACTGTGTCATTGTCAAACCCCATGATTATCTTAAACACTGTGTGCATTAAACACTGTGTCATTGTCAAACCCCATGATTATTATGAACAAAACCGAGTGACTGTTTTTGCACCTCAGACTAAGTTAACACCAGAACAGGTATTTTGGCCATTAGATGTTGAGAAAATGAAAACTGATAAACTTAAGGCCAAGATCCCTCAAAAGCTTGCTGCCCTAACGGTGTATCCCCCCAATACACCAATGCACTTAGTTTAGTTAACACTTCCCACGCAATGTAAAACTCTAATTGGCATATATGTCCTCTGTCAAATGTTCACTGATTTTGATAGAACATGCAAAAAGAGAATCACACCAACGGGAATTACTGAGGATGAAAGGGGTTTTGAGATCACAAAAGAGTGTTATTTAACTGAAGTTATCCCATTTTTTAAACTAATCAAAGAATACTTCGAGGGTCTAAGACAGTCCCTTGACGGTGAACTGAAAGAAATGAAAGAAGTGTTTAAAAATATGGAAAATAAGGGTAAACAAATTGCAATAGACCTTCAACATAGTGAGATTGCAAGGAAAAATATCCTTATCATGAATGAAAATTTGATTGCTAAATGTATTGCTCAAGATATTTTCTACACTGATACTGATTCTACGTTAAATGCTTGTCAATTTCATGAAATGTCTATTACTTTGAAAGTTCTCCAAAATCGTGTTGTTGAGCTTGAGGGGGAGAATTTGAAACTGCAAGAAAAAATTCAAAATGATGATCATGACAACATGGTCAAGCACTTTTCTAAACTAGAAGTTGATAATCTTAATCTACAATTAAAATATCAACATTTGGAAGAAAGGATTAAAATATCAAAGGCATCTTCTGATGTTCCTGAATTTGATACATATTTTGAATTAGCAAAAAGGGATGAAAAAATTCAAGCTCACACGAACACGATTCGGAAGTTGAGGGTTCAAATTGCCCAATTGAAATCTTCCATGAATGATGTGATTGATTCCAATAAACCAAAGTCTACAGATTCTCAGGATTTTCAACTTCAAAACATGATCAATAAACTCAAATATGAAAATGAATGTTTTCAAGCTGAAAATTCTAAAGTTAAACAACATTACAAAGAGTTATATGATTCAATTAAGATCACTCGAGATAAAACCAATGAAAAGATAACTTCTTTGCTAAATGAAATTGAGAATCTAAAGACTAGGGTGAAAGGGAAAATGCCGGTCATTTCAAGTGACAAATCAATGGTCTGTGAATGTAAAAAATATGCATGTGAGGCTGTGTACATACCGCTTCCCCTCAGGAACAATGAGTTAGCCCATAGTGATTACCTTAGACATCTTAAGGATTGCCTTAACATGACCCGTGAGACCATTGAAGAAGATAAAATGGCGAGAACCTCTGACAACACATTATCAGACATTAGTTTTCTCACCAAACGGTCACAAGAATTGTTAGAATATGCCATAGGTACGTGCCCCAAGATTCTCAACATGCAAGATAGAAAAGTCACATCCTCATCTAAGAGTTTGAAAAAGCATGTTACCTTTGATATACCGTTGGCTAGGTCTAATCATAGCACATCACCACCTAGAAACCAAACAACTATGCAACAATCTAATGTTCCCATCTTCAATTCTACAGGAGTAAGCAATGACACTAAAGCTAGCGGGTCAAAGCCTAAAGGCAATACAAGGAATGATAGGACTTCACCAGCTAAGAGTGCTCAAGGGAAGAAAGTAGAAGACCACCTTAGGAACAATAAGATTGATCTGAGTGAAACGAATCATGTTGATTCTTGTATTAGCGATAAGCATACTGTAATTAATTCGAATTCTAATGATACTTGTAAGACTTGTAATGATTGTTTAATTTCTAGTAATCATGATGATTGTGGTGTGTCATTTTTGAAATCTTCTTGAAAATCCTCAGCTAAGTTTGCTGAGACATATAAACTGGAAAACCATACCTGGAAAGCTACAGGAAAGATGTTTACCAATGTAGGATATCAGTGGAAACCTACTAGAAGAAAATTCACTTTAGGAGGCCAGTGTCTATTAACAAGAATACCCGACCCTAAATATTTAGCGGTTAAGAAATGGAAAGCAACTGGTAGGAAGTTTCCTTTAGTGACTCAATGCCTTGATGATAAGTCAGTAACACCCACTAGTATCATTTCTTCTGAGGAAGCCATTGTAAACACTAATCCTGTCTCTTTCAAGTTTGCTTGTGCTAACCAATTGGATCTCAATTACACTTGGGGATCCATGTTTTTCAGTTATCCATATATGTATGATTTCAAATGCAGGTTGTACAAATCGTCCTGTGGTATTTGGACTCAGGCTGCTCAAAACATATGACTGGGGATCGCTCTCGGCTCAGAAATTTCGTGAAAAAGTTTATCGGGACTGTCAGATTCAGAAACGACCATTTTGGAGCTATTATAGGGTATGGTGATTATGTGTTCGGTGACAGTGTGATTTCTAGAGTTTACTATGTGGAAGGACTTGGGCATAATCTATTCTCTAATGGACAATTTTGTGACTCCGTTCTTGAAGTGGCCTTCAGAAAGCACACATGTTTTGTTAGAGAATTGGATGGAATTGATCTTCTTAAAGGAAGTCGTGGCACTAATTTATATACTATCTCTATCAAAGACATGATGCAGTCCTCTCCAATTTGCTTGCTCTCTAAGGCCTCTAATAACAAATAATGGTTATGGCACTGTCGTTTGAACCATTTGAACTTCGGCACCATTAATGTACTTTCTCGCAAAGATCTTGTTTGAGGCATGCCCAGATTAAAGTATGAAAAAGACCATCTTTGCTCAGCATCTCAGTTGGGTAAAAGCAAGAACTACACTCACAAACCGAAACCCGCCAACTCCAACACTGAAGTCCTCCATACCCTTCACATGGATCTGTGCAGACCCATGAGAGTGCAGAGCTTCAATGGGAAAAGATATATTCTTGTAATTGTGGACGATTACTCACGATTTACATGGGTGAAGTTTTTAAGATCCAAGGATGAAACTCCCGAAATCATCATCAAAATCATTAAACAGTTGCAAGGCTTAACAAGACCATTAGAATCATTCGCACTGATAATGGAACAGAGTTTGTCAATCAACAACTCACTCAGTTTTATGAAAGTATCAACATGAGTCATCAAAAGAGTATTCCTCGAACACCCGAACAAAATGGAGTTGTTGAATGACGGAATCGTACACTTGTTGAAGCCACTCGCACGATGCTGATATTCTCTAAAACACCAATGTTTCTATGGGCTGAAGCTATTGCTACTGCATGTTACACTCAATAAGACACCATATGAGCTGGTGCATCTCAAAAAGCTGATCTCTCCTTTCTTCGGGTGTTTGGAGCCCTGTGCTATCCGACTAACGATAGTGAAGACTTAGGTAAGCTCAAGGCTAAGGTTGATATTGGGGTATTCGTTGATTATGCGCCAGATCGAAAGGGGTACCGAATCTACAACAAAAGAACCCGACAACTCATGGAAACGTTCCATGTCACGTTTGATGAGCTGATAGAGCATACGGCTTTAGGACACACCAATTCTAGACCCTCACCTAACCTTTTATCTCTTGGACCAATTTGTTCGGGACTTGTACATAATACCAACCATGTCACTCCTTATGTTCCTCCCACTTGTGAAGAATTGAAAAAGTTATTTGACCCTATGTTTGATGAGTACTTCGAGTCACAACAACCTCACGAACCTGTACAGCAAGCTGCAGATCCTAATGTTATGGCTGTAGATGCCCCCTATGCCACTAATGGTCCATCTACCTCCATCTCTTTAGATCTGGATGCTCCAGAATGTAGCAACTCTCAACATGAGTCAAATCTACAATCATCTTCTGAACATCAAGGAATGACAGCTGAAAACTCATGTGAAGTTAATCTTTTTGCTCCACCTGAAGATGAACCATTTGAAAATGTGTTTGCTCCTGAATCCTCCAATGAAGCATCATCCTCAGGAGAATCCAACAATGCTATATCAGTCCACTACCGTCAACCTCACGAATATCTCAGAAAATGGACAACTGATCACCCTATTGACAACATCATAGGAAATCCCTCACGACCTGTGTCCACCAGAAAACAACTTGCCACAGATGCCTTGTAGTGCTTCTTCAATTCCGTCTTATCCAAAATCAAACCCAAAGATTTCAAGGATGCATTAACTAAAGTATCCTGGTTCATAGCAATGCAAGAAGAAGTCCATGAGTTTGGTCATCTCGATGTATAGGAATTTGTACCGCCACCTGAATGCGCAATGATCATTGCTCTCAAGTGGTTCTACAAAGTAAAACTTGATGAGCATGGTGATGTATTGAAAAATAAGGCTTGGCTAGTTGCTAAAGGTTACAGTCAACAAGAGGGTAAGACTTTGAAGAATCGTTTGCACCAGTTGCTCGTATCGAGGCCATTAGAATCTTCCTTGCCAATGCTGCTAGCAGTAACATGATTGTTTACCAGATGGATGTTAAGACTACCTTCCTGAATGGAGAGTTGAAAGAAGTGGTCTATGTCACTCAACCTGAAGGCTTCGTGGACCCTGAACGACCAAATCATGTATATCATTTGAAGAAGGCACTTTATGGTCTTAAACAAGCTCCTAGAGCTTGATACGACACCTTGTCCAAGTTTCTCCTTGCAAACCGATTCACCAAGGGTGTTGTTGATCCTACCTTGTTCACTAGGAAGACTGGAAACAATCTACTCCACGTTCAAATTTATGTAGATGATATTATCTTTGTGTCATCCGACTCCAATGAATGTGATCAATTTGCAAAGGAAATGAGTTCCAAGTTTCAAATGTCTATGATGGGACAAATGTCTTTCTTCTTGGGGTTACAAATCTCATAAAACCCAAGTGGCATCTTCATTAATCAAGCCAAATATGCTAGTAACATTCTAAAGAAGTTTGGTTTTGATTCAAGTGACACAGTTGACACACCAATGGTTGAAAGATCCAAACTTGATGATGACTCAACAGGCTTATCTGTTGATCAGACCAAATATAGAAGCATGATTGGATCTCTCATGTACCTCACAACATGATTGAATATTTAGGTATCTACAAGGAACCATTCACATGGGTCTCTGGTACCCTAAAGACAATGCTATGGCTCTTACGGCTTACTCAGATGCTGACCATGCGGGTTGTCAAGATACTCGCAGAAGTACGTCAGGAGGTGCTCAATTTTTGGGTGAGAAACTTGTAAGCTGGTCATCTAAAAAGCAAATGTGCACATTGATATCCTCCACAGAGGCTGAATACATTGCCATGTCCTCGTGCTGTGCTCAAATTTTGTGGATGAGATCTCAAATATCAGATTATGGGTATGACTTCAACAAAATCCCAATGTATTGTGATAACAAAAGTGCCATTGCTTTGTGCTGCAACAATGTCCAGCATTCCAGAGCCAAGCATATTGACATCCTTCATCACTTCATCAGAGAACAAGTTGAGAAAGGGGTAGTGGAACTCTACTTTGTGAGGACAGAGTTTCAGCTGGCTGATATCTTTACTAAGGTTCTCTCTTGAGAAAGATTCCAGTTTATTCTTCCACGACTTGGGATGAAGAGCCTTACTCCAGAAAATCTTAAGTGTCTTCAGGAAGAGAATGAAGAGTAAAGGATCGATTTCACATACCCTTTGTACATAACTTAAAACAAAAAAGAAAATAGAAAAAATATAAAACCTATAAAAATCTGAAAAATCATTAAAATCCAAAATATTCTTCTCTCGACATGTCTCTTGTGTAATCAATATTATGTACGTTTCTAGAAATGTCATTCAACAATGACACAGAATCATACACATGCTTGAGCAAGAGTTTTTCTTTTTCAAATAATGTTTTTATAAAACATGTCGTTTCTCAAAATCATTCTTAAATATTATGGCTTGCAGTTATTTCAGAATGTAACCCGTGCATAAAATTATGGCTTGCTATTACTTCAGATAGCAACCCGTTTTTCAAAATGGGGAAAACACATCGCCAAAAAGACGGTTGTTCCTTTTACCGGGTGAAGTTCATCCGGGCATGGGTTACTTTACCACCCTCGATCTGATGTACGCTTCAGTGCATCATTTCTTGTATAAGAAGAGAAATCTTCTTTTTATCGCCAATACTTTCCCTTATATGATTTTTCCGAAAAGTATTTGTGCAAAACTTGGTGGTACCATAAGATTTTGGTTGAAAATCAAACTGAATCCAAAATTTGATAAAATTTTTTACTCAATCAATGACATCAAATACTTCAGTTTTAACCTCCGTCATTGATTGAGGGGGAGAGTGATTTCTCAAAATTTTATGTATCATCAAAACTCTCCACTTTGTACATAATAAGCAATAATACATTTTGTGATGGTTATGTGTCAGTATGAGAATTTTTCAAAGAGTTTTTCGTTAAAACTTCAAATCTTTTGTAAACTCTTCAATTCTAACACATAACAACCTCCCTCACAGGTTGAGGGGGAGCAGAAAAAGGTTCCTTTTATCAGAAAACATTAAAACTGACTGCATTTCTCTCCCAAACGTTTTCTAAATTATTTAAATCAATTGAAATCCAAAATCTCGAAAGGTTTAAAATTTTTGATCGGGGGAGAGAATGTGATTTAAATATGAAATCTGATAATCAAACGTGATCTTTTGGACTCAATAATAGGCTCCCACATATGTGCTAAACTCTTTTGAATATCGATGCACATATTGAGGGGGAGCAAAAGGCGTTTGTGGAAAAATACCAAAGACTGGCCATTTACTTTAATGCATGGAGTTATAAGGATGGTTAAGGTTAGGTATGAGTTCCCATGATCCACCAGAACCGGAAGGATCTTCCCAGGGAGAATCCTCTAGATAGAGTAGAAGTCCTTAGGAATGATTAAAAAAAGGAGAAAAGTGAGAAAGGGAAGAGTGCCGACTAAGATAAAGCTAGGACTGGAACAAACCCAACAAGGTTCTAGTGATGAAGTCTCGGTAAGCACTGAAGGGGTTGAAGAATGAAAAAGAAATGAAATGAGAAAGGGTGAAAAGAAATAGCCCTCCATATATTCAACCTTAGGGTAGAAACCGGGTTCAATTCATAAGCTACTGGCAGTTACTAAGGTAACACCGGTATTGAAGACAAGACGTCATGGACCCAGTGATGCACTGCACTAAACTTCCCAAACACTCAAGTTCTCTTAAAAGAGCTTGCTTCATTCTCACGGGGAACCCTGTGCAATTTATCGACCGCTCATTGCGAGCTATGTTGATACCTAAAACAGGAGACGCCTCCCAGTCTCCCGGAGAGGATCAAAACGCACTATTGAGTCTAGAGCCAAAGAGATCATCGATAAATCTCAATAGGACACACTTCCAATATGCTTATTGTTTCACCCTTTGTGGAAAGTAAGATAGAATATTTAGAGTCCTACGCATTATCCTTGTGGTATTACCAGAACATCTGAGTGATATGAAAATATTCACAATGAAGATGGAAATCCTTCTAGAGTGAACATCTTTCAAGCTCTTGGTAGGTGACATGTGAGATCCGTCTTAGATCAATGATCAAGTGATAACTAGAAAGCAACGATGGAGTGATTCAACATTGAATCAAACTTGTTCCAGGAAATGGATTGACGGATCTTTTGCAAAAACCTTTCAATGTGCTCACCAACTAATTTTCAAGCACATTGATTGTGTATAACCTTTCAAACAAAAGTATTATTGATGGAAATGTGATTCAAAATATAAAACTCTTGTTGTGTCTCAAAAATGTTTATTATATGACACGCGAGTGATTTCTATAAACATATTTCTCATCAATAGGTGAATATCAATTCACCAATTCACTCTATCGTGCTGTCTGCTTTGAGATGTTCCGGTATGAGAACATGCTTAGTATGAAGATTCTGAAGTGGATTCTTTGGAAGATTCGTTACTACAAGCTGGAAATTCCTGTTAAGGAGAGTCCTCTTTAACAGAGACTCTACCTGATCACAGGCTGGTTTTCATAGAACCGGAAGGTAGTCTATCCTTGCAGAACGACTGATAAAGCCATATTCATTCTCTATCTTTATTGCTAACTGTTTTATGTCAGGAACATATAAAGATGGCGATGGTGATACCCAATTCCAGCTGAATCGTGTCATTCCATACCTCATGCTCACACCGTCTACTCATTCTAAATGAAGATCGTATCTGTTTAGAGACTTGCAACAATGAATGTTAAAGAGACTAACAACAACGCCTCCACAACTCTGATGAAAAGTCTCCTAATCTAGAAGAGTGTGAGCATGACGGTCCAAAAGTCACTACATCACATGAAGGCTATATGACTAAGGATGAGCTTGGAGATTTACGTTGGATGATGATCTCTAGGAAAGCTCACAGATTACAAAGGAACCACAAATCACAAGATAATTGCTTGATGTACAAAGTGAGATCAAAAGGGAAGAATCAGAACCTACGAGCTACAAGATCTAAAGAATGCTTAAAGACAAAGATCTTATGTTTCAAAGGTGACCTTGCTTAGGGGGAGATTGTTAGGAATACAATTATTCCTATAAAAGACTCGGTCACCTAAATGATGTAATAGCATTAAGTTAGCTCGTAGTTAGTTTATTTATTAGTTAGTATTAGTGTAAGTAACACCGTGGAAGAAGGACGGGTCTTTACCCACTGTATGCCTGATCCACAGCCCGGTAGAGGGTGTATTATTTGTAAGTATAAATACCCCTCTCCCACCAAGGGAGAGGGTTGGACCTTTCATTTGAAGTAATCTAATCTTTCTTATTTTCTTTCATTCTTTCTAAAGGTTCCCACTTTATTCTTCCTCTTCTAACATAAACGCCACACATCCACCATGTGCATCATGTTTGTGACTTAGTGTTTATCCTACAATATAAGGTAAGTTATGATACTTTACCCTAAGTCAGAAATCCTTAAGTACTTCCTAGAATAAAAATACTATCTTTCGACCATCCTTTATTAAGTTACTTTAGGATATTCCAAACCTTAGAAAGTTATCCATCCTTAAGAAACATAACAAGTTAGGTACTTGTTTTAATCCACCTTAGATTTTGCCCTACTTAGTATGACCTCTAAGTATTTAGGATAGACAATTTTGGTGCCTTAACCCAAAACCCTATGAGATAGAGAAATATTCCTTAGGAATATTGTTTTTAAACTTTAGGCATTATAAGGTTAAGACTAGGATATTACCCTTTAGATACTTAGTAAGTGCTGATAGAGTGGGCTCTGAGAAATAAATCCACTACCTATATTTACGTCTCCCCACAAAAATTTCCTCTCTTCCATATCCGTCAATCTGCCTAAAAAACCCATCCTTTTCAAATCCAACCCTGAAGCATACGACATAAATACTGACACTTGTTAAACCTTGTGTATGACAAGTTATTTATGACCATTTGTGGTTTTGATCTTCTTCCTAGTTGATCTATGACATTGTATGTCAAGTATTACAACTCTTCCCATACTCTATTCCTTACTCTCTTCCAACTCCTTAAATCACTTCTCCTATCATTTTATATGATACTAATGATGAGAATCCTTATTTTACATCATGAAAATCTGAATTCATTCAGAGTTCTTCCTCGACTCTAAATCCTCACTTCTCCAAAATCTCTTAGTTAGAGAGTCTTCCCCTAACTATTCCTATATGCAAGTATATAACGGTTATATACAAGCATATTCCTATCCATCCCTCTTTACTCCCTATTCCCTTAAGATTACTATGATTTCCGAAGTAGTTTCCTCTTTTAGTAAAACCTATAGTACACTCTCTAGGTTTCCCAATATTCGAGGTTAGAAATAATGTACCCTTAGAAAAACATAAGAATAAATAGAAGATACCTTAAATCCCCTATATGAAACATCTCTAAGAAATTATCAAGGAAATAGAAAGTAAGAATAGAAATTTTGGAAATTTTTAGAAACTAAACTAGAGAAAATCTATACCTGATAAGTAAGAAATGAGAAAGATATTACAAATAGATAAATTTAGCCTATAATAGGATTACCAAATTAATATCGTGGATATTAGAATTACTTATTAATATTAGGTGAAAGGAATCTTTAGAAAACACTAAAGGATTAGAATAATTAGTTATTGACCTAGAATCCTAGATTTTTATATAGGTTAGTTGTACGGGCATTCATTAAAGTTTTCACCATATAGATAAGTCAATAGGAAGTTTTAGTTTACCTATACCTAGTTTCTTAAGCTATATGTCCCGTATTAGGATTTTATCTCGGAAGATACTGTGGATATTACCTTACCTGGCTTTAAGTACCTAGGACATAAGCTAGAAAAATTTAGCGAAAGAACTAAGCAAGAAACTTTACTTAGAAACAGTGATACTTCTATTAAACCCTTAGCTATAGAAACCTTTCCTCTCTCTAGCCCTCCTCCCTCTATAGGATCTTCTTCATCGATTAGGTCAAATACCCCACCCCTAGATTTTAAGTCTATAGGAAACTAGATAAGTCATTATGAATTATACCGAAACCTTTAGGAAGAAAACTAACTTCACAGGAATCTAGTAAATCTTATCCTCCTCAGGATACCATCCTTTCAGGTATCCTATCTTCCATCTTTCCTCACTCTACCGCTTAATCTTATTCTCCCGTCTTTCCCCACTCTACCGTTAAATCCTATTCTTCCGTCTTCCCTTATTCTACTGTTTAATCATACTCTTCCATCTTTTCCTACTCTTCCGTTTAATCCCACTCCTATATTCTTTTCTACTCCTCCGTTCCTTCCTATTCCCCCATCCTTTTCTCCTCTTCCGTTTAACCCTATCCTTTCATTCTTTCTCACTCCTCCGTTCTCTTCTATTCTTTCCTATCCCTTCATTCCATTCCATTCTCTACCCTATCCAACCATACCCTTATACTCTTTTTCTCCGTCATTCCTACAATTTTCTAAGTGTTAGAACTTGTATTCCCTAATTTCTCATCATTTCACAAGTTTCTATTAGTTAGAACTTGTAAGAATATCTATGTCGATCTTTAATCCTCATTATGTTCGACTATGATATTAAATCACCTCATATTGCAAAAGTTGCAAGATTAAGATCGTCGACATTAGTTACTCCAGCAATGATTTGGGGTACAACCAGGTAGCTAGTTGCTGATAGAATGATCGTAGAACTAGAAAACTTGAGCTCCCAACATGGCTAAAATATCGATAAAACTCCCTGTCCAACCAGTAAGCATATAGCTTACAAAACATTGTAAGTTCCACAATGTTTTGCTAAACTTCGAAAGTCAATCTTATGGAGTCTCTCACTCTCAAATCTGAGTCAAAACACATGTCCACTCTTCCCCCAAAACACTCTCGTACCACACTTCCTTAGTATGGTCAACTCTCTGCTTCCCTGCCAATAATATCTAAGGATGATTTATAATCATCTTACTAAAATGAATCAGGATGCTTTTTCATTTGGAAAGAAAGTTATAAATCACTAGCCCATGAGTTTATAAGCCCTTGCCTACAAGAATTGGGACGCCTCTACTTGTAAGCAATGAGATATACACAAATTAGTCTAAGTATTTGGCAATCGTACAAACATTTATCAATCCATTGTAGAAAACAATTCCCTTCTTCCGTCGGTCTCACCCCTTTCTTTCCCTCGAATCGCAAACTTATTCCTTCCTCTCTGCCTCTACTCTTATAATCAACTAAATCTCGGGACGGGATTTTCTCTTAGGGGGTAAGACTGTAACCACCCATAAAATCCCATCAACATCATTTCCTCTACAATACCAATAGTAGGTATTTTCACAGGTAAATTTTTACGTTACTTCCTTTTACTTTGCATGCATGACTCACTAGACCTACTTTTGTATCCTCTTAAGCCAAATAACTTTACAACCATAACACATGAACTCTTAATCTAAGATTACTTCAACACCACAATAAGTAATCTATTACCACAACATACTAAAACTGCCATAATACCAAAATAAACCCTAATCAAATCCTAAGTAGCTATAGTTATCTCTAAAACCCTAATTCCTAAACTAAACTAGTTTGAAAAGTACTCAAGGCTTATGTAGGAGTTACATTAGCAACTTTAGGATAGTTTAGACTCCCAAAACCTTAGTACAACCCTCTAGAAGCTTAGGTACAAGTCCCTTAAGCACAAAACCCTACCTAGGTCTCATAAGTCCCGAAACTAGGTTAAACGTTCCCAAATCTTTACCATAAGCTACCACCACTTATTATAAGCCTCTTAAGTCTTAATCCTAGTCACTAAGCACCCATAGAACCCTAATCTAGGCACTAAACCCTAAACTAGACCCTAATCACTCACTAAGCAAAATTAGGTCTAAACTAAACCTAAACTAGTTCAAACCAAAACCTAAGCACCTTAAGCACCTAGCCTAGCACCTTGTACACCTACTTGTCATCACTAAGCACCCTAGCACACACTTTACAAGTAGGTGATGCACCTACTAATCACCATTCCTATCCGTGGCCCTCTAGATGTCACCACCACCACCACAAGCCCCCTAGCTACAACATAGCAAACCTTAGTCACCCTCTAGCCTCTATGAATCACCTCCCCCCTCCTCGTGATACCACACCACCCTTTACTTGGCCAACGAGCCCAACGAGGCTATACATACCCTCGTATACCCTCCCATTTCAAACAATCCCATTCTTTCTTCACCACCTCACTTATATTAGACCTAGCAGTAGTATAAGAGCCTTAGTAAGATTAGGAGTATAAGGAAACAAGTCTTGAGCCCTTGTCGAGTTCATTTTCTATCGAGAAACCCTAAGCCCTTGCAAACCCTAGTTTTCAATCACGCAAGCTTTATTTTTTATTCTAATTGCTTTAGTACAATCCTAGTATAGTTATAGGTTGCCTTAGATCACCAAGGAACCCTTGCTTGAGCCTTGATCAATTTCATTTGCTAGTTTATATTTTAAAACCCTAATTTAGGTTGAATTGCTAAATATATACCATAATACCTTATCATAAGGTATAAGCTAGTTTAGAAAACTTAGATACACTAATATTAGTAAGTCATAAGCTAGGAAACTCTTTTGTTTCATAAAAATATAGTTTGCATGGAATTAGGACTAGTTTTGTAAATGTTTCCATGCATAGGGGTATATATGGTAAATTTCTGAAAATATTAATTCTATGGACTGTTTTTGACATTTGTTAAAAGTATTAAGTATAAGGACCCTTTTTGCAAAGTTATATAACCCTAGGATAAAAGTTATAAAAGTTATAAACTTATAAGGACTAGTTTTGCAAATATTATTAATTATGGGTATAAGTGGTAAATTTTGAAAACTAATAAGTCTAAGGATAATTTCTGTCATTTTCTCAAATATATAAGTATTGGGACTAGAATTGAATAGTTTAGAAAGTTAAAAGTCTAAATTACATAAAGTATGTAAGTTTTGGGTACATATTGTAAATATATGAAACTTAAAGGTTATTAAGTAAAGTATTATCATAAAAACAAAAGCATGACACAATAGTAGGGAGCTTCATGTGAGGGGTTTCATTTGGGTATTCGTTTTGACGAGTTTTCTGGGTTTACGAATTAAAGTGCTCTGGCTCCTCAAACGTATACTACATGACCTCTGGATTATGATGGCCCGAATGGTGTTATGTTATAACTAAATCTAAAATACTTAACTCAATAGTAGGGAGCTTCATGCGAGGAGTTATACTTCTGAATTACGGTGGCTGATGCAGGTTTTATCAACCAGGTTTTAATATTTATAAAGTGTCTCGTTTAGCTAAGGTCTACCTAATGCACTATCGGGCAGTGTACCCGGTCTTGTGAGGTATAGCTAGATGGTAAAGCCGAGGTCGTCCCAAGAGCTAAGTGTATGAAAATTATCTAAGTTTAATGTCATGCTTAAAAGGGGTTTTATGATTAGAAAGATTAATAACTAGGAAAAGTAAATGACCAAGCAAATACGTAAATAGAAGGAAATAAATAAAGAGAGATAGTGCTAACCTAATTACTACTCTTGTTATTATTATGATTAGTTTTCCATAAGTGCATCCTATCATATCGTCTGGGGGTTATACTCATTCAGGATCAGAGGGTTAAATCACCTGAATCTATCCTACTCCTTGTCCTATCCCCGACTATTGTAAAGTCGAAGGTTCATCGGGCGGCGTGAACCTACGAATATGTAAGAGTCATTAAGAACCTCTACTAACATGGACAAATCTAGCGAGATGCGGCATGGTCAGATCTTACACCCCCTCTAACTTCTTTAAGAGTATCGCATCGGTAGGTGGTCCTAGGGTTAATTCGCACATGTATGGTGATATTGCTATCACCAAGTCACATCCCTATCGGCCTGGTTCCTAGGGTTAATTCCCCAAGCCTCCAAGGAACTACTAATGCTCAACACTACCAGAACTAGAGTGTCCTAAGACTCGTCATGAAAGTATACAAACAATAGACAATAGATGCGAAGAAAACCAAATCATAACAATAACAATTTCATAACTAGGCTAACACCAAGAGGTGTTTAGCCATTCATGTTCATAGTTGCAGTAAAACAATGTTGGATTAATACAAATGTAAACATGAATCAAATACAAGACAAAGGAAATGATAAACTTATGATTGATGTTTGAATCCTCCCTTGGAAATGACTTCTATGTGGCTAGAACTTTGTTCCTCCTGCTCCCTGAGTTTCTCCCAACTTCTGTGTGGTGAAAAGTGAATGAATAAACTCGGAATTAGGGCTGGTATTTATAGGCCCGACTTTGCTACAGCGTAGCTGATTGAGTTGATACGCCGTAGCCTTTGTAAATCTGGACTACGCCGTAGCTTGATCAAGTGCTACGGGCGTAGTTTCTTCGTTGGATGATTCTACGGCGTAGTTGCCAGGATTACTATGCTGTAACTTTCTCTTTGGCCTCGTGAGTTCTTTACTGCCTCAAATTAGGGTCTACGCCGTAGGTGGAGAGTTGCTACTCCATAGTTCCCTTTAGCAAATCTCTACGCCGTAGTCATGGAGTGAACTACGCCGTAGTCTTCATGAATCTTTGCTACGGCGTTGGTAGATGAACCTCTACACCGTAGTTAGTGCAGAATCCACATTTTTCATGTATTTTCACTTAAGTCCTTCCATTTCCGCATTTCTTCGTTCTTTTGCTCATCTTTGTCCTGAAACCAGAATATAAACAAATAAGAGTATATATCCTTCATATGAATAGAAAATATGAGCAATTAAGGTGGAAATTAACACTTAAATCATGGGTAAATTTGACGTTATCAAATATCCCCCCACTTGAACTCTACTTGCCCTCAAGTAGACCTTATCAGAATAATTTTTAAAAAGATATTTCCCAAGAAATTGGAAAATATGAGTCTAAAAACTTCCTATGCTAGAATATTTCAAAGCCGAACACCTCACGAAGTGGAACAAACACTCATCTCTCTTTCCTAATCTAAGTGTTAATTTCGAGGTGATCACTCAATGCACAGTAATAGAATGTATTCTATCATAGGCTTGGCAATTACATAAATCTCTACCACTAGATCTAAGGTCGAATTTTTTTTTAAAGGAAATATTAGGTTAACACATATGATTGGCTTTTGGGTGTAGTGTTGTTACTAACATACTATGGCAAAGGCGACAAAGGTAATGATACATGACCAGAACGCCGGGCAAGACACCAATGACTGCTCAAATCCTTCATCTAAGCATGATTCACAACTAAAAGGGTAGGATAAGACATGGGATGCACAATAATGGTGTAAGAGGAAAAAGAAAGCAAATAGTCTTAGCCTATAACCGAGTTTCTACCACTTGCTGTTCATCCAAAGTCCAAGCTTCAAAACACAAAAATTGGATCATGTAACAAACGAGTGCCATTAGCGGACATCATGATGGGCACCACACTTGATCTTCATGTTGGTGATTAAGAACCAACAACTTCATTATTCAAATATGACCGAAGTGGCCTCTTCGATACTATTCTTTCAAAGCTCATAATACGGTGCTTATACAAGGTTGCATCACATATAACATATCTACATACGGAAATTCACATTTTTTTAAAATAACTAATACAAGAAATAAATATACCCCCCCCCCCCCCACTTGGGATGAACTAAACATGTACAATAGTGGGTTTCTCATGATCTTCAAGTATTTGTCTTCAAGGTAGGTGTGATTCTTGAATCTTTTGGCGTGAACCATGCTTTTAAGGTTCAGAAGGTAGCTATGGCGTAGCTGAAAGGTGTTGCTACGCCGTAGTTGCAAAAAGTTTCCAAAATGACACCTGGGGGTTGCTACGGCGTAGTCATGGTAGGACGGCGTAGTCATGGTAGGAGCTACGCCGTAGCTAAGTTCTGGGGGATTTTTCTTGGTACAAAAGTCCAAAGCTTAGTTCCCCAATGCAAAGCTTCCTCTAGGAAATGCAAATTATCAATACAAAGCACACCAAAACAACAAAATAAAGGAAAATAAAAGGAAAAGGAAAATTTGGGTTGTCTCACGAAAGAGCACTTTTGTTTATTATCGAGTCTTTAAGTTAGACTCACTGCCACGCCTTCAAGTGGGTGCTCGGGCATGCTTGCCCTTTCCCTTGTTCCAAGAGGTTGATGGATGGTCCCAAACATTAGGAGCTATATATGGTGTCATGC
Source organism: Artemisia argyi (assembly GCA_030686995.1). Taxonomy (NCBI): domain Eukaryota; kingdom Viridiplantae; phylum Streptophyta; class Magnoliopsida; order Asterales; family Asteraceae; genus Artemisia; species Artemisia argyi. The sequence goes on along the minus strand of CM060693.1, from coordinate 133,964,132 downwards.
TAAGCTGATCTTCGACTAAAAAGTTAGCCTTGACCCATTCGTCACGGTATTGCATCTCCAGTTGCTTGTTTAATTGTCTATCCCCAAATTTAACCTTAACCCAATTTTGAAATGATATCCCATGGTAGCCTACTAGACTTGTCTTGTGCGCATTAAAACATGCCCATTCGCTGCGTTTGGCTAGATTGATTTCGGGAATCCTCCCCCATCACATTCTTCTTTAAAGGGGTCACAAGTAGGCCAAGCTTGGGTTGTTCCTCGATATGTCATCATAGCTGGTATACAGTTGTGAACTGTCTACTCCACCGTTTCGTTCAAATTGGAGTTCATGAATTGGACTTGAAACCATGTTTTATTAATGATTCGCTCATCTTCAAAACACCACCAAACCTTAGCTTCCTTCTTTAATCTCCTAATCAGAAACATTCCCCCTCCATTACAATACTTGACAAGGGGGTCACAAGTAGGAAGAATTATTTTTGACCCGTCGACTATAGTTGTTGAAGGTTCGCAACAGTGAAGTTTTGCTGCAACAGTTACCGGTCCTCCTTCCTCATCCCGCGTTTCTAATCTTTCATCCTCTTCATCAGTGTCATCTCAAAAAGATTCGCCATCTGGATATGAGTTAACTTCTTCCACATACTTAGAGCACAATAGGGTTGTATAGGAGAACACATCATCAGAGATTTGAAGTATCGGGGAGATTTCATCTCCTACTTAATTAGCTTTGTATGAACTAGCTTCTTCCTTATTCAAAATCGAGGGGACCGTATTCATATTAAACGTGTTCCTCTCGTCGTATACTCCAAATGATATTTCCTTTTTAAGCACATCAATTTTGGTGTGTGCGGTAGCGAGGAAGGGTTTTCTTAAAATTAGGTCCTCCTTGGGAATGTTAGCCATGTCTATGACTATAAAGTCCACAGGGAATAAGAATTTGTTGATCTTAATGATAACATTGTCTACTATCCCAATTGGACTCGTCTTAGTAGTGTCAGCCATTTCGACCATCAAACTAGTCTTCCTGAGGCTCGTTAGTTTAAGGGAGAGGAATAAGGATAATGGCATGATGTTGATACTAGACCCCAGGTCGGCTGATGCAAATAAGTTAGAGTTACCAATCGTGCATGGCACCATGAAGCTTTCTGAACTATCATCCTTTTTGGGTAATTGGCAAGGTATCTTCTCATTAGGCTCGATGTTTTCTTATGAAAGAATGTCCTTACCTAAGTTTCTATCATCATCTTCTGTGAAAACTGCCTTACATGCTCTAATAGTTTTCTTATTTTCTTCGATTATGTTATTCTTGTGGATGTTATCGGCCAAATTCTCAATCATTGCATCAAGATTCTTAAGAGATTCATCATGGTTAGCCAGGCTTTTGTTAGTGGCTTCTTGAAAGTTTTTTAACCATTCATCTTGCTCTCCTTGTCTCTTCCCTAAATCTTCAAGATATTTATTAATAGTTTCTTCAAGGTTTGATCTTCTTTCTCCATAAGGTGGCCAATTGTACCCAGATGGCCCTATACAATAACCGTTACCTTGGAATGGTCTACCTTCCCCGTATTTCACTTCTTCTATTTTCCCATCGCCCTCGTTCAAAGGGCAATCATTAGATAAATGTGGTCCTTCACAAATCTCGAAACCGACTTGAATAGCGTGAACATTCTCCTTGAGCTTCTTCATGTCACGCCCCAAGCTTTCGAGTTTGTTGGTGATCAGGGTAATTCCATCCGAGAATCTAGCATTTGGCGGGTGAAGATATTGATCCCCTTGTAGAAAATGTTGACAATTTGTTGCTTGTTGAGATCATGAGTCGGGCACTTGTATAAAAGATCATTGTACCTATCCCAAGCTTGGTACAATGTTTCATTTCCATCTTGCTTGAAGTTGTGAATATCTTCAAGCTGCTTTGCTGTCCTTGAAGGAGGGCAATATCTTTGGATGAAATGCTTCTTCAGGAGGCCCCAAGTGTTAACCGTTCCTGCTGGTATCCTATCAATCCATATCTTGGCTGCTCCGGTTAATGTCATCAGGAACACTCTGAGCATTATCGCATCATGAGATACTCCCGGAATGTTGAATAAAATAACAATGTAAAGAACAGTTTCAATGGGATCGTGAGCATCTTCCGTCTTGCTCCCTGAAAATGGGTCTTTTCGCAGTTCCCTTATGAATTGATTCTTGATTTCGAACTGAACGTCATTCCCAATAGCCGGCCTAACCAAACCAGACCCTTGCTCTTCTCGTGTAAGAGCCAAGTACTCTTCAAGCGTGAGGGTGTCGTTATCAACTTCTCCCATGGTTCCTGAAACTAGAAAATGATCATGAGCACGGAAAATAAAAATAAAATAAAACTAAAATTAAAAACTCAAATAAATTTCTAATAGCTCCCCGGCAGCGGCGCCAAAAACTTGATGCAGGTTTTACCGACTAGGTTTTAATATTTATTAAGTGTCTCGTTTACCTAAGGTCTACCTAATGCACTATCGGGCAGTGTACCTGGTCGTGTGAGGTATAGCTAGATGGTAAAGCCGAGGTCGTCCCAAGAGCTGAGTGTGTGGAAATTATTTAAGTTTAATGTCACGTCTAAATGGGGTTTTATGATTAGAAAGATTAATAACTAGGAAAAGTAAATGACCAAGAAAATAACTAAATAGAAGGAAATCAATAAAGAGAGATAGCGCTAACCTAATTACTACTCTTGTTATTATTATGATTAGTTTCTATAAGTACATCCTATCATATCGTTTAGGGGTTATATTCATTCAGGATCAGAGGGTTAAATCACCTGAATCTATCCTACACCTTGTCCTATCCCCGACTATTGTAAAGTCGAAGGTTCATCGGGCGGCATGAACCTACGAAGATGTAAGAGTCATTATGAACCTCTACTAACATGGACAAATCTAGCGAGATGAGGCATGGTCAGATCTTATACCCCCTCTAACTCCTTCAAGAGTATCACATCTGTAGGTGGTCCTAGGGTTAATTCGCACATGTATGGTGATATTGCTATCACCAAGTCACATCCCTATCGGCCTAATTCCTAGGGTTAATTCCCCAAGCCTCCAAGGAACTACTAATGCTCAACACTACTAGAACTAGAGTGTCCCAAGACTCGCCATGAATGTATACAAACAATAGACAATAGATGTGAAGAAAACCAAATCATAACAATAACAATTTTATAACTAGGCTAACACCAAGAGGTGTTTAGCCACTCATGTTCATAGTTGCAGTAAAACAATGTTGGATTAATACAAATGTAAACATGAATCGAATACAAGACAAAGAAATGATAAACTTATGATTGGTGTGTGAATCCTCCCTTGGAAATGACTTCTATGTGGCTAGAACTTCGTTCCTCCTGCTCCCTGAGTTTCTCCCAACTTCTGTATGGTAAAAAGTGAATGAATAAACTCGGAATTAGGGATGGTATTTATAGGCCCAACTTTTCTATGGCGTAGCTGATTGAGTTCGTACGTCGTAGCCTTTGTAAATCTGGACTACGATGTAGCTTGATCAAGTGCTACGGGCGTAGTTTCTTCGTTGGATGCTTCTACGGCGTAGTTGCTAGAGTTACTACGCCGTAACTTTCTCTTTGGCCTCGTGAGTTCTTTACTGCCTCAAATTAGGGTCTACGCCGTAGGTGGAGAGTTGCTACTCCGTAGTGCCCTTTAGCAAATCTCTACACCGTAGTCATGGAGTGAACTACGCCTTAGTCTTCATAAATCTTTGCTACGGCATAGGTAGATGAACCTCTGCGCCGTAGTTAGTACATAATCCACATTTTTCATGTATTTTCACTTAAGTCCTTCCATTTCCGCTTTTTTTCATTCTTCTGCTCATCTTTGCCCTGAAACCAGAATATAAACAAATAAGAGTATATATCCTACATATGAATAGAAAATATGAGCAATTAAGGGGGAAATTAACACTTAAATCATGGGTAAATTTGACGTTATAAATGGCCCGAACGATGTTATGTTATAACTAAACATAGAAACCCTAGGAGTAATTACTTAAGAAACTTAAAACAACTAAAAGAACTTAACCCACACAAACAAACCTACAAAACTTCCAGGATACGTGAGTGTGGAAAACTAGAAGGGGGATTGAATAGTTTTACATCTTTTAAATTTTATGAAAACTTAGTTGTTTAAAACAAAACTTCATTTCTAGTTTATGTGAGATCAATACATATATACTTATGAGTACTTATATCTACGCAAGTAAATAATAACAATATGGATGAGTATGACTTATAAGAACTTATAACTACGCAAGTAAACAATAACAATATAGACAAGTATTTTTACGTCCCTTTTTATTTATGAAAACTTAGTTTAGTTTTAAAGTCTTGTTTACTCTTAAAACTTTGATTCGATCTTATGTGAACTCTAGTATTGAACAATATGAACAACTATATCGAGGTATGAAAAGTAATAACGATGTAAGCTAAGTATGTAAAATCAACACATGCATAATATAGACAATTATAGCTATATACGAGATGTAAGTAAGTAAGCTAAGTAATAAGTTAGAGTTGGAAAGATCTAACCGCGAGACAAAGGATTTATAGTAGTTCGGCTACAAGGACACCTTCCTTGCCCTACTCCACTCCCTGAGTCACCTACTCGAGAGTTTTCTTCACTATGTCAACAAGCTCCCTTATGGCGGAGACGGAGAAAACCTTACACAACTTTTGCTTACACCAATTAACGACACTAAGCTAAATGTCGGGTTCTAATTGTAGCTAGAACCAATCTCACACCACTACACAACTTAGCACGACTTCTACACAACTTGTACACTTCACAACTACTACACACCTTCTCTACTTCACCACTTCTTGCTCTACACAACTCTACTTCTTCTTCACTACTTCTACTCACAACTAACACACCTAGATCTATCTAATTACAAGCCTTCTACACCTTTACAAGTAATATACACAACTACTAGACAATATATACAAATGTACAATACTTCTTAACTTGATTGTTGAAGGAGTATTCTTCTTTTGCACTTAGAGAGATGAGGGAATGAAAAGATTGGATCACTTGAAACAAGGATTAATAATCTTATGATCAAAGGGTTTTAGAAGGATGTTTAGAGAGAATTGGATCTGAAAATTTTCGTGCAAAAGGTGAGAAAAATACCAGGTTTGAGGTGGTATTTATAGGGAAAAATTTCTGACAGGGGAGCGTGGCCGGCCCCTTTAATTGTGTGCCGGCCCCCTTAAAATTAAGGGGGCTGCCCCTTATAATTAAGGGGGCCGCCCAGACGAAAACGGCAGTTTTCTTGTTTTTTTCTGGGAAAAGTTTATTTGGTGAAAAACTAACTGATTTTGGTTAAAAATTTGAATTCATATATTTATTATGAATTAAACATTTTCCTTTAATTACCAAAAGTGTTTTTCTAAATATATAAAATGTTTATACTATTTTATATAATTTGTATTTATTAAATAAACCTTTCTTTGATCATAAAATGTATTAGGCAATTGTTTATTCATATCTTAAGTGATTTAGTTGGATGTAATGATATTTTGTCACTAAATACTTGTTTACGTAATGATTTTATGTTTAATGATTTTACATTTTGCGATCGTCAAAATGTAGAGACATTGAAAAATATTAATAACGTTTTTACGCATTATTTATATCAACAATCTCCCCCTTTTTGATGATTACAAAATCTAAACTCATTAAATCAAAAATTATTATTTATGCAAGTATTTAGTGAGTTTATATCACTTCTCCAAATTTTTGTGAGCATAAAAAAGGTTATCCCGATGATGTATGAGCTCCCCTTTGACGAGTACTCCCCCTCATTTTGGTTATAAAAAATCGAGATATAGAATGCTTGCAAAAATATTTAGAGCACAAGCAATATATATATATATATATATATATATATATATATATATATATATATATATATATATATATATATATATATATATATATGCATGGAACAAATATAAGATAACTAACAAGAATAATTTAAATAGATTATGTTGAAAACATAATCATTAATACATAAGCATATATATATATATATATATATATATATATATATATATATATATATATATATATATATATATATATATATATATATATATATATATATATATATATATATATATATATATATATATGCTTTTCTTAGCAAATTACACTAGATAATACTAAGTTGCCAACTTGAGGTCTCTTGGACTTACTTGGAACACAAAAGGTTTGTGGAGATTTTATTTGAAGATGGGAATCATGGTAGTTGGATTTAGTGGAGATAGATTTTTGTTGGAATGGTGTTTGGAGAGTTTGGTGGTTGTTGATAGGAAGCATGGTAGTTGGCTTCAAGTACGCTTCATGGGATAGGATTGAAGTTTGGTAGGTTGATTGGGGATGAGGAGAAGTGTGCATTAAGGGATGTTATGGGTGATAATGAAAGGGTGATGTCTACGGATGCATTTTCAATGGTAAGTTGTGGGTTTGGAGCGGTTGATGAATTGTTGGTGTCTTGAGTGAGTGATGGGTTTGAGTTTTTCCTTTTGAGGAGGTATTCAATCCAAGTGAGGTGTTCTTCCAAGAGAATGGTTTGTTTTTGGAGGTAAATGCAACAAGGACAATAGTGGGTATGATGCTCAACTTGCTTTAAGTGGAGTGAGTGAGGGAGACAATTTGAGTTGGGTGATAAAGGTGGTTGGTCCAAGTTGCATAGAACAAGATGCATGACAAGAAGAGCACTTAGCTCATGAGCTTCTTTGAGCTCTTCACTGAACTTTCATTGTTCGGAGGAAGGTGATGATGGAGGTGTTGGGTTGTGATTAGTGATAGATGATTGGATATGCAACATGGGAATATCATGTGTGTTGTTAGGAAGTGGTGGTGATACTCTTGGTGGTGGAATCATTTGTGAGTTTAGGTAGTCATTGATGGATGAGGATGACGGTACTGAAGAAGAGGATGTTCCACTAGTAGAGGACGTTTTGGATGGTGCATTTAGAGCATTAGGAGATGAGCATTGAAGTTGAGGTGATGGGGTTGTGTTGTCATCTTTGGTAAAGTCAATGAAGAGTTGTTTAGGAGTGATGATGAGGATCTTTTGTTTCTTTGATGTTTTGGAAATGGAAGTTTTTGGTGAATCCATGGTGGATTATGGTGATGTGTGTTGGAGGTGAGGGGTGAGATGAAGGTGTACTTGGGTGATGTGATGGATGGTTGGTTATTATGATGTGGTTTGTGAAAGGGTTCATTTGAGTGAACATGAGGTTTGTGTATCATGAAGTATGGTTTGACCTTCATGGGTTAAGTTGTAGTGGTGATGACACACTTTGTAGAGTGTAGGGAATGGTTTCATGGTTGAATCTTTTTGTGAGGATGACTAGATGGAGTTATTGGTGAGGATGGGAGATGAGTATCAAGTGGTGTGATTGGTGAGAGTGAAATAGCGATGTTCACGGAAGGGATGCCTTGGTTTTTCATTTCACTTTGGTGGTTTGAGTGTGTAAAGGTTATGAGGTTTGAGTGTTAGGTAGATGGGTATGGGTGAGTAAAGGTTATGAGATTTGAGTGTGTAAAGATTATGATGTTTGGTTTTGGGCAAGTCCAACTCTTTAGGCAACAATGCATGTATTATCTTAATGGAATATGCATGAAAAGTAAATAGGCAAATAAACATGTAATATAATTACAACTACGCATGCATGCAAACTTAATAAAGTAATAGATCAAGCAATTAAGGCATTCTACCTAACATAACTAACTTAGTGCAAGGGCAAAAGCAACTAATGAGTGAGACACTAGTGATGGAACAAATGTGATAGTGTAATTCTTGATTTTGTTCTAGTGTATGCCTATATGAAACAAATACGGAGTTAAGATCGTTCCAACTCCTATAAAAGAAAAACAAATTTTCCAAAGAAACGATCCTTGATCTTCTTGATTTAGCTTTGCTCACTTCTAAGTATCATGTATATGTATATATTGGATTATATATATATATATATATATATATATATATATATATATATATATATATATATATAGACAACGAGAGTGAGACTATTGTGCATGGTTTGATAGAAAAAAGTTTTTATCATTATTCAACAATGAGTTCTCCTAAACGTGAGAATGATTTTAAAAATTGAATTGGGGTTTCCTTTGAAAACATATTGATGCAATAACAAAATATCCCAATTCCTGATTTTGTGCAAAATAGAATCCTAGACTCAGATTAGTGAAAAAGTAGAGAAAACTTGGAAATTTATTTCTCAGATGGCCGGCCCCCTTAAAGTGAGGCCGGTCCCCTTAATGTTTAAGGGGTTCGCCCATCTGAAAGAAAAGAAATTTTCAGAACTTTGATTTTTCAGAAGATTTTAAGTATTCCAAGAATTTAATCAATTTGCTCCATCATTCCTAATCCTAAACACAAGTGATTAAATAGTTCATGCTTAAGGGGTTTAGTAAACATATCGGCAATGTTATCTTCCAAAGCTACCTTTTCTACATAACCTATGATCATAAGTGATTGATGAAGTTGTTCTATATGTTTAATGCGAGAGTGTTGAATAGGGTATATCCTAACTTCTATAGCTCCTTTGCTGTCGCACACTTATCTAACTTAATGCCATAGTCTACGAGAGCTTGTTTCATCCATAGTTTTCTAACACGAGAAATCTAATCTTACTTCTATGTTAATAATTAATCCACTTGACTCATTTCACTTCATCACCATGAGTTTTCTACTAGTGGACATAAAAGATTTTCATTTTCTATGTTGTTCGACAACGAACAATTTTATTATAATCCTAGGAAAGCCAACTAAGAGGGGTTCATAATGCGTGAGTAAGTAAGTATAACTAGCTATATAACTAAGCATTAATCTAACTAGTTGTTAATCTAAGAATATAAATTTTAACGATGAACTTAAAAGAAACTCGTACCTTAAAGTCTTCAATAAATTTTCTTCAAACACTTCAAGATGCCATGTTGTCTTATAGAAGCCATTTGTAGATGAGATACCAATATTTTCCAAAAGTGACAACTTAGCCACTTGATTCCTATGGTCTCATTGGTCTAAAGTTGTTAGAACCAAACATGGTTTGCAATTGACTAGGATGCATGTATGGTGGAAGTATTCCCCATGGGTTAAAGCTTGGTTGATATGGATAATTCCACGTTGGGTGACTATTATTAGAAAAGTTTTGTCTACCTTGATTTCCCCTATGTTGAGGGGTTTTAGACCGAGGATGAGGATTATTTGGTCTATTTGGAGGTGGAGTTTTAGATCTTAATTTTAGTTTAGAAAATACGGTTTTGGCTTTTAATGATGGTTTATAAAAACTTTTTACTTCCTCATCACTCGTAATAGGTATTTTTCTATCTTTTATAGGTACATACTTATGTTTTGAGTCTAATGGTTTTTGTTTACTAGATTCACATTCAAACTTCCATTTTTATTTTCACTAGTTGAAACACTAGTTAGGTCGAATCCTAGACCCGTTTTATCTCCCAAAGTTTCTTGACCACTTATTATTTTCTTAAGTGAGTTACTACTATTTTTAAACTTGTCAAGTTTGAAAATTTCATCTTTAAGTTTTTCGTTTTCATTTTTGACCTCTAAACATGTTTTACATTCTATAAAAACTTCTTTTTCTTTTTCCAAATGTTGTAGTTTAGTTTTTAATTCGAGTACTTCATTTTCTAATTGATTATTTATATGTTTTAGTGACTTATTTTTAGCTATGACCTTTTGACCTAATTTACACAATCTACTATATTCGTCATCTAAGTCTTTTCATTTAAAGATAAATGTTCATCACTATGGTATTCGGTTTTAGAACGTACCTCATCGGATGCCTTTTCCATGAGACACTTTTCATTTTTTGTTGTCTCCTTTTCATCATTATCACTATCGCTCCATGCTCCTCCTATAAAGGCCTTGTGGTTTTGACTTCTTGACAATTTCGGACATTCTCTAATAAGATGATTTGGATCTCCACACTTAAAACACTTTCTTTCATTACATGGTTGCCTAACGTATCTTCCTCGTCTTTTGAAGAATTTCTTGAAGTCTCGTACGACCATAGCATACTCTTCACCACTTTTGGAGGTTGAGCATTCTTCGTCACCAGAGTCCTTTTTAGCTTTCAACGCAATTGATTTGCTTTGCTTCCTTTTTCCTTTGACCATCTTGGAGTCTTTCTTTATTATTTCTTTGTAGACCTTTAAGTTGCCGATCAATTCGTCAAGTTGTAGAGTTGACAAATTCTTTGATTCTTCAATCGCCGTAACTTTAGCTCGCCATTTTGGATGAAGAGCCCTAAGAAATTTCCTAACAAATTTCTTACTAGAAAAATTCTCATCAAGTGCTTTTAAATTTGTGATAATTGTGTTAAATCTAGCAAAAGCATTATCTATTGATTCCTCTTCCGGAATCATAAATTATTCATATTGTTGTACAAGAAGATCTATTTTATTCTCTTTGACTTGACTATTACCTTGGTGAGTGATTAGTAAAGAATTCCAAATTTCTTTTGCGGTTTTACACATAAAAATTCTTTCATATTCTTTGCATAGTAATGCATTATAAATTACCATTTTAGCCTCATTATTTTTAGCAAGTTTCTTTTTTAAATCATCATTTTGTTTTTCAAAAGGTACAATTTCATCCCTTTTAGTTTCAGGATTATTTTGTATAGGAGGAAAATCACCATTAATAATAACATGCCAAAGATCTAGATCCTTTGATTTCACATAAGTTTCGAATCGATTTTTCCAATAAGGAAAACCATCACTTTCAAATAGTGGTGGACTTTGTATAGATTGACATTCTAAATATTTTTCCAATTCCATAGATCGATACAAGTTTTAAAATATAATATATTTTAAGAAATCTTGTTTAACGTAGCTTTGATACCAATTGTGGAAAACTAGAAGGGGGGGGGGGGGGGGGGGGCTTGAATAGTTTTACATCTTTTTAATTTTATGAAAACATAGTTGTTAAAAATGAAACTTCGTTTCTAGTTTATGTGAGATCAATACATGTATACTTATAAGTACTTATATCTACGCAAGTAAATAATAACAATATGGATGAGTATGACTTACAAGAACTTATATCTACGCAAGTAAACAATAACAATTGTCACAACTCACCATTTCAGGTCATTTCCCAAACTTCGACAAATTACTATTTATAAATCACTATTCATCAAAACACTGTTCATCAAAACACTATTCATCATTTTACTATTCATCATTTTTCAGGTCAGTTTGATATTCTGAGAAGGGTTCAAAAATTTTACTATTCACCAAACACTATTCATTTCCGGAAAGAAAATACTATTCACGTGCATTGTTCATTTCATCGTAAATTTAGTTTACGAGTACTTAAATTCGCGTAACCGTATTGGTTCAAGTGCGAATTCATGCATTATTGTTAGGGACACTTCATACGGACTAGAAATAGTCTACATATCATCATAATAGCATTTGCATACTATACCACTCGTAGAATATTCAAATTAATATTTTTGGTATATTTAACGTTTTACGTATATTTATTTTTAAATAAACGTTGATACGCGATTAATAAATATAACTAACATATCTAAAAATCCCCACAATGGTCCCGATATATTTTTATATCCCTTATAACATCATAAAAGTTATAAAATTCATTTACCTGGTATTTTGGAAATTTATTTAATTTATATCGTAAGTTTATTTTAATTACGACGGTTTTCATGAAAACTAAATAATAATTATCCAAACGCTAAATTTTTGTACCTAACATATTTTTATCATTTTTATGACTTTATTATGTCCCGGTTAACTTTAATAAAATTATTTCTAGCAAACCCGGTACCCGATTATAACTAACAACTACCTAAATTACACTCCTAAAAACTATACAAATCTTACACTACAATCCTAATTAAATCAAAAGCTCAATTTTTGCTTTTTGTTCCTTTGAAAAACCGGCCATGAACCCCCCCCCCCCCTTAACCTTGTGCATTAAATTTTCTTTAACTTATTAAACATCACTAGTAAATATCCTATAAACCTATCTTTTACTTCTTATCTCCTAAAGCTAAAATCAAAAATCATTTTCTCTTCTTCCTCTCTCAAATTCACGGCCAAGAACACAAGGAGAAGCAAGAACAAATTTTTTTCCAAGATCAAGATAAAATCTAGCTCATTTGTTGATCCTTGTTAGGGTTTTGCAATATAAACTCAAGGATCCTTAGGTTTTCTTCATCTAATCACTAACTCATCCAAAGTAAGCTTACAAAAATTATTTTCATTTTTTCTTCAAGTATTTATATTGATCATATGGTTTTCTTACAATATTCCATGCATGTGCTAGTTATACCTCTTCATTTTTATAAACTTTTAACTTTGAAACCCTAGAAATGTTTATATTGGATTTCCTTGTTAGATCTACTAGATTGATGATGTTTAAGAACCCATGACACCTTAAGAAGGTGTATGGTAGTAATAGATTAGATTTGTAGTGATTGGAAATGTTTTGGGTGGATTAGAAACTAGTTTAAGACATTTGAAATGGATTTGGGACCTATTTACAAACCTACTGTCCCAAATTTGAAATCCTGGAAAAATCAGTAACTCAGGGGAACTTTTCAACCAAATATTTAGAAAATACTTTTAAAAACGAAGCCGTAGGCGAAAGAACGGATTAAAACGAGTTTATAACGAAGGAGATATGATTTTTGCAAGTTTATTGACGAAAACTATTTTTCTGAAAATTGTTTGCTGTTGGACGATTTTTGGTGGACAAACCGAGGCGTTAGACGTAACCTAGAGAAGCTGAGTTATCAAAAATATATTAGTACATACTAAGACGAATCCGGGGATATAAAGAACGAAGAAAATGAACTTAAAACGACCAAGTTATTCACGTTTCAATATCGACAAAAACTCTATATAATTGACAGCTTTTACTAGAAATAATAATAATACTACTTCTATGTACTAAATCCTAGATTTTCTAGAAATACTACCAAAGTGCCAAATTCATAACTAATGAAGTACTTATGATTACAAGTTTATTTTTACGACCATTAGACGTTACTTCAAGGTTTTCAAGGCGAAGTTTATAACACTAACTTTCTATATACGATATATATATATATATATATATATATATATATATATATATATATATATATATATATATATATATATATATATATATATATATATATATTACGACAAGTTTATACAAGTCTAGTTAAGACTTATTTTTCTTAAGTATGGAATGTATTTTCATATGACTATAACTAGTATTTTCAAGTTTTGAGTGGTATAGGTATCATGTGCATGCACATTCTCTACATCATTTCATGATCTAAATTAGATCATACTCATTCATCATAGGTTGCGGTTGATTTCGTTCCTTGTTGTCCTTATCATTCCATTGCATTGTATCATCACTTCGAGGTGAGTTTTCATAGCCCCGTTTTTAATACAATACTTTGATTTCAAATCCCACGGGGGAGAATACATTGCACCACTTATTTTCGTACATGCCTAAGTATTAAATTCCTTACATTGCTTAAGTTGCCTTATTACCACGTCTTGACAAGTCCCCTTTATTATCATGGACCGTTAATTAAAGTACGAGCGAGAGTGAGTGAATAGATCTATTGAGGGTGACTCCTCCATCCGTGTTTGGCTTGCTCCAACGGAATTGCGGATGCATTTCATGTCTAATATATTAGAGTGTCTGGTAAACACTCATTTGGGGCCAAGTAACTATGTCTAGCTTCGGGGTCATGAGCTTAAGAGTCAATGTAGCTTTCTTTTGACATTTTTGTCACTTTACTTTACTTATGGCTAATGTACATCCGATTTAACTTACAAACCTATGATTTCTCACCAACTTTATGTTGACCGTTTTAACAATGTATTTTCAGGTAACTAAGGTATATCTCATGGCATGCATGGAGTCATTTTAGTGAGTAGCAAGGATGACGCGTCTCATTTTGGATTTTCATGCACTTATATATTATCGTTTGATTGTACTAAACTTTTTTCCTTTAACTTTTAAATACTTTGGGACCTATGTTTTGTAACTCTGAACCTTTTTAAATAAATCAAACTATGTATTTTCCAAACGACACTTTAGGTCGTTCAATATAACTGTAACTGTGGTGCTATGACCATCACCCCCAGGTATTCCATTCCGCTGCCATTCAGGTATTTTGGGGGTGTGACAGATTGGCATCAGAACTAAGGTTATAGCGAACTAGGATGTATCATGGACCCTAGACTATAACCACATCATCATAGCATCTCATCATAACATCATAAGTGCATATTCATTGTTTTAGATGATTCCATTATACGAGTTATTTATTTTCATTTCACCTTGATTATCACAGAGTTATGTCTTCAGACCTGAACATTGTCATACTTTACTCTGTCTCAGACTCTGATGTTGAGGGCTCTATGTCTTCCACCGCTTTTTCACCACCCATTCCTCCAGTACATGTGTTGCCACTTTTGGCATCAGGTGAGGATACCGAGCCTTTTGAGGAGGAAGAGACTGCTCCTACTCCTCATATCTCTCCCATTGCACCCCTTGATGTTACCCGTGTACCTACTGACATATCATCTCCCACTACTTCTATGTCCTCAGAACCAAAACTTATGTTCCCTCATAGTAAAACAACCATAGGTGCTAGGAAGAGCGTACGCACTACTACCTCTACCTTTAGGATCCCTACCGTTCCTACATTACCTACACCACCATCCATGCCCGCTAATACTTCTATATCTACTTCACTTTTGCCGCTCAGGAAGCGTGCAAGGTTTACTACCCCAGCTTCACCTACTATAGAGACTTCTGACCTTCCACCACCACCACCAGTATACCATGTAGGAGAGAGTTCGAGAGCAGCTGCTGCTAGAGGGCCTACAACTGTTACCTTAGATGATCAGTTAGGGGCTCAGCAGGAGTAGGTTGATAGTTTGGGTTATAGGGTAGATGAGATTATCACTACTCGACTTGAGGAGGTCGACGAGCATGTGGAAAACTAGAAGGGGGGTTGAATAGTTTTACGTCTTTTTACTTAGTTATAAAAATTAGTTTTAGAGTTTTGCTTAGCCTTTTAAAACTTAGATTCGAAAATATGTGATCTCAAGTCTTATACAATATAAACAATTAATGCTACACAAAGTATAATAATGATAAGTAATGAAATAAGTAAGAGATGGAAAGATCGAACCGCGAGACAAGAGATTTATAGTGGTTCGGCTACAAGGACACCTTCCTTGCCCTACTCCACTCCCCGAGCAGCTAACTCGAGAGTTTTCTTCACTTATCTTCTTCACACCAAAAGGAATTTGCTTGTCAAAATAAGTGCCTCAGGAAAATATTTCTTACAAGATATATGTTTTGTATAATGGTAGTTTGGAGAAAAATCCATTTAGAAGTGAAAGTATTAAGTGGATAAAAAAAAAAAAAAAAAGCTAGGTATGTATGTATGCACAAATGCATAGGTGTCTAACACGTTCGAATAAAGTCTATTGGTGAGGACATGTTCAATTTATAGTCTCGGTTAAAAGGTTGGATTTATCTCTATGGCGTTGCTTAGTGAGCACTCGTATCAAAACTAATCCTTATAATTCAGTCAAGCCAATACTTTCTAAATGATAGATTTTTTTTTTTTTTTTTTTTTTTTTTTTTTTTTTTTTTTATTGTGATTAGGCCAGTGATAGTGGTTCGAATGGTTTTGTGATATCTTGATATTTTTGTTGAGTTATGAATGGTCTTAATGTACCAAGGGATCATCCTCATAGAAGGTATGGGAAGTCTTTCCTAGGGAGGTCATTGATAATATCCACTTATCAATATAGGGAGTAGCGAGGGATGAGTGACATCGGAATCTATAGAATGTTAGCTAATTCCTTATATATACATATGGGGATGGGGAAAGGAAATGATAGTGATGGTGAGAAGGGAAAAGACTGTGACAAACGCGACAAAACGAGATTGTGATAAAAGAAAATGTAAGTGCATTGTGTATAAATATGAAGATCCATGAGATGAAATGGCCAGTTGACAAGCTTCCAATCGGTGGTTCACGAAGTGATAAAAAATATGAATGTTCCGACAACGAGAGTGTATACACACATACACACAAATGAAACATTTCGAAATTGAGTAGAGAATTCAATCCAGACAAAATTTTATTATAACCATTCTCAGTGTTGCAAAATTCATTTCTGAGTCGGATATAGGTAGTCAGCCTATGTCCTACTATCCCGGGTTGAATATAGGTGACTAGTCTATATTCCACCGAGGTTCCATGAATTTTGAAATACTCAGCTCAGTTATACTAATACTATGTCCATCACAAAGACCAAGACGTTCAGAAAGACTAAGGCAGGTGACCAAACTCGACGTCAAATGATGAAGCTATGTAAGGGAAAACATAACGCGGTGACATATATGATACGTGAACATGCTTAAATGAAAGACAATTATAGTAATCAACTAGAATAAGTGAATATAATATACCAGATAATGAGACACAAATCTCATCACCTAAGTCAGCAACAAACCACAAGTGAGGCATCATCTTGGCAGGCAGGCACGTGACGGTCATAGGGTTAAGTTTTTCGTAAAAGTAGCTATAGTCTAGGTTTTAAAAACACTTAGTTCGCTATAGCCAAAGCTCTGATACCAATCTGTCACACCCCCAAAATCGGGTCCAGCGGAAGCATACATGTAGCTGGGGTGTAACTCAATTGGTATTACAACACAAGTTCAAAAATGGTTTTCACTTTACTTATTTAAAATAAAATCGTTTAACCAAAAATGTTGAATTTACATTGTTAAAAGTAGTGCGGAAGTAGGCCCTTAAAATAGTTTAAAACGGTCCCCGTATAAATAATCAGAGTCTTCTATGACCATGCCATGCCCTGCCAAAACCTCCAGTAGCGTGCCATTGGTTAAAACCTGAAAATACATGCTAAAGTATCAACACGAGGTTGGTGAGTTCATAGAGTTTGTTTAATAAATAATGCCTATAGAGAAATGATCGCCCAACAAAGGCATTGTAAATCCACTCAGTTACAAGTCCCGCCATAAGAGACTTGTAACCTGTGTGTTTACAACCCACTGCTAAATGTGTTAAAGTCTACGTGAACAAAAGTAATACTGATATCCAAATTCCCAGATAAATATAGCAAAACGGCTATATAAATAATTCAGTCAATGAGGCCATATGATAAATCAGTCAAGCCGGAAAACCCGTAATAAGGTTGATGCAAAGGCATCGCAATTCAGTCAAGTAAGGAAACAGCAATATTACGTTTGACATCACAGCCAAGTGGGGAATACGACAATACGTTTGACATCACAGCCAAGTGGGGAATACCACAATATTACGTTTGAACATATAGGTCAATCAAGTTGGGAAACAGCAATACTACGTTTGACATCACAGCCAAGTGGGGAATACCACAATATTACGTTTGACATCACAGCCAAGTGGGGAATACCACAATACGTTTGACATCACAGCCAAGTGGGGAATACCACAATATTACGTTTGACATCACAGCCAAGTGGGGAATACCACTGTATTACAATGAGCATATAAGAACAATTGGTGACTATGAGGTCATATAAACAAGGATAATCAATCCCATGAAATACAGGAAATCAAACATACCAATGAATGCAGGTGATCAAACATATATTTAGGTAACATTGGAAATATTTGAGAAATCAACCAGGTATAACAAGTAATGCGTTTAAGTAAAACGAGCATGTATTTTCCCCCAAAGAGTTTACAAAACAATTTAAAATAGTAGGGGCTATGACTCACCTGGAGCGATAGCTACGATGACAAAAGTGGATACACTGAAATGAGGCACGATCTCTAACCGCAACCTAATATGAGTAATAACGATCTACATTAGATCATGACGTGATGAAATGAATGCACGTGCACATGATGCCTATACCACTCGTAACTTGGAAATACTAGTTATTGTCATAGTAAAATACTTTCCATACTTAGGAAAAATAAGTCCAATTGGAGTTATAAAAACTTGTCGTAATATATATCGTATAAAAATGTTAGCGTTATATTTCCTCGTATCGAAAACCTTAAAATAACGTCGTTAAGTCGTATAAATATTCTTTTGGGTCATACGTATTTCATTTGTTAAGAATATAGTCCTTAGTAGCATTTCTAGAAAATATACCATTTAGTGCATAAGTTATTATTTTCTAGTAGTGACTATATATATATATATATAGTTTTGACGATGTTAAAACGCGTATAACTTGGTCGTTTTAAGTTCATTTTCCTCGTTCTTTATATCCCCGGAATCGTGGGACAAAATACTAACATATTTTTGATAAGTCGGGATGGCTAGATTTAGTTTTACGCCTCGAAACAGTCGTGACAACTGTTCATCAGCAAAGAATTTTCAGAAAAATAGTTTTCGTCGTTAATTTCGGAAAATCATATCTCCTTCGTTATTAACTCGTTTTTATCCCCGTTTTCGGCTATAGTTTCGTATCGGAGAGTATTTTCTAAATCTTTGGTCAAAAATTAACCTTGAGTTCCTGAGTTTCCCACGTTTTTAAAATAGTAACAGTAGGTATATGTATATTTTCCAAAATCATTTTCCTAGTTTCAAACTTGTTCCAACTTCAACCAAACCACTTTCAATCACCACAAAACTAGTCTAATCCTACCATACACCTTCTTAGGGTGACATGGGTTCCTAAACATCATAACCAAGTAGATCTAACAAAGATCTAACAATAATCACTTTCTAAGGTTCAAAAGTTAAAAGTTTATAAAATAAAGTGGTATAAGCCATTATATGCATGAGTTCTTGTAAGAAAAATATATAAACATAGTAATAACTTGTAAAAATCATAAAAATGAGTTTGTTAACTTACTTGAAGATTTAGGGAGTTTGGATGATAAAAACCTACTAATCCTTGAGTTTCTATTTCAAAACTCCAACAAGGATGACTATATGAACAAGTTTATACCTAGATCTTGTAAAATTTGTTGTTCTTGCTCCTTGAATCACCTAGGTCGATTTACACTTAAGAGAAATGAGAGAAAAAGTTTACTTGAGCTAGTAAAATGATTTTTGTGATAAATAGATGAAAAAAGTTTA
The DNA here is from genome assembly GCA_030686995.1 of Artemisia argyi. Classification (NCBI taxonomy): domain Eukaryota; kingdom Viridiplantae; phylum Streptophyta; class Magnoliopsida; order Asterales; family Asteraceae; genus Artemisia; species Artemisia argyi. Next base: position 133,944,936 of record CM060693.1, on the reverse strand, counting down.
TTATATACTTAGGGACAAAAGTTAGGTTTGTATTAAATTGGGTTGGTGAGTGTTTAGCACATGAGATGGCTTAGGAGGGGGGGGGGGGGGGGGGGGCGGTTCACAAAGGAGGGAAAAGGGGAAAAGTTGGGGCTAATTAAGGCTTATGTCCCCAAATGTATGTATTTGTTAGATATTTTGTGTATTAGGTGTTACCGGGTACCGTGTTAACTAAAAATAAATCGTGACGAGTTAAAATAAAATACGACGAAGTTGTAAAAGTTGTAAAATATTATTCCTGATGATAATCGGGTGTTAAAATAATTATCAGGTTGAAATATCGCAAACCGACGGAGTAAAAAGCTCCGACCGTAAAATATAGTAATTGATTCGAAAACACCGGGTAAATTAATAATATAATTTTTATATTATAAAAATGAGTATAAAAATATATTGGGATAATAGTCGGGAGTGTCGGACATGCTAGTCACGTTTATAGCTCGCGTATTAGTGTTTATTTAAAATAAACATACGTAAATCGTTACTTATACCAAAAGTATTAATTTAGTTATCCTACGAGTGGAATAGTATGCGAGTGCCATAATGAGGATTTGCAGACTATTTCTAGTCTATATGAAGTGTCCCAATGATAATGCATGAATTCGCTCCTGAACCAATACGGTTACGCGAATTTTTGAATACCCGTAAACTATGTTTACGATGAAATGAGTAATGCACGTGAATAGTGAAATTTCTTCCGGAAATGAATAGTGTCAAGTGAATAGTAAAATTTTTGAATGCTTCTCGGAATATCAAATTGACCTCAAAAACGATGAATAGTACAATGATGAATAGTAATTGGTGAATAGTAACTGATGAATAGTAATTTGTCGAGGTTTGGAAAATGACCGGAAATTACGAGTTGTGACAGTCTTCCCTTCTAACAGGAACTTCGTCCCGAAGTTCAGTTTGTGTTGGTCTCTAGAGTGGTATTGGTGAAAAGATGATAATAATTGAGAATTCCAGCGAACTTCCGCGATAGGAATTCGACTCCACTTCAACCGTTTGACCTAACAGTCCATGATTTCTATTGGTTATTACCAAGTCTACGTTTGTTCTTGGGTTGGGTTCCTTTCCAAATGGGATCACGAGTGACTAATCTGAAAGTCATTTCCTGAGATTTGAATAGGTGAAACATGGTTGTGTAATCCGGTTGTTCTCTAACAAGGCTCAAGTCTGACGGCCACCAGGCCTACTCTGTCTGAAATATTACGTGGTCCAGTGTATATCGGGTTCAACTTTCCCAGTTTTCTGAATGATATCATGCCTTTCCTAGGCAGAACTTTCAACATGATCTGGCTACCAACTTGAAGTTTTAATGGTTTACAACTTATAGAATTTGTAATTGATTCTTGACTTGTAGGAAATTTCTGGTTATTTCATGAATGCTTACTGGACTAGTGAGTTAGACTTTTTCCAAATTTCGATCCGTCAATGGATGTTGGCACTTCGACCATAGAGTGCTTCAAATGGTGTAGTCTCTAAGCTCGTGTGGTAACTATGGTTATAAAGGAATCTGATTTATGGAAAAATGGTTAGTCCAACCATTTCTAGAGTCAATCACTCATGCTCTGAGCATATCTCCCTATGTGTGAATCATTCTCTAATTCCTGACCATTGGTCTGCAGATGATAGGTGGTGTGGTTCCAAAGAAATCTTAATGAAATTGCTAGAAGTTCGAGATGAATCAAGTTCCTCTATTAGGAGTAATTGAGATGGGTATCATGAATCTTGTTTCGAAAGGCTTACAAGGTTAGGTCCGTCAAGGGTGTTGTTGAAAATAATAGATTAGGATAAGGTTGTGATTCCTCCGCAGGAATGTCATGTATTGAGTCTTTCTCCACCTACGATGCTTAGTCTCCATTACTAAGATTTTCCCCAAGCTCTATGTCATCAAATCACAAAATCCTAAATGTATAAGTGATGTATTATAGTGATTGATTTTTAAAGTTTGTTTTGAGATTGTGTGTTTTGTTCATAAACCTTTCCTGACTAAATAAATTTACAACTTTAAGCAAATAGCTTTTTAAGTAACATTTTTCTTGATGTTTCAGAATTTAATAGTTATGCAGGATAGAACTATTTTCAACATAAGGTGGATAATATGATTTACCAAAAATCGATGTTTAAAATTTCTTAGCATCTAGTAGTTTTGTAAAAGATTAACCAAAAGGAATTTGCTTGTCAAAATAAGTGCCTCAGGAAAATATTTCTTACAAGATATATGTTTTGTATAATGGTAGTTTGGAGAAAAATCCATTTAGAAGTGAAAGTATTAAGTGGATAAAAAAAAAAGAAGCTAGGTATGTATGTATGCACAAATGCATAGGTGTCTAACACGTTCGAATAAAGTCTATTGGTGAGGACATGTTCAATTTATAGTCTCGGTTAAAAGGTTGGATTTATCTCTATGGCGTTGCTTAGTGAGCACTCGTATCGAAACTAATCCTTATAATTCAGTCAAGCCAATACTTTCTAAATGATAGATTTTTTTTTTTTTTTTTTTTTTTTTTTTTTTTTTTTTTTTTTTTTTTTTTTTTTGTGATTAGGCCAGTGATAGTGGTTCGAATGGTTTTGTGATATCTTGATATTTTTGTTGAGTTATGAATGGTCTTAATGTACCAAGGGATCATCCTCATAGAAGGTATGGGAAGTCTTTCCTAGGGAGGTCATTGATAATATCCACATATCAATATAGGGAGTAGCGAGGGATGAGTGACATCGGAATCTATAGAGTGTTAGCTAATTCCTTATATATACATATGGGGATGGGGAAAGGAAATGATAGTGATGGTGAGAAGGGAAAAGACTGTGACAAACGCGACAAAACGAGATTGTGATAAAAGAAAATGTAAGTGCATTGTGTATAAATATGAAGATCCATGAGATGAAATGGCCAGTTGACAAGCTTCCAATCGGTGGTTCACGAAGTGATGAAAAATATGAATGTTCCGACAACGAGAGTGTATACACACACACACACAAATAAAACATTTCGAAATTGAGTAGAGAATTCAATCCAGACAAAATTTTATTATAACCATTCTCAGTGTTGCAAAATTCATTTCTGAGTCGGATATAGGTAGTCAGCCTATGTCCTACTATCCCGGGTTGAATATAGGTGACTAGTCTATATTCCACCGAGGTTCCATGAATTTTGAAATACTCAGCTCAGTTATACTAATACTATGTCCTTCACAAAGACCAAGACGTTCAGAAAGACTAAGGCAGGTGACCAAACTCGACGTCAAATGATGAAGCTATGCAAGGGAAAACATAACGCGGTGACATATATGATACGTGAACATGCTTAAATGAAAGACAATTATAGTAATCAACTAGAATAAGTGAATATAATATACCAGATAATGAGACACAAATCTCATCACCTAAGTCAGCAACAAACCACAAGTGAGGCATCATCTTGGCAGGCAGGCACGTGACGGTCATAGGGTTAAGTTTTTCGTAAAAGTAGCTATATTCTAGGTTTTAAAAACACTTAGTTCGCTATAGCCAAAGCTCTGATACCAATCTATCACACCCCCAAAATCGGGTCCAGCGGAAGCATACATGTAGCTGGGGTGTAACTCAATTGGTATTACAACACAAGTTCAAAAATGGTTTTCACTTTACTTATTTAAAATAAAATCGTTTAACCAAAAATGTTGAATTTACATTGTTAAAAGTAGTGCGGAAGTAGGCCCTTAAAATAGTTTAAAACGGTCCCCGTATAAATAATCAGAGTCTTCTATGACCATGCCATGCCCTGCCAAAACCTCCAGTAGCGTGCCATTGGTTAAAACCTGAAAATACATGCTAAAGTGTCAACACGAGGTTGGTGAGTTCATAGAGTTTGTTTAATAAATAATGCCTATAGAGAAATGATCGCCCAGCAAAGGCATTGTAAATCCACTCAGTTACAAGTCCGGCCATAAGAGACTTGTAACCTGTGTGTTTACAACCCACTGCCAAATGTGTTAAAGTCTACGTGAACAAAAGTAATACTGATATCCAAATTCCCAGATAAATATAGCAAAACGGCTATATAAATAATTCAGTCAATGAGGCCATATGATAAATCAGTCAAGCGGGAAAACCCGTAATAAGGTTGACGCAAAGGCATCGCAATTCAGTCAAGTAAGGAAACAACAATATTACGTTTGACATCACAGCCAAGTGGGGAATACCACAATACGTTTGACATCACAGCCAAGTGGGGAATACCACAATATTACGTTTGAACATATAGGTCAATCAAGTTGGGAAACAGCAATACTACGTTTGACATCACAGCCAAGTGGGGAATACCACAATATTACGTTTGACATCACAGCCAAGTGGGGAATACCACAATACGTTTGACATCACAGCCAAGTGGGGAATACCACAATATTACGTTTGACATCACAGCCAAGTGGGGAATACCACAGTATTACAATGAGCATATAAGAACAATTGGTGACTATGAGGTCATATAAACAAGGATAATCAATCCCATGAAATACAGGAAATCAAACATACCAATGAATGCAGGTGATCAAACATATATTTAGGTAACATTGGAAATATTTGAGAAATCAACCAGGTATAACAAGTAATGCGTTTAAGTAAAACGAGCATGTATTTTCCCCCAAAGAGTTTACAAAACAATTTAAAATAGTAGGGGCTATGACTCACCTGGAGCGATAGCTACGATGACAAAAGTGGATACACTGAAATGAGGCACTATCTCTAACCGCAACCTAATATGAGTAATAACGATCTACCTTAGATCATGACGTGATGAAATGAATGCACGTGCACATGATGCCTATACCACTCGTAACTTGGAAATACTAGTTATTGTCATAGTAAAATACTTTCCATACTTAGGAAAAATAAGTCCAATTGGAGTTATAAAAACTTGTCGTAATATATATCATATAAAAATGTTAGCGTTATATTTCCTCGTATCGAAACCTTAAAATAACGTCGTTAAGTCGTATAAATATTCTTTTGGGTCATACGTATTTCATTTGTTAAGAATATAGTCCTTAGTAGCATTTCTAGAAAATATACCATTTAGTGCATAAGTTATTATTTTCTAGTAGTGACTATATATATATATATAGTTTTGATGATGTTAAAACGCGTATAACTTGGTCGTTTTAAGTTTATTTTCCTCGTTCTTTATATCCCCGGAATCGTGGGACAAAATACTAACATATTTTTGATAAGTCGGGATGGCTAGATTTAGTTTTACGCCTCGAAACAGTCGTGACAACTGTTCATCAGCAAAGAATTTTTAGAAAAATAGTTTTCGTCGTTAATTTCGGAAAATCATATCTCCTTCGTTATTAACTCGTTTTTATCCCCGTTTTCGGCTATAGTTTCGTATCGGAGAGTATTTTCTAAATCTTTGGTCAAAAATTAACCTTGAGTTCCTGAGTTTCCCACGTTTTTAAAATAGTAACAGTAGGTATATGTATATTTTCCAAAATCATTTTCCTAGTTTCAAACTTGTTCCAACTTCAACCAAACCACTTTCAATCACCACAAAACTAGTCTAATCCTACCATACACCTTCTTAGGGTGACATGGGTTCCTAAACATCATAACCAAGTAGATCTAACAAAGATCTAACAATAATCACTTTCTAAGGTTCAAAAGTTAAAAGTTTATAAAATAAAGTGGTATAAGCCATTATATGCATGAGTTCTTGTAAGAAAAATATATAAACATAGTAATAACTTGTAAAAATCATAAAAATGAGTTTGTTAACTTACTTGAAGATTTAGGGAGTTTGGATGATAAAAACCTACTAATCCTTGAGTTTCTATTTCAAAACTCCAACAAGGATGACTATATGAACAAGTTTATACCTAGATCTTGTAAAATTTGTTGTTCTTGCTCCTTGAATCACCTAGGTCGATTTACACTTAAGAGAAATGAGAGAAAAAGTTTACTTGAGCTAGTAAAATGATTTTTGTGATAAATAGATGAAAAAAGTTTATTATATACTTAGGGACAAAAGTTAGGTTTGTATTAAATTGGGTTGGTGAGTGTTTAGCACATGAGAGGGCTTAGGAGGGGGGGGGGGGGGGGGGGGGGGCGGTTCACAAAGGAGGGAAAAGGGGAAAAGTTGGGGCTAATTAAGGCTTATGTCCCCAAATGTATGTATTTGTTAGATATTTTGTGTATTAGGTGTTACCGGGTACCGTGTTAACTAAAAATAAATCGTGACGAGTTAAAATAAAATACGACGAAGTTGTAAAAGTTGTAAAATATTATTCCTGATGATAATCGGGTGTTAAAATAATTATCAGGTTGAAATATCGCAAACCGACGGAGTAAAAAGCTCCGACCGTAAAATATAGTAATTGATTCGAAAACACCGGGTAAATTAATAATATAATTTTTATATTATAAAAATGAGTATAAAAATATATTGGGATAATAGTCGGGAGTGTCGGACATGCTAGTCACGTTTATAGCTCGCGTATTAGTGTTTATTTAAAATAAACATACGTAAATCGTTACTTATACCAAAAGTATTAATTTAGTTATCCTACGAGTGGAATAGTATGCGAGTGCCATAATGAGGATTTGCAGACTATTTCTAGTCTATATGAAGTGTCCCAATGATAATGCATGAATTCGCTCCTGAACCAATACGGTTACGCGAATTTTTGAATACCCGTAAACTATGTTTACGATGAAATGAGTAATGCACGTGAATAGTGAAATTTCTTCCGGAAATGAATAGTGTCAAGTGAATAGTAAAATTTTTGAATGCTTCTCGGAATATCAAATTGACCTCAAAAACGATGAATAGTACAATGATGAATAGTAATTGGTGAATAGTAACTGATGAATACTAATTTGTCGAGGTTTGGGAAATGACCGGAAATTACGAGTTGTGACACCAAGCTTTGGGAGCTTGTTTGAGTCCATACAAAGCTTTCTTTAACTTATAAACATAATCAGGTTTTGCGAAGTCAATGAATCCTGGAGGTTGTGCCACATATACCTCCTCATTGATAAAACCGTTAAGGAATGCACTTTTCACATCCATTTGGAATAACTTAAAATCTAGGGCGCAAGCATAGGCAAGTAATATCCTAATCGATTCTAGTCTAGCTACAGGGGCATAAGTTTCGTCATAATCAATTCCTTCTTGTTGATTATAACCTTGGGCAACTAACCTAGCTTTATTCCAAGTAACTATTCCATTCTTGTCTAACTTGTTCCTAAATACCCATTTGGTTCCTATGATTGTCATATCCTTTGGATTTGGAACTAATTCCCAAACATCATTTGCCTTAAATTGATTTAATTCTTTTTGCATAGCTATAACACAACTTTCATCCTTTAAAGCCTCGCTAATATTCTTAGGTTCTATTGCTGAGAGGAAACAAAAGAAATTATTTTTATCTTGGGCTTGTGACCTAAGGGTTCTTTGGTTAAGATGTCCTATTATATTATCTAATGGATGAGATCTAGATTCTTTAATATTACTAGTTTCGTTATTTTCTAAGTGAATGTCTACATTATCATTTCCTGTGGGTTTTGTTTTACTAACCTCAATAGCTTCATCTTCGATTAAATCATCATCTTCTAAAGGTAATGTTTTAGGAGGTGGTGGTGTTTCATCAAATGTTACATTTAGTGATTCCTCTACTTTCATGGAGTGTTTGTTAAGTATTATATATGCTTTGCTATTTTGTGAGTATCCTAAAAATATTCCTTCATATGATTTTGGATCAAACTTAGTAAGATAGTCCTTAGTGTTTAATATATAGCATTTACTTCCAAATACCCTAAAGTAGCTTAAGTTTGGTTTTCTACCTCTTAATAACTCATAAGGAGTTTTTCCTAGAATTCTTCTAATTGATACCCTATTTAAAATATAAGTTGATGTATCTACGGCGTGACACCAAAATTTTTGTGGGATGGATTGTTCATTTAACATAGTTCTACTCATTTCTTGTAGTGACCTATTTTTTCTTTCTACTACGCCATTTGATTGAGGAGTACGAGGAGCGGAGAAATTGAGATATTCCATTTAACTCGCAATATTTTCCGAATTGTACTTCGTTATCAAATTCCCTACCATGGTCCGTCCTAATGGCAACTATTGAGCATCCTAATTTATTTTGAATCATTCTACTGAATATTTCGAATTTTTCAAAGGCTTGGGTCTTGTCACTTAAAAACCTAGTCCACGTGTATCGTGAGTAGTCACCTACTATTACTAAGGTATATTTGTTTCCTCCATAGCTCCGCACAGCGGATGGACCAAAAAGATCCATATGTAATAATTCTAGGCATCTAGTAGTGGATACTATATTCTTGGCTTTGTGACTAGCATGAGCTTGTTTTCCAATTTTACATGTATCACAAAAATGCTTGTCATATTTTAGATTAGGCAAATTTCTAACTAATTCCTTAGAGGCCAACGATTGTATTTGTTGCATATTAGCATGTCCTAATCTCCTATGCCATAGTGTAGAGTTTTCATCTAGGGTCGTTAGGCATATCCTATCCTCAGGTTTGTTTCCTAGTTTCATAACATATATGCCACCTTTTCTAATTCCTCTACCTATAATTTTTCCATCCTTAACTATTTCGCTATCATCTTCGGTAAATGTGACTCTACATTTATTATCACATATTTGTCCTACACTAAGCAAGTTATATGTTAACTTATCTACATGCTCTACATTTTCAATAGTAAGTGAGTCTTGAGAGATCGTACCTTTGCCAATGATTTTTCCACGTAAGTCACTACCGAAAATAACGTTACCTCCATTGTATGCCTTGTATGTAGAGAATAGATTGCGATTCCCCGTCATATGCCTCGAACATCCGCTATCTTTGATCCATTCGTCAGGTTCCAAGTCAATTCCTAAACATATTTCGTCGGTTTCTTTTGCCATGAAACACTTTTCATCTCTTGGCTTTTCAACTTCTTCTTTGTCACTATCACACCATGTTCTACTAACAAAAGCACCTTGACTTTCGTAACCCGGTGGCTTTAGACATTCGCCAACGAAATGATTTGGACTTCCACATCTAAAGCATTTTCTCTTCCCGTAGTTGTCACTTCTATTCCTTTGGAATGCTTTTCTTTCGTCTCGTGATGATCTAGTGAATCTTCCTCGTCTCTTGAAGAACTTCTTGAATTCTCTTACGGCCATTGCATATTCTTCGTCTTCACTTTCGTCACTTGAATCATCATCATTACTAGGTTCCTTTTTGGCTTTTAGAGCAATTGATTTGGTTTGTTCTTTCTTGACTTTGACCGTTTCCGAATCTCTTCTTATGATTTCTTCATGAACCTTCAAGTTGCCAATTAGTTCATCTAGAGATAACGTCATCAAGTTCTTTGATTCTTCGATTGCCGTGACCTTAGCTCGCCATTTTGGATGCAATGCCCTAAGAAATTTCCTAACACAATTTTTACTAGAAAATGTCTCATCAAGTGCTTTTAAACTTGTGATGATAGTGTTAAACTTAGCAAAAGCATTATCAATTGATTCCTCTTCCGGAATCATAAATTGTTCATATTGTTGTACAAGAAGATCTATTTTATTATCTTTGACTTGGCTATTACCTTGGTGAGTGATTAGTAAAGAATCCCAAATTTCTTTGGCGGTTTTACACATAAAAATTCTTTCATATTCTTTGCGTGGTAACGCATTATAAATTACCATTTTAGCCTCATTATTTTTTGCTAATTTCTTTTTCAAATCATCATTTTGTTTTTCAAAAGATACAATTTCATTCATTTTAGTTTCAACATTATATTGAATAGGAGGAAAATCACCAAAGGTAATAATATGCCAAAGATCAAGATCTTTTGATTTCACATACGTTTCGAATCTATTTTTCCAATATAAAAATCCATCACTTTCAAATAGTGGTGGTCTTTGCATAGATTGCCCTTCTAAATATTTTTCAGATTCCATAGATCGTTACAAGTTTTAAAATACAATATATTTTAAAAATCTTGCTAGACGTGGCTCTTGATACCAATTGTGGAAAACTAGAAGGGGGGTTGAATAGTTTTACGTCTTTTTACTTAGTTATAAAAATTAGTTTTAGAGTTTTGCTTAGCCTTTTAAAACTTAGATTCGAAAATATGTGATCTCAAGTCTTATACAATATAAACAATTAATGCTACACAAAGTATAATAATGATAAGTAATGAAATAAGTAAGAGATGGAAAGATCGAACTGCGAGACAAGAGATTTATAGTGGTTCGGCTACAAGGACACCTTCCTTGCCCTACTCCACTCCCCGAGCACCTAACTCGAGAGTTTTCTTCACTATATCAACAAGCTCCCTTATGGCGGAGAAAACCGTACACACCAATATACACACCAATCTACACACCGCTTTTCACACCACAACTTCGTCACACCTAAGTCACACCTTCTACACAACTTCTACAAATCTATCTACTTCACAACTAACTACTCCACACCTATCTTCTTCACACCAATCTAATACCTATCTTATCTTCTTCACACCAAGCTACTAACTAATCACACAATCAATATCTAACACAACTATCTACAATCAAATATTCACAACAATCTTTACAAAGAATAATGTAAATGATCTTTGATGATACACCAACAACTTGGATGTGGAGATCACAACAAGTTGTAATACTTCTTGTCTTGAGGGATAGAAGTATTCTTCTCTTGCACTTGAGAGGATGAAGGTTGGATCACTTTGAAACAAAGAATTTATATACTTATGATCAAAGGATAAAAGAATGGAGAATTGGATCTAGATCAGAAAGTTTAGTAGTGCAAAAGGTGAGGAAAAAATCCAGGTTTAAGGTGGTATTTATAGGCAACTGAATCTGACAGAGGAGCGTGGTCGGTCCCATAAAACCCTGGCCGGCCCCCTTAAAATTAAGGGGACTGCCCTTTATAATTAAGGGGGCCGCCCAGCTGAAATGGCCAGATTCTTTGTCTTTTAGTGAGGAAAGTTTATTTGGTGAAAAACTAACTGATTTTGGTTAAAAATTTGAATTCATATATTTAGTATGAATAAAACATTTTTCTTTATTACCAAAAGTGTTTTTCAAAAATATATAATATGTTTATATAATTAAATAAACTTTGCAATGCTTAATTAAACTTTCCTTTGATCATAAGATACACTAAACACTTTGTTTATTCATACCTTAAGTGATTTGGATGTAAAGAGACATATTAATCACTAAATACTTGTTTATGTCATAAGTTTTAGTTCTATGAGTTTATATTTTGTGATAATCAAAACATAGAGATATTGATAACATGTTAATAATATTTTTAGGCATTATTTATGTCAACAGAGCAGGTTGAGGGATTGATCTTAGACAGGGTTAGCATTTACGTGTCGTATCATGGACTTGAGGCACGGCAGGAGGGACACCAGGAGCTGATTGATCAGCTTAGGGATGAGCTACCGGAGATACGGGATAGAGCTCAGATGACACAGGAAGCTCAGGGAGAGCAGGCACACCAGTTGGCAGTAGCTCAGGAGAGGATGACAGCTGCAGAGACCAGGGAGGCTGCCCTCCAGCTTAGAGTTGAGCACTTGGAGGAGATTGTTGTTGCGATGGATCGTGAGATTCGCCGCCTTAGGGGAGGACCTGGAGGTTCTAGAGCACCCGGAGGAGCCTAGACATAGGTTTGTATTGTATTAGCTTTTACTATTTTCCTAGTCCCGAGGTGTGGGACATAGTTCAAGAACTTGTAGTCTTTTGGTTGTTGTACAAACAAATATATCAAGTGTGACTCTACTATGTTGGAATGGTTATGCTATATAAATATATATATCGGTCCATGTAGGCTGAAATTTTCATGTATTATATTCATGTGTTGTGATTATATTTATGATGTTTCGTGGTTGCTCTTTATTGTTAATGTATTTATACTTGTGGTTGTATCTATACGTGTCGTGGTTGTATTATTATAGGTTGTGGTTGTACTCGTACATGTCGTGGTTGTATTTATACTTGTTGTGGTTGTATATATACATGTTGTGGGTGTATACTTTTGGTACAATGACTATTTATATTATGACTTTCTCATGGTTGTTTTCGATTATTATTTATCAGAAGTATGGGGCCAAGGAAAGGAAAGGCTGCACCAGAAACGCTCGCTATGACTCAAGCCGCTATCCGAAAGTTGGTCAGGGATAGTATAGCAGAAGCTCTAGAGACTGAGAGAGCTGAGGTTGCTGCTAGGGCTGCTGAGGTTGCACCTAATACTGGGGCGGTTGAACCACCCACTACTAGGCGTGAGTGCACTTGGAAAGATTTCAAGATTAGTGATCCCATCAAGTTTAAGGGTACTGAAGGAGCGGTTGCTTTGATCCGCTGGTTAGAAAAGACTGAGAATGTATTTCTCATGTGTAGTTGTCCTGATGTCAGCAAGGTGAAATTTTCTACAGGTATGCTTCTGGATGAAGCTATGTCATGGTGGAATTCGCATGCTCAGCCTATTGGTATGGAGAATGCCTACAAGCTCACTTGGGATCAATTCAAGAAGCTGATGACTAAGAAGTTTTACCCTCGTACTGAGGTGAAGAAATTGGAGACGGAATTCTATGAGCTGGTAACAAAAGGTGATGACATCGAGACTTATATCAGGAGGTTTCAGGAGTTGGCTGCACTATGTCCAACTATGGTTCCTGACGATGAGAAAAAGATGGAGAACTTCACTGGTGGACTACCTGAAAGCATCCGAGGTGGACTACCTGAAAGCATCCGAGGGGATGTGATGTCTTTCGATCCACAATCAATGGAAGAGGCTATTCGTATAACTCAGAAACTTATGGTTCAGGTGGTAAAAGGAAAATCTGCTGTCAACAACAATAATAACCGTTCAAACAACACCAACTACAACAACACTCGAAACAACAACAACTATAACAACAATCGAAACCGCAACTATCCCAATAACCGAAACAACAACCCAAACAATAACAACAACAACAAGAGGAGGTTTGACTACAACCAAGGTGGAAATGCTATCCAGCCAGCACCTAAGAGACAGGAAGTGACAAGGGCCTATGCTGCAGGGCCGAATGAAGGGAAAGGATATGCTGGTAATCTACCAAAGTGTGATAAGTGTCAGAAGCATCATAATCCAGGACGTTGCCCAGATTTATGTGGAAACTGCAAGAAGGTTGGTCACCACGCCAAAGATTGCAGGTTTCCAATCTTGGGTAACAATCAGAAACCACCAGTAACATGTTTTGGCTGTAGAGAAATTAGACAATATAGGAGTGAGTGCCTAAAGAAGAAGAACCAAGGAACTGGAAACCAAGGTGGAGTGGCTCGAGGAAGAGCTTATGTTATGGGAGGAGAAGATGCCCGAGAGGACCCGAATGTTGTTGCGGGTACGTTCCTCGTTAATAATCGTTATGCATCCATTTTATTTGATTCAGGAGCGGATAGAAGTTTTGTTTCTATTGCATTTGCACCTTTACTTAACATAGAACCAACCACTTTAGACATTCCCTATATTGTTGAATTAGCCGATGGGTCTTTAGTTAACACCAACACCGTTGTCCGTGGTTGCACAATTAATTTCCTAAACCATCCATTCAATATAGACCTTATGCCCGTAGAACTTGGAAGTTTCGACGTTGTTATCGGTATGGATTGGTTGTTTCGACACCGTGCAAGAATTATTTGTGATGAGAAAGTGGTTCATCTTCCTTACAGTAGTGAAACTTTAGTTGTTCGCTGATTGGTGTGAAACAGTCAGAAAATATCAACCAAGTTATGGTCCATAAGTCAAACAGTCTAAACCAATACTCCGTGGAATGTAGTGTTTCCCCGGATCGTTAAATCCCAACGAGGCGTGAAATCTGAAATAAAATGAATTCGAGATCAGGTGATTTGAACAGGAAAAGGGTTTAAGTGATTTGTACTACTGAAATATAAGTTAGAATAGCTTAGATAAGCTATATCAACTAATACGTGAAATCAGATAAGTACAAATGAAAAGGAACTAGGAAACGTATACGTTTAATATTTAAACGTAAACAACAAAAACAATTTTAACTATAGTAGGAATTTGCATGCCTTAGGGGCTTAAATGCAAATCAAATAAACTTAAAATATTTATTTTATAATTACTAATTTATTTAAAAGTTAATAAAATCTAAAGATGTAAAAATATATAAAATGTACGTTTAAATAAACGTAAGCGTACTAAACTAAATGTGAATTCTGTCAAATAAAACTCCCACAAATATGAAAATTGTATTTTTGGAATTCTAAACTTATTAGAAAATTATTAGAAAATTAAAATTTATTTTTATCACTATTTAATTAATTATTATTATTTAATAACTATTTTTAATTATTTAATAATTCACTAATAAATAAGAAAATGTAAAATAAGTCTAGAAATATAAAATTAAAATTTATAAAAGTCTAAAATATTATAAAACTTATTTTAAAACTAAAATTATATTTTTCACACTATTTATCTAATTATTATTATTTAATTATTATTTAATTATTATTTAACTAATTATATTGATTTAAATTATTAAAAATACTAAAAAGACTTAGATAATTAAGAAGATTTTTATAAATCTAATTAACCATCACAGGAATCCTAAAAAATTATAAAAAGTTTGTTTTATGTATTTTTAAACTAATTTACTAATTATTATTCTATTTATTAATTAATTACCAATTAAACTAATTATATTATAAAAATTAGAAAATGAACAGTATAAATTCTAGAAAAATTTATAAAAATGTTTTAACTTATATAAAAGATAGAAAAATTATAAAAACTAGGTGGTACTTTATAAAATATAATTATGCTATTTAATTCTTATTTATTAATTAATAATTAATTAAACTATAATTAAATCTAAAAACCACTAAAAGACAAAAGAAAAATCTGGAAAAATTTATAAAAGTACTTTAATATAAAAGAGATTTAATAAAAATATGAAAATGCAGAAGTGCTTGTAAATAAGCTAAAAAGAAAATTAAATAGATAATTTCTATTAAATAGAAGCTATCACTATAATTAAATTTGACTTTTTCTGTTTTTTCTTTTACAAAACTATTAAAATACTTAAAATAAGAAACTTTTATAAAAACAAATAATGTGGAAATCAAAAATAAGCACTGTGAGTGCTTCTTAGACCAAACAGTTGACCAAGTTTGACCAAAGAAGGAAATGAGCACAAATGGACTTATGTGGGGTCCACAAGGTTAAAAACTGGTACAAATGAGTTATGTGGACAATTTTAAACAAGAGTTACTCAAATAAGTTGGCCAAATAAGCCAGGAATCCAAAATAAGCACTTGCTTATTTTGAATCAGAGACAGAATTGGGACAGATTTTGAGTGCACTTCCAAGTGGGGTCCACTGATGCACAGGTCAAATAAAGGGTCAAATATTGAATCCTGGTAGGAGGGGGGTTATGAGAACCAAAATTGGAGCTTGTGGGACCACTGTGGTGGCCACAATCAACCACCAAAGTGGTGGTTGTGGTGGTGATGGTCTGATGCACAGGGCATCATCTTGCCCTGCAAGTGAGTTTGGATGGGTGTGGGACCCACAAATAAAATCACAAAAATAAATTAGATGTAAGAAACTCAAGTTCAGCTGATAGAGTATGCACTCAACAAGTTTCAAATCCTAGATCATAACACAAAAATCATAGAAATTCATGCCATATTGGAGATTTCTGACTATGCACCTTTTTGACTTTTTGAGAAAATTTGCTTAGTTGACTTATATGAACTTTACTTGATCCTAACTAATTATAAATGATATGATAAGCTTAAATAAAGCTAGTTTAGGCTTAAGCTACAACTAATAAGCTTATGTAATGATTTATGGAACTTAAAACACCACACAGTTAACTGTGAGGTGTAATTTTTGTGATTTTGACTTTCCTCTGATTGAGACTTAGTTTTAAGTTTGTAAATAGCCTATTGTGACTTACTTAAGTATACTAAAACCATAATCACAGCAAAACAACCACTTTATTACCCAAGACAGTTGAGATCCAAACACCCCTATATTTGACTGTTATGGAAATTTTCAAAGCAATCAATGGATCTAGACCAAAACACTGACACAAAAGTATAAACTATGATTATTCAAACCTGTTTTAGCACAATTATACCACTAATAACAATAACAACACAGAACTTCAACAAAATGCTAAATTTTCTTGAAATAGAAAATAATAAGCAACTGTAACCACTAATGAACAACTATTATATTTTAAATTATATTATCACTAAAAACTCTAAATAAACACAGATTAAACAGAATTAAGCAAAAACAACAATAATAAAAGGAAATAAGCTTGAAAATGGGTAAATGGCTTACAATTGAGTGACTGTGGGTACCAAAAACCAAGAACCAAGAACCCTAATTCCTCCCTGAGGATCTAAACCCAAATTCCAAAGCTTCTTTACTTCCAAAACACCTCTGAATCACCAGAATTTCATTTTAACACTCACAATTGACTTATGTTGACCAATTTGTATTTTGTGAATTTTCTAAGCTATACTGAATTGTAAGTTACTAAAAGCTTTTGCAAGCTTTATAGGAGCTTATATGAGCTTATTGAGTCTGTAATCATCAACTAAGAACAACACTTAAGTAGAATGAGATTTTTGGAAATTTGAGAATTGTATAAACTGGATTCATACATAAACCTTCAAATTGATTACTAAAAGAAGTTCACAATACACTTTTAACACTGGAATTTTAATTTGAGAGCTTAAGTTACACTGGAAATTGAACAAGAAACTAAGTCGACATAACATTAAATAAAATTAAACTAGATAACTTGTAATACTCTATATCTTTCTTCCTGTATAGACTTCTAAGGTTCCCCACATGCTTCTGAACTTTTCCCACTTGAATTTGTGACCATTGGATGGGTCAATTTGATCTCAGCCGTTTAAACGGCTTTTGGCGCCAAAAGTCACATAGGTAGATTGGGGTTGTTTCAGAGCAATTAAAGATTTGTGGAATGTTGTGGAGGTGGCAGGGAACATGGAAAAGAAGTTTGGAGGCCAAGTTGGGGTTGTGGGTTGAAAAACAGAGGTGTAGTATGGTTTGGAGGGAAAAGGGTGTGGGGATGCATTAATTGTTGATGTGGTCTGGTATGATGATGTTTGGAGGGTGAGGTGGAAGTGGACAGGTGGTGATGAGGTGGTGATACCACCCTGGTTTTGGGTGAAGCAGGGGTGGAGGTGGAGGTGCTACAGTGGTGAGGTGGTTTGGCGGTATTGGGGAGGTCAAACGGGGTCAAACCCCCGTTTTTATTATAAAAGGGGTGTGGGCCGGATTTTGTTTGGGCCTGAGAAAGGTGTGGGCTGGGATTTTTTGGTTTGGATTAGGTTTTGGTTTTGGGTTAATAATAATAATAAGGGTCCGGTTGGTTTATGGTTAAACAAGGACCAAATTTGCAATTTAATAAAAGTTGAGGGACCTTTTCTGTAAAATTTCCAAAATTGTTATAAGGACCAATATTGTCAATTATGAATAACCCAAGGACAAAAGATGTAATTTTTCCATTTAAAATACCAAGGGACCTTTTCTGCCAATTCCTCAAACTCCAGGGACCTTTTCTGTAATTTTTTGAAAATTGAAGGGTTGAAGTTGTAATTTCCCAAAAGTTATCAAAAGGTCCATTTATGTCATTTAATAATAGTGCAAGGTTTATTTTTCATATTTTTCCATTTACAAACTTTAAGGACTATTTTTTACATTTTTGAAACTTGAGGGACTAAAGTTGTCATTTTGCAATTTTTAACTTTAAAGGACTAAACTTGACAACTTATGAATCCCTAAGGACCTTTGATGATATTTTTCATGTTTTGATTTACCAGGGACTAGTTTTGCTAATTTTTCAAAGTTCAGGGACTGAAACTGTAAACTATGTGAAATGTGTTGTTTTTCATCAGTTTTCAATCCTTTTGCATAAAAACACAATCCAGGGATATTTTATGTATTTTAAGGCATTCCTGTGTGTTTTCATATGTTTTTGTAGTTTAAATGTAACAGAAATGATGAGTATTTACACACTCTTCAATCCCCCACACTAAACTATTGCTAGTCCCTAGCAATCTTTTGAGAAAATTTTAATGGATTTTTACTCTTTACCAAATGCCATCACTTTTGGTGTAGCCAGATGTAAGAACTGTGGTACACCTGATAACCGTGTGATTTTGAGCAAACCACCAGCTGTCAACAGATTTGATTAGTCTTTACCAAAAGCCGTTTGCTTTTGGACTAGCCAACTCTTGATGGACAAAGTCAACATCTTGGTGAGCTGATTACCAATTATGGTTTTTCCACTGCCTTTACCACAAGCCATAATCTTGCGGGCTAGCCAACTCATTCGCTTTTTAGGATATGGCGAGTTGAGGTACCATACAATTTTTTGAAAATTGCAAGCCATCAACGGTTTTGAGACATCTTTACCAAGAGCCGTTTGCTCCTGGATTAGCCAATCCTTATGTGGGTTAGACATGGCGGATTGATAACCATTTATTGCATTTCTAAGTGTGCAAAAACTTTAAATTTTGATCAAATGAGGGTGCTTGATGGAACATGTGTTTGAATTCGTGAGAATCCCCCCCCCCCCCACACTTAGAAATGAATATTGCCCTCAATATTCAAAACACCGGGTGTTAAACCGATACTTAGAACGTAAGAAGGAAATATTAATAACCTTTATTTTAGGCTATTTACATTTTTTTTTCAAGATATATACATATATACAACATGTGGGGCATCTCCCCCACACTAGGGTGGTAAAAAAGAGAAAGAAATCAGAAATATGGGTGAAAACCCATATTGCTACTGTTTTTGATTACCGAGTCGCTAGCTTGACTCGACCTCGAATTAAATTGTCCATGAGGAAGCTACTGTTTTTGTTAACCGAGTCGCTAGCTTGACTCGACCCCGAATTTAATGGTCCTTAGGGAAAGTTTGGAGATCCGGGACAACCATGGATGGTATGTCCTCTCCAAAGTAGTGTTTCACACGATGCCCATTCACTTTAAAACATGGACCGTCATTTTGAGATAACTCAACGGTACCATATGGATAAACCTTAGTGATAGTAAATGGGCCAGTCCAACGGGTTTTTAGTTTACCCGAGAAGATCTTTAATCTAGAATTAAAGAGAAGTACTCGATCACCAACGTTAAAAACGCGGTTCTTTATTTTTGAGTCATGAATTCTCTTTGTTTTTTCTTTATAGATTAAAGAGTCCTCGTAAGCCTGATCACGTAGTTCATTTAATTCATTAATTTGAACTTTTCTGTGATCACCCGCAGTTTTGAGGTCAAAGTTGGCATGTTTTAATGCCCAGTAGGCTTTGTGCTCAAGTTCCAGCGGTAGATGACATGTCTTTCCGTACACAAGCTTGTAAGGTGTACACCCAATGGGTGTTTTATAAGCTGTACGAAAGGCCCATAGTGCGTCATCTAATTTATCCGACCAGACAACACGGTTTTCACCAACAGTCCTCTCAAGTATCCTTTTGATACCACGGTTTGAAACCTCCACTTGCCCACTTGTTTGTGGGTGATACGCGGTGGAAAGACGGTGAGTTACACCATACTTTTGCATGACTTTTTCAAATTTGTCATTGCAGAAATGCGTACCACGATCACTTATGATAGCACGTGGGGTTCCAAAACGGGCAAAAAGAGATTTCAGGAATTTTACTACAACTCGGGCATCATTCGTGGGTAAAGCTTTCGCTTCAACCCACTTTGATAAGTAATCAACGGCCACAAGTATGTATTTGTTTCCTCTAGATGATGGGAATGGCCCCATAAAGTCAATGCCCCAGATATCAAATATCTCACAGACTTGAAT
This sequence comes from Artemisia argyi, assembly GCA_030686995.1. Taxonomy (NCBI): domain Eukaryota; kingdom Viridiplantae; phylum Streptophyta; class Magnoliopsida; order Asterales; family Asteraceae; genus Artemisia; species Artemisia argyi. Next base: position 133,925,013 of record CM060693.1, on the reverse strand, counting down.
AGCATTTTGTGGCATCTCATTTCTTTGTGAAATGTTCCCGTGACGTTGACAAGCGTCACAGGTTTTAATGAGATCCTGGGCATCTTTATAAATTGTGGGCCAGAAGAATCCGGAATCAAACACCTTTTTGGCGGTGTAATTGGGACTATGATGTCCCCTAGTGGGTCCAGCATGGCAAGCCTTGAGAATTTCAGTGGCTTCCTGTCCATATACACACCGTTGGATGACTTGATCCGCACAGATTTTGAATAAGTAGGGGTCATCCCAGAAGTAATGTTTGACATCCTTAAAGAATTTATTCTTCTGTTGGGTTGACATCCCTTTCACAACAAAGTTACCCGCATGGTAATTTGCGATGTCTGCAAACCATGGGGTAGTAGAATCTCCACGAAAAGCAACCGCATTGAGTGTTTCGAGAGGAAATGTTTCATTTATTTCCTTTTTCTCATACACATCTTGATGAGGGTTCTCTAATCGGGACAAATGATCAGCAGCCAGGTTCTCAGCTCCTTTTTTATCACGAATAATGATATCAAATTCCTGGAGGAGGAGAACCCAACAGAGCAATCTTGGCTATGCATCTTGTTTTGCAAATAGATATTTTAGAGCCGAGTGATCCGTATACACTACGCATTTAGTCAAGATTAAGTATGTCCAAAATTTCTCAAAAGCATACACCACGGCTAATAATTCTTTTTCCGTAGTAGTGTAATGAGTTTGAGCTTCGTTCATAGTTTTGCTTGCGCAGTGGATAGGCTGAAAGTGGTTCGTTTTGCGTTTCCCCAAGACTGTATCGATAGCAAAATCACTTGCATCGCACATGAGCTCAAAGGGTAAATCCCAGTCGGGGGCAACAAGAATGGGTGCCTCAGTAAGCTTTTTCTTCAATGTTTCAAAAGCTTCGATGCACTCTGGTGAGAAGATAAAAGGAGCATCCTTTTCGAGGAGATGAGTCATAGGCCGTGAGATTTTAGAAAAATCTTGTATGAATCGACGATAGAAACCGGCATGACCCAAGAAACTCCTAATACCTTTGACGGTAGTAGGGTGAGGCAATTTAGCAATGACATCAACCTTAGCTCTGTCAACCTCAATCCCATTCTTGGAAATCTTATGGCCGAGGACAATGCCCTCTTTGACCATAAAGTGACTCTTTTCCCAATTTAGACATAAATTGGTGTCTTCACACCTTTTCAACATTTTTTCTAAATTGGTGAGACATGTTTGGAATGAATCCCCAATGACCGAGAAGTCATCCATAAAGACCTCCATGGTTTTACTGATCATGTTGGTAAATATGGCCATCATGCACCTCTGGAACGTACCTAGAGCATTACATAAGCCAAAAGGCATACGTTTATAAGCAAAGGTTCCATAGGGGCATGTAAAGGTAGTCTTTTCTTGATCCGAAGGATCAATGGGGATTTGAAAGTATCCTGAGAAACCATCAAGGAAACAATAGTACTCATTTCCTGCTAATCTCTCAAGCATATGATCCATAAAGGGCATCGGAAAGTGGTCTTTGCGGGTGGCGTCATTCAACTTACGATAGTCAATGCAAACACGCCATCCGGTAACCAGCCGAGTTGGAATCAACTCATTTTCCTCATTAGTGACAACAGTAATGCCACCCTTTTTTGGGACGCAATGGATGGGACTAACCCATGGACTGTCAGAGATGGGGTAAATCAATCCTGCATCAAGAAGTTTGAGAACCTCTTGTTTAATCACATCATGGATTTTTGGATTCACCCGTCTTTGATGTTGCACTGCAGGCTTGAAGTCATCTTCCATCAAGATTTTGTGTGTACAAAAATCTGGGTTAATACCCTTAATATCGGAGAGTTTCCAAGCAATTGCTTACTTGTGTGACTTCAAGACTTTTATGAGAGCAACTTTCTCCTCATCACTTAAACCTTTAGCAATAATGACGGGTAATTTATCATCACCCTCCAAAAATGCGTATTCAAGATGAGGAGGTAAGTCCTTGAGCTTGACCTCAGGAAAATCATCAGTTTTCTCAACATATTTGATTTTCTGATTATGAAGTTGTACGGGAGGGAGTGGAGGAGAATTGTCTTGATTTAGCAATTTCTCAAGGAGAAGAATATCTCCCTCCAGATCAATCTCAGTGTTATCAATTCCCGATGGAACTGAATCACTTTTGAGAAAAGCCTCGACCTCTTCCAAAAGGAAATCACTTCCCTCAAACGGAGTGAGGGAAGGGGAAGAGTCGGAAATGATAGGTTCAGATGATGGAGTGGAATCCCCACTCACATAATTATGAGAATAACCAAGAAATTCTTGAGAGTACTCCTCTGAAGCAATTTCGATGATATCTATTTGATTAACTACTTCAGAATCATAATTAGAGGAGTACCTCGAGGTTTGATCGAGGTTAAAGGTAACGGCTTCATTACCCACACGCAAGGTGATTTCTTGCTCAAATACATCGATAAGAGCACGGCCCGTTCTAAGGAAACCCCTCCCAACAATGAGAGGGACCCTTTGATCAGCATCGAAATCAACCACTACAAAGTCAGCGGGGAGATGGAACTTTCCTACCTTCACAAAAACGTCCTCGGCAATGCCTAGGGGACGAGATATCGATCGGTCTGCAAGCTCTAAAGTCATGCAGGTAGGAGTAAGATCAGGAAGAGAAAGTTTCTTCCAGACTGAATATGGCATTAAGTTGATGCTTGCACCAAGATCGGCCAAGGCATAGCAATCAACCATTCCCGTAAATACACAAGGTATTAGACATTTTCCAGGATCTCCCAGCTTCTCGGGAAGTGATGAGGCGAAAAATGATCCGTTTTTAGGGGGTCATTTAAGCCCGAATCCGACTTTATTTGATCAAATATTGCCCTAAATCGTTTCTTTTGTGATTCTAGGTACTTGGAGAGTGAATTCTGGAAAAGAAGCCATTTTGGACGTTTTTGGAGCATAAAAGTGAAGAAAACGGCGAAGTCTCAATTTTCCATGCTGGAACAGTACATGAAGGCGTCAAGAGTTGTTCTTGACGGCGTCAAAGTCCCAAGAATAAAATACCGTAGTTGATGACGGCGTCACACAGGGCGTCAGAAGTAGATCAAGGCCGTCCGAGGAAGTATTTGGCCGCGAGATGACGGCATCACACCCTTGCTCTTGACGCCGTCACCCCTGTTTTCCTATATATAGTTTTCTAGTTTTTCACATTAAAAGAGAGAGAAGTTTTGGAGAAACCCTAAAGACGAATTTGGTGCAACTTTTACAGGTTTTTCAAGGGTTCCAAACCCTTGATACCTTGCATTGTAATTGAGATAAGTGTTCTTCTAATTCAATCAATATGTCTATGTGTTGGTTGTCTATATCTTGTTCTTATCTTAATTCTATCATGCTAGGCTAGATCTCCTTTGTGTTTGCTTAGATCTAATGAAACCTAGATATTGATTATATGTTGATTACTTGTTTATTCTTGTCTTGGATGAATGATTTTATATGTTAGGCTTAAGAAAACTGGCAGATCTCCAAATGGTAACATGCTTGAACGTCTTAAGAAACATGAACCGAGGCGTACTAGGTCTTTATTGGTTGTATTTAATGCATGAGCCACTGTTTACAATCCCTATAGTTGTGCTGGGCATGGTGTAGGAGGAGATAAGAGCTCATAGAATTGGGGAGTTATGTATGCCACCCCATGAATGGTATTAAGGAATACAATCCGTCATCCATACAATTATAACAAGTATTTAACGTGTAAAAGATATCTAGGGAGTAGTGAAGTCTAAGTAAACACATTTTCTCCAATTACTGCTCACAACCTTAGTAATAATTAGTTTATTTTCATTTTCAGTATTTTATTTTGATTGCATCTTAGTTTTGGGTTAGTTGAATAGCAACTAATTCCACCCACTCTTCCAAAACCCGAGATTTTACTTGCTTTCATAAAAATATAAAAATACAAAAATAATCATCCCTCACCTTTAGAACTAGTAATTAGGCTTTCTAATCCTAGCGACACTATTCCTAAGCTGAACGATCAATCCCACGGTACTTGTCACTATACTATACTACAACGATCAGGTACACTGCCTGGTGGGGGTTGTAAGCTTCTCGAGATCCCTCGAGAGGTAAAGCCTGTTGCGATTCCCACGCATCAAGTTTTTGGCGCCGCTGCCGGGAAATAGTTATTGTCTAGGTTAGGATTTCTTTTTATTAGGTCTACTTGCTAGATTCCTTTCTAGTAAGATTTTTATTTTTATTCTTAGGTTTTCTTTAGTCTATCTTATTTCTTTGTGCCTTTGTTCGTGACTCTTCACCGTCCGCCATCATGGCAACCAACGAATTCTCCAGCCTTAGGATCACTAGGAGTCGTAGTACCACCAGAGACCTTGTCTTGCCTTATGCAGAACCCGAAAGAGAAATGCGTAGGTTAAGACGAACTCACTCAACTCCTGAACCATCCAGCATTTCTATCGATTTTGATGCACCTCTCTCTGAAGAAAATTCAGAAAACCATTTCTCAACCCCTAGCTCCCAACCCAACGACGACACTAGTACTCCCGCAACCCCCATTCCTAAGCGTCTCAAAGATTACTCCTCCCCAACCTCTCGTGGATTCTCAAACGCCATTGTCTACCCAAACGAACACACCAATGAGGTCTTGCACGCAAACGATGTTTGGCTTGTCAAAAGTGTGTGTAAATTTCACGGACTAGATGAGGAAAATCCAATCCAACACATCAAGGACTTCCTGAAAATAGTAGGCACCATCCATACGGATGGGGCTACTAGAGACACATCCCGATTGCGATTCTTTCCTTTCACCTTATATGAAAAAGCCCAAGAATGGTATGACAAACTCTCTTCTGAATCTATCTTCACATGGGATCAACTCATATCCAAGTTCTATGAGAAGTTCTTTCCACTTGGAAAAACCTCAGCACTTAGAGATAGGATCCTCCGTTTCCGGAAGGAGAAGGACGAACCCTTCTATAAATCGTGGACTAGATTCAAAGATTCAATAAGAAAAGTTCCCCATCATGGCATTGAGCTTTGGCTCTTGGTCCAAATCTTCTACGAAAATATCTCCTCTAATGACCGAAACGGAATTAACCAATCTAGGAAAGGAAGATTGGCCAATCTTAGTGCCGAGGAAGGATGGGATAGGATTGAAGAATATGCTCAAGACCAGGATGACACTTGGGATGAACCTGAGTCGACTGTCAGCATTTCTGAGATCACCTCGGATCGGTTGAGCAAAGTTCACAAAAGAGTGGAATACCTAGCTGGATCGCAATTACCTAAACAGCTGTCGAATCCTTACTTGATCTGCGATTACTGTGGAGGCCCGCATGAGGTAGAAGAATGCGGAGGAGCAGCCACAACTGAACATGCATGCTTGTCAGGAAGGGACATTTATGCTGATCCCTCCCTTTTGCCTTTCTACCAAAATGACGATTACACCCTTTGGGGAAATCTGGTAAAGAGAAGAGAAGGGGAGGAAGGCCCTGAATTCAAAATCAGGAGCTATTTCGAAGATGACCTTGGTCACTTCACTCAAGAAAAAGACTTGCAAATGAAAGGGCTTAATGAGCTTTTCGACGAGCAGCAGGAGGGTATTGAAGAATTTTTCAACAAGCTTAACTCAACCCTAGATAACCTCCAAACGCCATTAGAAATAAAAAAAGACCCCATGCTCGCGATAACCACACGAGCTGGAACGACAACCAAGGACCCTCCTTACCCAAACTCATCTCCCGTCACCCCCGATCCAGACAAACCTGAGGAGGAGGAGCAGGAGGTCGGCATTGGCACCCCAGACCAACCGCCCGTAACGACCCCTTCCCCATCGGCCTTGCCTAACCAACCTGTGAGAATCCCATTCCCATCCCGATTAAGAAACCAGAAAACTGAGAATGATAACAAGAGGTTCTTGTCATACCTAAAAGACTCAGTTGTTACCATACCTCTTCTTGATGCTTGCTATCACATGCCAAAGTATAGCACATACTTCAAAAAGCTACTCGCTAACAGGAAGAAACTCGAGGGTCTTGTGACCCTGGGGGAAGAATGCTCAGTGGTGACCCATCGAGGGCTACCAAAGAAGGTAGACGATCCGGGCAGCTTCACCTTGCCTTGCTCCATAAGACCTTTATCAATCAAGAATGCTCTTGCCGATTTGGGAGCAAGTATCAATCTCATGCCTCACTCTATGTTCCGTAAACTAGGATATTCTGGATTGAAGTCTACCCGTATGAACATCCAACTAGCCGATAGATCAGTCAAGTACCCCGTAGGGATATGCGAGAATGTGCTAGTCAAAGTTGGGAAATTCAAATTCTCGGTCGACTTCGTAATCCTGGATATGGAGGAGGATGACTTGGTACCTATCATCTTAGGTAGACCATTTCTTGCTACCCGCGCGTGCAGTCATTGATGTCTACGATGGCAAATTGACCTTACGAGTGGGAGACGATAGCACAACCTTCGACATTAAGGATTCTATGGACCTATCCCTCGAAGCAGCCAACCGGCTCTACTTTATCGGGGAAGTAGATGAACTCACAGATGTCATTGATAGTTGCGTCGATGAACAAATCGATGAAGGCTGGCTACGGGACGAGAGTTTTCTGCCTTTGCTAGAGGTGGAAAAGACGGAGGATGTTAATGCAGTCTCCTTCTACCCCAGACAAGAGGCAACGGAGCATCTCGAGCTCCGAAAGCCCGAAAACAAGCTCAAGCCTTCTATTATCGAACCTCCTAACGTTGATCTTAAAGAGCTTCTTAACCATTTGGAGTATGCCTTCCTTCAGGGGGAGGACCAACTCCCGGTAATCATAAACTCTTCCTTGGAACATGAACAAAAAGTTAAACTCTTAGAGGTCCTAAAAAAATACAAGGGGGTACTCGCATGGAGTGTGGCCGACATTAAGGGGATTGACTCAACTTTTTGCACACATAAGATTCTTATGGAGGAAGATTATAAACCTACTGTGCAACCCCAGAGGCGAGTGAACCCTAACATTAAGGAAGTAGTAAAGAAAGAAGTTATCAAGCTTTTAGATGCAGGACTGATTTACCCGATCTCGGATAGCCCATGGGTCAGTCCTGTGCAGGTTGTACCTAAAAAGGGTGGAATGACTGTAGTAAAGAATGGCAAGGGTGAGATGGTGCCCCAGAGAACTGTCACTGGATGGCGGGTTTGCATCGACTATCGAAAGCTCAATCATGCCACGAGGAAAGATCACTTTCCCTTACCATTCATTGATCAGATGTTAGAGAGATTATCTGGACACGAGTACTATTGCTTCTTGGATGGGTTCTCTGGATATTTTCAAATCCCTATAGCACCCGAGGACCAAGAAAAGACCACGTTTACTTGCCCCTATGGAACATTTGCCTACAAAAGGATGCCTTTTGGGCTATGTAATGCCCCCGCTACTTTCCAACGTTGCATGACCGCAATCTTTCACGAACTCATGGAAGACAGCATGGAAGTGTTCATGGATGACTTTTCAGTCTTCGGGAACTCCTTCGACCGCTATCTTGCTAATCTAGAAAAGATGCTCAAACGTTGTGAGGAAACCAACTTGGTGTTAAACTGGGAAATTTGTCATTTCATGGTAAAGGAAGGGATTGTGTTAGGGCATAAGATCTCAGGGAACGGAATAGAGGTGGACCAAGCTAAAGTTGAAGCTATATCTAAGTTACCATACCCCACGACGGTTAAGGCAATACGTAGCTTTTTGGGGCATGCCGGGTTTTATCAGAGATTCATCAAAGATTTCTCCAAAATCGCTCGGCTAATGACTCAATTACTTGTGAAAGATGCTCCGTTCGATTTTTCCCAAGAATTCAAGGATGCATTCGATCTCTTAAAAAGGGAACTCACTCAAGCTCCAATCATGATCACACCCAACTGGGAGTTACCATTCGAAATCATGTGCGACGCTAGCGACTTCGCTGTCGGGGCTGTATTAGGTCAACGACGTGACAAGCTTTTCCAACCTATTTACTACGCTAGCAAAACCATGAATCCCGCTCAAGAGAACTACTCCACCACCGAGAAAGAACTATTGGCCGTGGTTTTTGCATTCGACAGATTCCGACAATATCTTGTCCTTTCAAAAACAGTCGTCTTCACTGATCACTCGGCTCTTAGATACCTCTTCGCGAAGCAGGATGCTAAGCCACGACTAATTCGGTGGATCTTGTTGTTACAAGAATTCGATGTTGAGATTCGCGATAAGAGGGCGGCAGAGAATCTAGCCGCAGATCATCTATCTCGTCTTGAAAACCCCTTGGATAAGCACGATAGAAGTGAGATTAGGGATTCCTTTCCTGACGAACAACTAATGTCAATGATTGATTCGGAGCCATGGTACGCCGACTTTGCTAATTACTTCGCAAGTAGATGTAGACTTGTTCCAGAACACCTGACTAAGTACGAGAGGAAGAGGTTCTTTTCCCAGCTAAAATACTACTTTTGGGATGAACCCTTTTTATTCCGAAGGTGTCCTGACCACATTATAAGGCGTTGTGTTTCGGAAAATGAGGTAGTTAAGATTATGAGGGAATGTCACTCTGGTCCTTCTGGCGGGCATCATGGGATAAACGTTACCGCCCGAAAGATTCTCGATGCAGGATTCTATTGGCCCACAATTTTCCGTGATGTGAAAGAAATGGTGCAGGCGTGCGATGCATGTCAGCGAGCCGGAAATATATCACATAGGGATGAGGCACCTCAGAACTTTATACAAGTTTGTGAGGTATTCGATGTTTGGGGGATTGACTTCATGGGACCCTTTCCATCCTCAGGGGGAAACGAGTACATCTTAGTCGCCATTGACTATGTTTCAAAATGGGTTGAGGCACAAGCCCTTAGGACCAATGATGCAAGAGTAGTCATTCATTTCCTGAAAAAGCTTTTCGCAAGATTCGGGATTCCAAAAGCTCTCATCAGTGATAGGGGAACACATTTCTGCAATGCACAAATGGAAAAGGTCATGAAAAGGTATGGAGTACCCCATCGATTCTCCACCGCCTATCATCCACAGACCAATGGCCAAGTCGAAAACACCAATAGAGCTATTAAAAGAATACTTGAAAAAACGGTTAGTCAAAACAGAAAGGACTGGTCATTTAAACTCGACGAAGCTTTATGGGCATTCCGAACTGCCTACAAAACACCTATTGGAACGACCCCATTCCGCATGGTGTATGGTAAGGCATGTCACTTACCGGTAGAATTAGAACACAAGGCTTATTGGGCACTTAAGGCATGCAACTTAGATTACACAACTGCTGGAAATAACAGGTTTTTGCAATTGCACGAGCTTGATGAACTTAGACTAGAAGCCTACGAATCCTCCATCACATATAAAGAAAGAGCTAAAAGATGGCATGACCAGAGAATTAAGAAACCCAAAGAATTTTCAGAGGGAGACAAGGTCCTATTATACAATTCTCGGTTGAGATTATTTCCGGGAAAACTTAAGTCTAGATGGTATGGACCGTTCACGGTAAAGAATTCTTCTAAATTTGGAGCGGTAGTGTTAATTGATGATGAAGGTAGGGAATTCACGGTTAACATACAACGTGTAAAACACTACCAAGAAAATAACAATGAAATGATTAGTGAGGAGGATGTGACGTTTGATGATGAAATCACGTAGTAACCCGTAGCCTTGAGTCTAGCTACAAGACTCGTAAATAAAGAAAAGCGCTTCTTGGGAGGCAACCCATGTTTTGTGTGATTTTATTTGTTTGATTGTTATTTGCTTCCGTATGCATGTTTTATTTTTATTGTTGGTTGATCATGTTTCACAATTAAAATGTGGAAATACTTTACTATGTTGTTTTGGCCTAGTCTTAACTCCAACCTAAAAGTATTTTTGCAAAAGATAAGTGTAAGGGGAAACCCCAAATATGTTTTTAAGAAACAAACCGATCATGATTCTCCACAATATTAAATGAGCATGTATATTCGTATTTGTTAGAGTCAAATGCTTGTATTGAGTCATAATGAAGTTTTGCAGGATTTTCCAGGAAGTAGGACCAAGTTTTTCCAGAAATTTTCCGGAAACTTAACATAAGAATTTCTGCAGGTCCATTCTGACGGCGTCAGGGGTTTACTCTTGACGGCGTCAGGAGTTAAAATCTGGAAATTTTACCGGTTTTGTTTTTCTAACGGAGTCTTATGGTTTTTGTGAATTATTAAGTTTTATAATCTCCAGGAGATCTGCAAACTTCATTCCACAAGCATTATATCTTACTTTGTTTTCTAGGATTTAGTAACTTATATAGGATGCCGCCGATTTTACGCGAGGTTGTCTTGTCTATTTTGTCACGTTTTATAGGTTATGTATGACAAGAAGATGATTTATATTCTGGAAGGGAAGCTTTGATTGTTCATTTTCTTGGAGGAAGATTTAACCTGGCCAACCTATAATCCATACCGAGCCAATCAAGGGAGTATTTGATTTCATTCTCTTTACTTTTTCACTTTTACATTCTTTACTTGAACATTGGGGACAATGTTCATCTTAAGTGTAAGGAGAGGGTAAAAAGATGATACCTTACATATGCACTTTCGCTTGAGTTTGTTTTGTTTAATGGTAGATGTGTAATAAAACTATGAGAAATACTTGTTAGTGCAATTTTAGCGCCAAATTTAAATTTTTTTACAACATTTAGGAGTGAAACTTTAGCCATAGCAAGCGTCTCATTGATAGGAGATTGTATGACTAGCACATAACCGTATATTCAGAAAAATTTTCCACCCAAAATTGTGAGGTTCGCCTTTTGATTTGATAGGAAAAGCATTCATTATTAGTGCTTATGAGTGTACCGGTAGCATTTAGATTCTAGAACTTGCGTTAGTGATGCATCCCGAGACCGCTAGTTAGACTACATTCGTGTGGTAGGATTTACTACATGATAAGAGGCATTAGGATCACCCCTGTGTTAAACCCGTATTATAATTACTTGACCATTTAAGTCATATTACTTGGCTAGTTAAGTCAACTAATTTTTCCCACACCCTTAGCGTTGTGCTCATTTTTAGTACACGAAACCCCTAGTACACCCCTCCGAGCCTATCTTTTCGTTTCTAACTTTAAGCATCTTACTTAAAGGAAGAATTTGTTACACCCCACTTAAATGTACAACCAAATCGCCTTAGCCTTCCGTGTATGCGCTCATTTTTAGTGCATTATTGTTATTTGTTAAACCCTAAGTTAACTTTCTAATTGATTACATGGTTGCTAAGTCGAGTCATATCATTGTACATATTGTTTTGGGACGATTGGGACTCATGGGTAAGTACTTATTTTATGGAGTAATGGGGAAGAACATAATATTATTACCCCCATATGTGCGTTAATCTTAAAAGTGCTCCAAGTGTTTTGATTTTCTTAATTCGAGTCATTAGTTTAGTTTATTGTAAAGTATGTAAAGATTCAAGTGTAAGGGGAATGTTCATTCCCTATGATGTATTATTTTTGATGGTAGGGTAAGAATGTATGCAAAAAAAAAAAAAAAAAAAAAAAAAAAAAAAAAAAAAAAAAAAAACATACGGACTACCATCCCGTTTCATTCTATATTCATTTTATGTTTTTAGTTATTTTTCATTTGTTAGCTTAAGTCGAGTCTAGTCTTGGCTTAGCAACGCCATCTTGTACATGTAATTAACCAAGATTGTTAACTCGCCACCAGTAAAACTTCCTTTATCCAACAAAACCGTGTAATTCATATCCCTATACCTAACGTTACAACCCTTTAAAAGACCTCTTTGATAGTTTATCCTAGGTGCTTACGCCATGTGGTGGAGGTTTGATCCTTTCCCAAGCCTATGGTAATCTATTATGCTATGACAGGTAGTGAGAGATATCTTCCATTTCCATAATGTTATATTACTTTATTACACCCAGGAGATGTGAGTATCTAAACACTATTTGTGAGGTGCTTGTGTATGACCTCCGTGCTTGTCTATTGGTCTTTAGTGGAACGATTATTTGTTGTAATTACTTTTATATTAGTGTTAAATGACCCCTAACTTGTCTTTTGAGTAGAATAAAAGCGCATTTGCTTGAGGACAAGCAAATCTCAAGTGTAAGGGTATATGATGAGGCGAAAAATGATCCGTTTTTAGGGGGTCATTTAAGCCCGAATCCGACTTTATTTGATCAAATATTGCCCTAAATCGTTCCTTTTGTGATTTTAGGTACTTGGAGAGTGAATTCTGGAAAAGAAGCCATTTTGGACGTTTTTGGAGCATAAAAGTGAAGAAAACGGCAAAGTCTCAATTTTCCATGCTGGAACAGTACATGAAGGCGTCAAGAGTTGTTCTTGACGGCGTCAAAGTCCCAAGAATAAAATACCGTAGTTGATGACGGCGTCACACAGGGCATCAGAAGTAGATCAAGGCCGTCCGAGGAAGTATTTGGCGGCGAGATGACGGCGTCACACCCTTGCTCTTGACGCCGTCACCCCTGTTTTCCTATATATAGTTTTCTAGTTTTTCACATTAAAAGAGAGAGAAGTTTTGGAGAAACCCTAAAGACGAATTTGGTGCAACTTTTACAGGTTTTTCAAGGGTTCCAAACCCTTGATACCTTGCATTGTAATTGAGATAAGTGTTCTTCTAATTCAATCAATATGTCTATGTGTTGGTTGTCTATATCTTGTTCTTATCTTAATTCTATCATGCTAGGCTAGATCTCCTTTGTGTTTGCTTAGATCTAATGAAACCTAGATATTGATTATGTGTTGATTACTTGTTTATTCTTGTCTTGGATGAATGATTTTATATGTTAGGCTTAAGAAAACTGGCAGATCTCCAAATGGTAACATGCTTGAACGTCTTAAGAAACATGAACCGAGGCGTACTAGGTCTTTATTGGTTGTATTTAATGCATGAGCCACTGTTTACAATCCCTATAGTTGTGCTGGGCATGGTGTAGGAGGAGATAAGAGCTCATAGAATTGGGGAGTTATGTATGCCACCCCATGAATGGTATTAAGGAATACAATCCGTCATCCATACAATTATAACAAGTAATTAACGTGTAAAAGATATCTAAGGAGTAGTGAAGTCTAAGTAAACACATTTTCTCCAATTACTACTCACAACCTTAGTAATAATTAGTTTATTTTCATTTTCAGTATTTTATTTTGATTGCATCTTAGTTTTGGGTTAGTTGAATAGCAACTAATTCCGCCCACTCTTCCAAAACCCGAGATTTTACTTGCTTTCATAAAAATATAAAAATACAAAAATAATCATCCCTCACCTTTAGAACTAGTAATTAGGCTTTCTAATCCTAACGACACTATTCCTAAGCTGAACGATCAATCCCCCGGTACTTGTCACTATACTATACTACAACGATCAGGTACACTGCCTGGTGGGGGTTGTAAGCTTCTCGAGATCCCTCGAGAGGTAAAGCCTGTTGCGATTCCCACGCATCAGGAAGCTTCTTTAAAAGAACTGCTGAGCAGTTCTCATTCAAGGGAGTTTTTGCCATTTCAAACAGTTTCTCCTTGTTGCTTAACAAGTGTTTGATTGTTGATGCAAATTTGGGCGTCAGAATGATAGCATCCGCAAAGCTAATGTCAAAATTCAAATCTTGGAAGATTTGAAAGAATTTATCCATCTTGTAAATAGCTTTTTCACGGAGCTTTTGCTCACTCAAGCGTGAGGGGTAAGGAATAGAGGAGGTAGAATGTTTGGACTTAGATGTTTCAACTGGGATATCATTTGGTTCAAAAACAACTCTAGGTTTTGGTTTGGGTTTCGGGACAACATGAGGTGGGACGTCTTGGGTACCCCCCATTATGAGTAGGAAGTACTTTGTCCTTATTTACCTCGGCGTTATTTTCCACTACCTTGGGAGAAGAAGAAGAAGTGGTAGTGGGAACAGTGGGTCCATCATATGAAACTCCGCTCCTGGTTGTGATCGCCTTTGCATCGCCCCTCGTGTTTGCGATCGTGTTGCTCGGAAATTTTACAGAGCCCAAGGGTTGTTCATTTAAAGATTTCTTGATTTCAGAAATCTGGCTGACCAACAACCTGTTTGTCTCTTCTTGAGTTTTCATGAACTGCTTCAACAACTCATCGGATGATGGTTGTGGAGCTGGGAGAATGGCTTGTGTTTGGTTGGGGAAATTTTGGACTCGGTTATTTTGATTATAACCTTGATGTGGTTGAAAATTTCCCTGATTTGGATTACCATTTCCCTGAAAATAATTTTCCTGGTTGAAATTGTTTCTGTTAAAGTTTCCTTGGTTGTGGAAACCTTGATTCTGTCCAGGATTGAAATTCCCTTGGTTTTGATAACCTTGGTTCATTCGAGGTTGGTTCTGGTTTCGATTTTGCAAATTCGGGTTTTGGTTAAACCCGGGTGGTCCCATATGTGTGTTAGCACGGTAACTTGGTTCCATTTGAGGACGGTATTGATTACCTCCCTGATTTGTAGTACCGGTTAAGGCATTGGCTTCAAAAGGACTACCATCGGTGGCAGTACAATTGTAGTAAGCATGTGGGCCACCACAAGTGACACAAACTTCCACCTTTTTTACTTCAGCATGTGAAGGGTTTTGTGTGAAAGTGACTTTCTTTTGGTTTGAGAGAACCAGAGCTTGAATAGCGTCCGTGAGTTTATCTATCTTAGCATCGGTGCTAGAAGTACTCACGGGAGATGAAGTAGAAGGACCAGCACTCACTTGGGAGTTATATGGCTTTGTGCGTGTAGTGCGGACCTTGGACTTATTTTCAATGATTTCTAAAGCTTCTTTAGTGGTTTAACTCAAAAAATTACCTCCCACGGAGGCATTGAGAGAATCTTGGTCAGATTGACTCACACCATTATAGAAAGTGTCAATTTGCATTAATTCTGTGAAACCATGATGAGGACATCGACGAAGCAATTCTTTGAAACGATCTCATGCATCACCAAACGATTCATCAAACCTTTGAGTAAATTTGAACGATTCATCAAACCTTTGAGTAAATTTGATGATTTCATTTTTAAGACTTGTCGTTCTGGATGGGGGAAAAAATTCGTTTACAAATTTGGTAACTAAATCTTCCCATGATGTTATTGAAAGAGGAGGTTGTTTTTCCAGCCAAATCCGGGCTGCCCCCTCAAGAGAAAATGGGAATAGAAGAAGTTTGACTGCTTCGGAAGGGACGTTTTTGTATTTGATGGTAGATGTAATCTTGTTAAACTATCGAATATGAGCATGAGGATCATCCCTCTCGAAACCATAAAATTGGCTTGAAGTTACTAGATTTAGTAACCCGGTTTTGAGCTCAAAGTATTCAGCCACAATGGCTGGGACAACAATAGCGTCTCCGTAACCCTCAATGGGTGCTTGGAGAAGCTCATTCATCGAACGGTCTTCCGCCATGATAACTTTGTTTGGGGAAACAGCACGTATCTCAGATACGGCTGTTGGGGCAGAACGTCTACGGCGTCTTCGAGGAATTCTGACAAGCTCACGGAAAGGGCTTGTTGACCTAGAAGAACGAGTGCGCATGCACTAGAGACGACTCTAAGAATACTTAGAGTGACGGGAAATTAAAAATAGAAAAGAAAAATCTTTTTGGATTTTAGTTTTTATGAGATAATATAGAAATATGGACAAAAAGATGATATATATAACAATGAGTGATAATTCAAACTCACAGATACTTCAAAAGTCGTAATACGTAGCACACCTCCCCGGCAGCGGCGCCAAATTTTGATTGGTGTGAAACAGTCAGAAAATATCAACCAAGTTATGGTCAATAAGTCAAACAGTCTAAACCAATACTCCGTGGAGTGTAGTGTTTCCCCGGATCGTTAAATCCTAACGAGGCGTGAAATCTGAAATAAAATGACTTCAAGATCAGGTGATTTGAACAGGAAAAGGGTTTAAGTGATTTGTACTACTGAAATATAAGTTAGAATAGCTTAGATAAGTTATATCAACTAATACGTGAAATCAGATAAGTACAAATGAAAAGGAACTAGGAAACGTATACGTTTAATATTTAAACGTAAACAACAAAAACAATTTTAACTATAGTAGGAATTTGCAAGCCTTAGGGGCTTAAATGCAAATTAAATAAACTTAAAATATTTATTTTATAATTACTAATTTATTTAAAAGTTAATAAAATCTAAAGATGTAAAAATATATAAAATGTACGTTTAAATAAACGTAAGCGTACTAAACTAAATGTGAATTCAGTCAAATAAAACTCCCACTAATATGAAAATTGTATTTTTGGAATTCTAAACTTATTAGAAAATTATTAGAAAATTAAAATTTATTTTTATCACTATTTAATTAATTATTATTATTTAATAACTATTTTTAATTATTTAATAATTCACTAATAAATAAGAAAATGTAAAATAAGTCTAGAAATATAAAATTAAAATTTATAAAAGTCTAAAATATTATAAAACTTATTTTAAAACTAAAATTATATTTTTCACACTATTGATCTAATTATTATTAATTAATTATTATTTAATTATTATTTAACTATTTATATTGATTTAAATTATTAAAAATACTAAAAAGACTTAGATAATTAAGAAGATTTTTATAAATCTAATTAACCATCACAGGAATCCTAAAAATTTATAAAAAGTTTGTTTTATGTATTTTTAAACTAATTTATTAATTATTATTCTATTTATTAATTAATTACCAATTAAACTAATTATATTATAAAAATTAGAAAATGAACAGTATAAATTCTAGAAAAATTTATAAAAATGTTTTAACTTATATAAAAGCTAGAAAAATTATAAAAACTAGGTGGTACTTTATAAAATATAATTATGCTATTTAATTCTTATTTATTAATTAATAATTAATTAAACTATTATTAAATCTAAAAACCAGTAAAAGACAAAAGAAAAATCTAGAAAGATTTATAAAAGTACTTTAATATAAAAGAGATTTAATAAAAATATGAAAATGCAGAAGTGCTTATAAATAAGCTAAAAAGAAAATTAAATAGATAATTTCTATTAAATAGAAGCTATCACTATAATTAAATTTGGCTTTTTATGTTTTTTCTTTTACAAAACTATTAAAATACTTAAAATAAGAAACTTTTATAAAAACAAATAATATGTAAATCAAAAATAAGCATTGTGAGTGCTTATTAGACCAAACAGTTGACCAAGTTTGACCAAAGAAGGAAATGAGCACAAATGGACTTATGTGGGGTCCACAAGGTTAAAACCTGGTACAAATGAGTTATGTGGACAATTTTAGACAAGAGTTACTCAAATAAGTTGGCCAAATAAGCCAGGAATCCAAAATAAGCACTTGCTTATTTTGAATCTGAGACAGAATTAGGACAGATTTTGAGTGCACTTCCAAGTGGGGTCCACTGATGCACAGGTCAAACAAAGGGTCAAATATTGAACCCTGGTAGGAGGGGGGTTGTGAGAACCAAAATTGGAGCTTGTGGGACCACTGTGGTGGCCACAATCAACCACCAAAGTGGTGGTTGTGGTGGTGATGGTCTGATGCACAGGGCATCATCTTGCCCTGCAAGTGAGTTTGGATGGGTGTGGGACCCACAGATAAAATCACAAAAATAAATTAGATGTAAGAAACTCAAGTTCAGCTGATAGAGTATGCACTCAACAAGTTTCAAATCCTAGATCATAACACAAAAATCATAGAAATTCATGCCATATTGGAGATTTCTGACTATGCACCTTTTTGACTTTTTGAGAAAATTTGCTAAGTTGACTTATATGAACTTTACATGATCCTAACTGATTATAAATGATATGATAAGCTTAAATAAAGCTAGTTTAGGCTTAAGCTACAACTAATAAGCTTATGTAATGATTTATGGAACTTAAAACACCACACAGTTAACTCTGAGGTGTAATTTTTGTGATTTTGACTTTCCTCTGATTGAGACTTAGTTTTAAGTTTGTAAATAGCCTATTGTGACTTACTTAAGTATACTAAAACCATAATCACAGCAAAACAACCACTTTATTACCCAAGACAGTTGAGATCCAAACACCCCTATATTTGACTGTTCTGGAAATTTTCAAAGCAATCAATGGATCTAGACCAAAACACTGACACAGAAGTATAAACTATGATTATTCAAACCTGTTTTAGCACAATTATACCACTAATAACAATAACAACACAGAACTTCAACAAAATGCTAAATTTTCTTGAAATAGAAAATAATAAGCAACTGTAACCACTAATGAACAACTATTATATTTTAAATTATATTATCACTAAAAACTCTAAATAAACACAGATTAAACAGAATTAAGCAAAAACAACAATAATAAAAGGAAATAAGCTTGAAAATGGGTAAATGGTTTACAATTGAGTGATTGTGGGTACCAAAAACCAAGAACCAAGAACCCTAATTCCTCCCTGAGGATCTAAACCCAAATTCCAAAGCTTCTTTACTTCCAAAACACCTCTGAATAACCAGAATTTCATTTCAACACTCACAGTTGACTTATGTTGACCAATTTGTATTTTGTGAAATTTTTTAAGCTATACTGAATTGTAAGTTACTAAAAGCCTTTGCAAGCTTTATAGGAGCTTATATGAGCTTATTGAGTCTGTAATCATCAACTAAGAACAACACTTAAGTAGAATAAGATTTTTGGAAATTTGAGAATTGCATAAACTGGATTCATACATAAACCTTCAAATTGATTACTAAAAGAAGTTCACAATACACTTTTAACACTGGAATTTTAATTTAAGAGCTTAAGTTACACTGGAAATTGAACAAGAAACTAAGTCGATATTACATTAAATAAAATTAAACTAGATAACTTGTAATACTCCATCTCTTTCTTCCTTTATAGACTTCTAAGTTTCCCCACATGCTTCTGAACTTTTCCCACTTGAATTTGTGACCATTGGATGGGTCAATTTGATCTCAGCCGTTTAAACGGCTTTTGGCGCCAAAAGTCACATAGGTAGATTGGGGTTGTTTCAGAGCAATTAAAGATTTGTGGAATGTTGTGGAGGTGGCAGGGAACATGGAAAAGAAGTTTGGAGGCCAAGTTGGGGTTGTGGGTTGAAAAACAGAGGTGTAGTATGGTTTGGAGGGAAAAGGGTGTGGGGATGCATTAATTGTTGATGTGGTCTGGTATGATGATGTTTGGAGGGTGAGGTGGAAGTGGACAGGTGGTGATGAGATGGTGATACCACCCTGGTATTGGGTGAAGCAGGGGTGGAGGTGGAGGTGGAGGTGCTACAGTGGTGAGGTGGTTTGGCGGTATTGGGGAGGTCAAACGGGGTCAAACCCCCATTTTTATTATAAAAGGGGTGTGGGCCGGATTTTGTTTGGGCCTGAGAAAGGTGTGGGCTGGGGTTTTTTGGTTTGGATTAGGTTTTGGTTTTGGGTTAATAATAATAATAAGGGTCCGGTTGGTTTATGGTTAAACAAGGACCAAATTTGCAATTTAATAAAAGTTAAGGGACCTTTTCTGTAAAATTTCCAAAATTGTTATAAGGACCAATATTGTCAATTATGAATAACCCAAGGACAAAAGATGTAATTTTTCCATTTAAAATACCAAGGGACCTTTTCTGCCAATTCCTCAAACTCCAGGGACCTTTTCTTTAATTTTCTGAAAATTGAAGGGTTGAAGTTGTAATTTCCCAAAAGTTATCAAAAGGTCCATTTATGTCATTTAATAATAGTGCAAGGTTTATTTTTCATATTTTTCCATTTACAAACTTTAAGGACTATTTTTGACATTTTTGAAACTTGATGGACTAAAGTTGTCATTTTGCAATTTTTAACTTTAAAGGACTAAACTTGACAACTTATGAATCCCTTAGGACCTTTGATGATATTTTTCATGTTTTGATTTACCAGGGACTAGTTTTGCCAAATTTTCAAAGTTCAGGGACTGAAACTGTAAATTATGTGAAATGTGTTGTTTTTCATCAGTTTTCAATCCTTTTGCATAAAAACACAATCCAGGGATATTTTATGTATTCTAAGGCATTCCTGTGTGTTTTCATATGTTTTTGTAGTTTAAATGTAACAGAAATGATGAGTATTTACACACTCATCATTCGCGGAGAGCGAAGTGGAACTAGACTCAGTATCATATCATGCATTAAAACCGAGAAGTACATAAAGAAAGGTTGTTATGCATTCTTGGCTCACATCACGGAGAAGAAGTCGGATGAGAAACGACTTGAAGATGTGCCAATTGTTAAGGAATTTCCCGAAGTTTTTCCGGAAGAATTGCCAGGACTTCCGCCTACACGCCAAGTTGAGTTTCAAATCGAATTAGTGCCAGGAGCTGCACCAATTGCGCGAGCACCGTATCGACTTGCACCTTCTGAGATGCAAGAATTGTTGAACCAATTACAAGAACTTTTGGACAAAGGATTCATTAGACAGAGTTTCTCGCCTTGGGGAGCATCGGTTTTGTTTGTGAAGAAGAAGGACGGATCTTTCAGAATGTGCATCGACTATCGTGAGCTGAACAAGTTAACGGTGAAGAATCGTTATCCACTCCCTAGGATCGACGACTTGTTCAATCAGTTACAAGGTTCCTGTTTTTATTCCAAGATTGATTTAAGATCCGGTTACCATCAACTTAGAGTTCGGGAAGAAGATATCCTGAAGACGGCATTTAGAACGCGTTATGGTCATTATGAGTTTCAAGTAATGCCTTTCGGATTAACCAACGCACCTGCGATATTCATGGACCTCATGAATAGAGTGTGCAAACTGTATCTGGATAAGTTTGTGATCGTATTCATTGAATATATCTTGATTTATTCCAAGAGTAAGGAAGAGCACGAAGAGCACCTCAGAACAATCTTGGAACTACTCAAGAAGGAGCAATTGTATGCCAAATTTTCAAAGTGTGATTTTTGGATACGAAGAGTTCAATTTCTTGGCCATGTCATTGATAGCCAAGGATTACAAGTCGACCCAGCAAAGATCGAGGCAGTAAAGGATTGGGCTACGCCCAAGTCTCCTACGGAAATTCGTCAATTCCTAGGACTTGCAGGATATTACAGAAGGTTTATTGAAGGGTTTTCCAAGATAGCGAAGTCGCTGACTAAGCTAACACAAAAGAATCAAAAGTACGAGTGGGGAGAGAAGCAAGAATCTGCATTTCAGTTATTGAAGCAGAAGCTTTGTAGTGCACCGATTTTGTCACTACCAGAAGGTATTGAGAACTTTGTGGTATATTGCGATGCTTCGCATAAAGGACTTGGAGCTGTGCTAATGCAAAACGAGAAGGTGATAGCTTATGCATCTAGACAGCTTAAGACACACGAGAAGAATTACACTACACACGACTTAGAGTTGGGTGCTGTAGTTTTTGCACTCAAGATTTGGAGACACTATCTTTATGGTACCAAATGTGTAGTTTTTACCAACCACAAGAGCTTACATCATATACTTGATCATAAGGAACTTAATATGAGACAACTTCGTTGGCTAGAATTGTTGAGTGATTACGATTGTGAAATCCAATATCACCCAGGAAAAGCAAATGTTGTAGCAGATGCACTTAGCCGAAAAGAACGACTCAAACCTTTGAGGGTTAGGTCATTGGGAATGACTATCATTTCACCATTACCATCAAAAATTCTAGAAGCTCAGATTGAAGCTCTCAAGGAGGAAAATCAACCACAGGAGAAAGTTTATGGTATGCCAGAGAACAAAAATGGCTTTGTGAAGAGAGCAGATGGAGTGTTATGCTTCAAGGACCGAAGTTGGATACCACTCTATGGTGGAGTACAAGAATTGATTATGCGTGAATCCCACAAGTCGAAGTACTCTATTCACCCAGGTTCAGACAAGATGTATCAGGATCTCAAAAAGCTATATTGGTGGCCGAACATGAAAGCAGAAATAGCTACATATGTCAGTAAATGCCTTACTTGTGCCAAAGTG
The DNA here is from genome assembly GCA_030686995.1 of Artemisia argyi. NCBI lineage: Eukaryota > Viridiplantae > Streptophyta > Magnoliopsida > Asterales > Asteraceae > Artemisia > Artemisia argyi. Next base: position 133,903,082 of record CM060693.1, on the reverse strand, counting down.
AAAGCTGAGTACCAGAAACTGTCAGGACTACTTCAACAATCAGAAATTCCACAATGGAAGTGGGAGCGTATTACAATGGACTTTGTCACTAAACTACCCAAGACGTCAGGAGGTTACGATGCTATTTGGGTAATTGTTGATCGTCTTACCAAATCAGCCCATTTCATACCCATTAAAGAGACTTATTCCATGGAACAACTTGCCAGACTTTATGTCAAGGAAATAGTCTCAAGACGGAGCACCAATCTCCATTATTTCTGACAGAGATAGTCGCTTTACTTCAAACTTTTGGAAGTCACTACAAGATTCTTTTGGATCCAAGTTAGACATGAGCACTGCTTACCATCCTCAGACCGATGGTCAGAGTGAGAGATTTATTCAGACACTTGAAGACATGCTGCGAGCATGTGTGATTGACTTTGGAAATGGTTGGGCTAACCAATTGCCGTTAATCGAGTTTTCTTATAACAACAGCTACCATTCAAGCATAAAAGCAGCACCATTCGAGGCACTTTATGGTCGTAAGTGTCGATCTCTAGTTTGTTGGGCCGAAGTCGGTGATGTACAATGTACTGGCCCGGAGATGGTTCGAGAAACAACAGAAAAGATAGTTCAGATTCGAGAAAGACTTGAAACAGCTAGAAGTAGACAAAAAAGCTACGCAGATGTTCGACGCAAACAATTGGAATTCCAGGTTGGAGACAAAGTCATGTTGAAAGTCTCGCCTTGGAAGGGAATGATACGATTCGGGAAACACGGAAATTTGAACCCGAGATACATTGGTCCATTTAAGATACTGGAAAGGATTGGTCTGGTAGCTTACAAGCTTGAACTTCCATTAGAACTCAGCAACGTACATAATACGTTTCATGTCTCAAACCTCAAGAAATTTCTTTCGGACGAGTCTTCCGTTATACCATTAGAAGAAATTCAACTAGATGACAAGCTTAACTTTGTGGAAGAACCAGTTGAGATCATGGACCCAGAGGTCAAACAATTGAAGCAGAGTCGAATTCCGATCGTGAAAGTTTGCTGGAATTCTCGAAGAGGACCCGAGTTTACTTGGGAACGAGAAGACCAAATGCAACGCAAGTATCCACATCTTTTCACCAAACCTATTACCGAGACCAACACTAGCTGAATTCAGGGACTGAATTCCTTTTTGGGTGGGCGACTGTCACAACTCACCATTTCAGGTCATTTCCCAAACTTCGACAAATTACTATTCATAAATCACTATTCATCGTTTTACTATTCATCATTTTTTAGGTCAATTTGATATTTTGAGAAGCGTTCAAAAATTTTACTATTCACCAAACACTATTCATTTCCGGAAAGAAAATACTATTCACGTGCATTGTTCATTTCATCGTAAATTTAGTTTACGAGTACTTAAATTCGCGTAACCGTATAGGTTCAGGTGCGAATTCATGCATTATTGTTAGGGACACTTCATACGGACTAGAAATAGTCTACATATCATCATAATAGCATTTGCATACTATACCACTCGTAGAATATTCAAATTAATATTTTTGGTATAATTAACGTTTTACGTATATTTATTTTTAAATAAACGTTGATACGCGATTAATAAATATAACTAACATATCTAAAAATCACCACAATGGTCCCGATATATTTTTATATCCCTTATAACATCATAAAAGTTATAAAATTCATTTACCTGGTATTTTGGAAATTTATTTAATTTATATCGTAAGTTTATTTTAATTACGACGGTTTTCATGAAAACTAAATAATAATTATCCAAACGCTAAATTTTTGTACCTAACATATTTTTATCATTTTTATGACTTTATTATGTCCCGGTTAACTTTAATAAAATTATTTCTAGCAAACCCGGTACCCGATTATAACTAACAACTACCTAAATTACACTCCTAAAAACTATACAAATCTTACACTACAATCCTAATTAAATCAAAAGCTCAATTTTTGCTTTTTGTTCCTTTGAAAAACCGGCCATGAACCCCCCCCCCCCCCCTTAACCTTGTGCATTAAATTTTCTTTAACTTATTAAACATCACTAGTAAATATCCTATAAACCTATCTTTTACTTCTTATCTCCTAAAGCTAAAATCAAAAATCATTTTCTCTTCTTCCTCTCTCAAATTCACGGCCAAGAACACAAGGAGAAGCAAGAACAAATTTTTTTCCAAGATCAAGATAAAATCTAGCTCATTTGTTGATCCTTGTTAGGGTTTTGCAATATAAACTCAAGGATCCTTAGGTTTTCTTCATCTAATCACTAACTCATCCAAAGTAAGCTTACAAAAATTATTTTCATTTTTTCTTCAAGTATTTATATTGATCATATGGTTTTCTTACAATATTCCATGCATGTGCTAGTTATACCTCTTCATTTTTATAAACTTTTAACTTTGAAACCCTAGAAATGTTTATATTGGATTTCCTTGTTAGATCTACTAGATTGATGATGTTTAAGAACCCATGACACCTTAAGAAGGTGTATGGTAGTAATAGATTAGATTTGTAGTGATTGGAAATATTTTGGGTGGATTAGAAACTAGTTTAAGACATTTGAAATGGATTTGGGACCTATTTACAAACCTACTGTCCCAAATTTGAAATCCTGGAAAAATCAGTAACTCAGGGGAACTTTTCAACCAAATATTTAGAAAATACTTTTAAAAACGAAGCCGTAGGCGAAAGAACGGATTAAAACGAGTTTATAACGAAGGAGATATGATTTTTGCAAGTTTATTGACGAAAACTATTTTTCTGAAAATTGTTTGCTGTTGGATGATTTTTGGTGGACAAACCGAGGTGTTAGACGTAACCTAGAGAAGCCGAGTTATCAAAAATATATTAGTACATACTAAGACGAATCCGAGGATATAAAGAACAAAGAAAATGAACTTAAAACGACCAAGTTATTCACGTTTCAATATCGACAAAAACTCTATATAATTGACAGCTTTTACTAGAAATAATAATAATACTACTTCTACGTACTAAATCCTATATTTTCTAGAAATACTACCAAAGTGCCAAATTCATAACTAATGAAGTACTTATGATTACAAGTTTATTTTTACGACCATTAGACGTTACTGCAAGGTTTTCAAGGCGAAGTTTATAACACTAACTTTCTATATACGATATATATATATTACGACAAGTTTATACAAGTCTAGTTAAGACTTATTTTTCTTAAGTATGGAATGTATTTTCATATGACTATAACTAGTATTTTCAAGTTATGAGTGGTATAGGTATCATGTGCATGCATATTCTCTACATCATTTCATGATCTAAATTAGATCATACTCATTCATCATAGGTTGCGGTTGATTTCGTTCCTTGTTGTCCTTATCATTCCATTGCATTGTATCATCACTTCGAGGTGAGTTTTCATAGACCCGTTTTTAATACAATACTTTGATTTCAAATCCCACGGGGGAGAATACATTGCACCACTTATTTTCGTACATGCCTAATTATTAAATTCCTTACATTGCTTAAGTTGCCTTATTACCACGTCTTGACAAGTCCCCTTTATTATCATGGACCGTTAATTAAAGTACGAGCGAGAGTGAGTGAATAGATCTATTGAGGGTGACTCTTCCATCCGTGTTTGGCTTGCTCCAACGGAATTACGGATGCATTTCATGTCTAATATATTAGAGTGTCTGGTAAACACTCATTTGGGGCCAAGTAACTATGTCTAGCTTCGGGGTCATAAGCTTAAGAGTCAATGTAGCTTTCTTTTGACATTTTTGTCACTTTACTTTACTTATGGCTAATGTACATCCGATTTAACTTACAAACCTATGATTTCTCACCAACTTTATGTTGACCGTTTTAGCAATGTATTTTCAGGTAACTAAGGTATATCTCATGGCATGCATGGAGTCATTTTAGTGAGTAGCAAGGATGACGCGTCTCATTTTGGATTTTCATGCACTTATATATTATCGTTTGATTGTACTAAACTTGTTTCCTTTAACTTTTAAATACTTTGGGTCCTATGTTTTGTAACTCTGAACCTTTTTAAATAAATCAAACGATGTATTTTCCAAACGACACTTTAGGTCGTTCAATATAACTGTAACTGTGGTGCTATGACAGTCATCCCCAGGTATTCCATTCCGCTGCCATTCAGGTATTTTGGGGGTGTGACAACAATATAGACAAGAATTTTTACGTCCCTTTTTATTATGAAAACTTAGTTTAGTTTTAAAGTCTTGTTTACTCTTAAAACTTTGATTCGATCCTATGTGAACTCTTGTCTTGAACAATATGAACAACTATATCGAGGTATGAAGAGTAATAATGATGTAAGCTAAGTATGTAAAATCAACACATGCATAATATAGACAATTATAGCTATATACGAGATGTAAGTAAGTAAGCTAAGTAATAAGTTAGAGTTGGAAAGATCTAACCGCGAGACAAAGGATTTATAGTGGTTCGACTACATGGACACCTTCCTTGCCCTACTCCACTCCCCGAGTCACCTACTCGAGAGTTTTCTTCACTATGTCAACAAGCTCCCTTATGGCGGAGAAAACCTTACACAACTTTTGCTTACACCAATTAACGACACTAAGCTAAATGTCGGGTTCTAATTGTAGCCAGAACCAATCTCACACCACTACACAACTTAGCACGACTTCTACACAACTTGTACACTTCACAACTACTACACTCACTACTTCACTACTTCTTGCTCTACACATCTCTACTTCTTCTTCACTACTTCTACTCACAACTAACACACCTAGATCTATCTAATTACAAGCCTTCTACACCTTTACAAGTAATATACACAACTAGACAATATATACAAATGTACAATACTTCTTAACTTGATTGTTGAAGGAGTATTCTTCTTTTGCACTTAGAGAGATGAGGGAATGAAAAGATTGGATCACTTGAAACAAGGATTAATAATCTTATGATCAAAGGGTTTTAGAAGGATGTTTAGAGAGAATTGGATCTTAAAATTTTCGTGCAAAAGGTGAGAAAAATACCAGGTTTGAGGTGGTATTTATAGGGAAAAATTTCAGACAGGGGAGCGTGGCCGGCCCCCTTAAAATTAAGGGGGCCGCCCAGACGAAAACGACAGTTTTTCTGTCTTTTTCTGGGAAAGTTTATTTGGTGAAAAACTAACTGATTTTGGTTAAAAATTTGAATTCATATATTTATTATGAATTAAACATTTTCCTTTAATTACCAAAAGTGTTTTTCTAAATATATAAAATGTTTATACCATTTTATATAATTTGTATTTATTAAATAAACCTTCCTTTGATCATAAAATGTATTAGACAATTGTTTTTTCATACCTTAAGTGATTTAGTTGGATGTAATGATATTTTGTCACTAAATACTTGTTTACGTAATGATTTTATGTTTAATGATGTTACATTTTGTGATCGTCAAAACGTAGAGATATCGAAAAATATTAATAACATTTTTACGCATTATTTATATCAACAGTGAGTAAGGCAATCTCATGTCCGAGTCATTTTTCACATCAATCAGATCATCCTTAGGCCCAGGTGAGTTCATAGCCTCACTCTTTCAAAATGCTTTATAAACCCTGTGAGGGGGATACATGCTTACTTATTCTCTTTAAACCGAATACAAGTATTTTTCTTTGGTTATTGCATGAGTGTTACTTTCTGCCATCATTACATAACTAAAATTCATGAATCATAATCACTTGTGGGAATGTTACACAAGTGAATGCGAGTATAGTTGATAGATCTATTGGAGTTTGACAATTCCCGTTGGTTTGCCCCAGCCGGGTACCAATAAATACTATACTTGAAATCTCTAAAGGTTTAACTTTGGCAAGATAACCTTATCTCCGTCCCATCATGCAAGGATCTACAGTGCCCCATGATCTGGACTATTAACATGCGGTTTCATGAGCTTAGTACAATAACTATTTTCTCATGATAATTGTATATGCATTGCAATTATCAAAAATCCTACATTTTCCTTGAAGGGTGATACGTGGGAATTGCGCCCTTGCAACATGTTTTACCTCTCAAGGGATCTTGAGAAGCTTACAACCCCCACCAGGCAGTGTACCTGATCGTTGTAGTATAGTATAGTGACAAGTACCGGGGGATTGATCGTTCAACTCAGTAATAGTGTCGCTAGGATTAGAAAGCCTACTAAACTAGGTCTAGAGGTAAGGGATGATTCTTTTTGTATTTTTTATATTTTATGAAAGCAAGTAAAATCTCGAGTTTTGAAGGAGTGGGCGGAATTAGTTGCTAGCCAATTAACCCAATAAACTAAGATGCAATCAAAATAAAATAAAAGAAATGAAAATTAAACTAATATACTAATGTGGTGGAAATAATAATAAGAAAAGTTGTGTTTACTTAGATTTCATTACTCCCTAGATATCTTTTACCGGTTGATTAGCTTGTTACAATTGCATGGATGACGGGTTATATTCCTTAATACTAGTCGTAGGGCCGTGTAAAATATTCCCTAACTCTATAAGATCCTACTTCACTCCTATGTCGAGCCGTTAAAAGCTCTTAACATGGGATCATTAGAATTAACTTATGCATTAAATACAGCCAAAAATCGTAGTACACCTCCGATCATGTTTCTTAAGACGTTTAAGCAAGTTACCAATGGAAGTCTGCCAGTTTTCTTAAGCGTAACATCGAATACAATCATCCATAACAATTATAGACAAACAATTAACCAATAATCAATATCTAGGTTTCACTACATCTAAGCAAACACAATAAAAGCCTAGCCTAACATGTTAAAAGAAAGATAAACATAAGATAGAATCAAACAATACATGGACATATTGAATGATTATTGAAGAACTTATTTTTATTAAAACATGGAAGGAAGAAGGGTTTGAAACCCCTTCAATATGTAGGAAATTCGACCTAGGGTTTGTGCAGGAAATTCGACCTAGGGTCATGTGTAAAGCCTTGACGTCGTCAGGTACTGTTCCCAGCAAGGAATTTGAGACTTTGCCGTTTTCTTCACTTTTTTGCACCAAAAACGTCCAAAATGCTTCCTTTTCCAGATTTCTCCTCAAAAGTACCTAAAATGACAAAAGGAACAATTTAGGGCAATAATTGATCAAATAATCACAAATTCGGGCTTAAATGACCCCTTAAAAGCGGTACACTTTTCGCCTCATCAAATACCCTTACACTTGAGATTTGCTTGTCCTCAATCAAATGCGTTTTTATTCTAATCAAAATACAAGTTAGGGGTCATTTAACTCTAATATAAAAGTAATTACAACAAATAATCGTTCCACTAAAAACCAAAAACAAGCACGGAGGTTACACACTAGCACCTCACAAATAGTGTTTAGATACTCACATCTCTCGGGTGTAATAAAGTATATATCACAATATAGAAATGGAAAACATCTCTCACTACCTGTCATAGCAAATAGATTACCATAGGCTTGGGAAAGGATCAAACCTCCACCACTTGACATAAGCACCTAGGATAAACTATCAAAGAGATCTTTTAAAGGGTTATAACGGTAGGTGTAGGGATATGGAAAACACGGTTTTGTTAGATAAAGGCAATATTTACTGGTGGCGAGTTAATCATCGTGGTTAATTACATGTACAATATGGCGTTGCTAAGCCAAGACTCGACTCGACTTAAACTAATAAATCAAAAATAACAAAAATTTAAAACAAACATAGAATGAAACGGGATGGTAGTCCGTATGTTTTTCTCTTTTCTTCTTTTTCTATTTTTTTTCTTTACTTTTTCGATTTTTTTTTTTTTTTTTTTTTTTTTTTTTTTTTTTTTTTTTTTTGGCATACACTTTTACCCTACCATCTAAAATAATACATCATAGGGAATTTGCATTCCCCTTACACTTGAATTTTTACATACTTTACAATAAACTATTCTAATGACTCGAATCAAGATAATCCAAACACTTGGAGTACTTTTTAAGATTAATGCACATATGGGGGTAATATATGATGTTCTTCCCCATTACTCCATAACACTAGTACTTTACCCATGAATCCCAATCATCCCAAAACAATATGTACAAGATATGACTCGACTTAGCAACCATGTAAGTAATTAGATAATTAACTAAGGGTTTAAACAAATAACAATAATGCACTAAAGATGAGTGCATACACGGAAGGCTAAGGCGATTTGGTTGCACATTTGGGTGGGTTGTAACAAATTCTTCCTTTAAGTAAAATGCTTAAAGTTAGAAACGAAAAGATAGGCTCGGAGGGATGTACTAGGGGTTTCGTGTACTAAAAATGAGTACAACGCAAAGGTGTGGGAAAAATTAATTGACTTTGCTACTCAAGTAATATGACTTAAATGGTCAAGTAATTATGATACGGGTTTAAACACAAGGGTAATCCTAATGCCTCTTATCATGTAGTAAATCCTACTACACGAATGTAGTCTCACTAACGGTCTCAGGATGCATCACTAACGCAAGTTCTGGAAACTAAATGCTACCGGTACACACATAAGCACTAATAATGAATGCTTTTCCAATCAAATCTAAAGGCGAACCTCACATATTTGGGTGGAAAATTTTTCTGAATGGTACGGTTTGGTGCTAGTCATACAACTCCTATCCATGAGACGCTTGTTAAGGCTAAAGTTTCACTCCTAAATGTTGTAAAAAAATTTTAAATTTGGCGCTAAAATTACACTAACAAGTATTTGTCTTAGTTTTATTACACACCTACCATCAAATAAACAAACTCAAGTGCAATTGTATCCTATAAGGTATCATCATTTACCCTCCCCTTACACTTAGGATGAACATTGTCCCCAATGTTCTATTAAAGGATGTAAAAGTAAAACAGGTAAAAGAATGAAAACAAATACTCCCCTGATTCGTTCGATGTAGATAGTGTGTCAACAAGGTTAGATCTTCCTCCAAGAAAATGAACGTTGAAAGCTTCCCTCCAGAAATATAAATCATCTTCTTGTCATATATAACCTGTTAAACCTGAGAAAACAATCAAGGCAACCTCGCGTAAAATTGGCGGCAATCTATATATATATGGATATAATGCTTGTGGAATGAATGTTTGCAGATTTCCTGGAGTTTATAAAACTAAAGAATTAACAAAAACTTTAAGACTCCGGTTTAAACAAAACTCGCAAAATTTTTCAGAATTTTGGTACCTGACGCCGTCAGGTTGTAACTCCTGACGCCGTCAAAATGTTCCTGGAAAAATCTTATGTTAAGTTTCCAGAAAATTTATGGAAAAACTCATGCCTTATTTCCTGGAAAATCTTGCAAAACATCATTATGACTTGATACAAGCATTTGACTCAAACAAATACTAATATACATGTTCATTTAATATTGTTGTGAATCATGATCATTTTCGTTCTTATAAACAAATTCGGGTTTCCCCTTACACTTAGCTTTTGCAAAATACCTTTATATGAAGTTAAGACGAAGTTAAACAACAAAATAAAGCATTTTCACAATTTAGTTTGCAACGTGATCTACCAACAATAAAAATAATACATGCATACGGAAACAAATAACATCAAAAAAATAAAAATCAAACAAATAAAAACACACAAAGCATGGGTTGCCTCCCAAGAAGCGCTTTTCTTTATTTACGAGTCTTGTAGCTAGACTCAAGGTCATGGGTTATCCTATATGTGTGAGCTCCTCGTCGAGGACATCCTTGGGATCAAACTTAGGTTTCAATTTCCTATCGGTTTTCTTGGTACGGTATGACTTCTCAAACTTTTCTCCATCCGGATCATATAAAATCATCTTCATATGCCATGATCCGTCACCTTCCTTAGGTGGTTTGTCCCAATTCCATTTACACTTATCCCCTTCCCTTTTCCATTTGTTCATCTCTAGGTTGATAGGCATTACGCTTAAGAACTCAATCATTTTCCTAAAGACTAGAGGATCCTCAAAAGGGTTTAGTTCCTCATCTCTAGCTATGAGTTGTTCCACCGAATGTGTCTTATCAATGAAATCTTTTTCTAGATAGAATGGGCGTTGAGGTCCTATAAAGTTCCTTTCTATCCAAGGTCCATATATATATGGTCCCCTATTCATCTCTACCCAATGCGGTGTCGGTTTGTCCTCACAATCATAGCTATGCTTCTTAACATCATAAACCGACCAAGTATCTCCATCTCCTACCGCTATCTTAGACTCCTTATAATCTATCATGGCATTAGCAGTTTCTAAAAATCCTCTTCCTACTAACAATGGGCATGTAGTATCACTAACCATATCTAGGACGTGAAAATCCGCTAAGATAGTCAATCTTCCTACGTGAACTATTACATCCTTGATCATTCCGACTGGGTGGGCAACACTTCCATCCGCTAGACCAATTATTACTTCCGTCTCCTCTAACTTTCCTAGCTTAAGAGTGGTGAAAAGGGATAAGGGAAACAAGTTGAGGCTTGATCTTAAGTCGGCTACTGTGTCGAAAGCTTCGGATTTTCCTATCTTACAAGGAAAAACAAATATACCTGGATCATCAAACTTCTTAGGCAACTTGTTTTGAACGAAGGCGGTCCCATTTTTCCCAATTTAAGTTTCTCATATTTTTCTAGGAGGGCACTATAGTAGGGGGCACGGGCTAAGACATCAATGACGGGGCGTTCAAGGTGGAGCTCCTTGAATTCATCGTCAAGGTCTTGTGTAGGAGGTTTTTCAACTATGTTATTGACCAGTTTAATATCGGATGTTTTATTCAATTGGTCCTTTTGAAGAATTTGGGTTTGCTTGAAACACGTGTTCATTTCTTTGACCGAATAGTATTGTGGACAAGCAGTAGGTGACGAAACTGATGATACGACATTAACGTTTAGTTTCGGGTTCTTGACCATGTCGCTTGGGAGTGCTCCCATTTCTTGGTCATTTAGAACTTTCAACAATATGTCAATCTTATTGGTCATCTCACTTTGCTTTTGTTTGAAATCGGCTTCAAACTTAGATATGCGAGCTTCTTGAGATGCCATAAACTTGGACATCAATCCTTTAAGTTTATTGGTACTACCATAGTTATTGGAAGGACTGTTGTTGAAAGTGCGGTTAGAGGGTGGACCATTTGGTTGGTAACGATTAGGTGGATTGGAAGAATTGTTTTGGGCATGTTTTGGTTTTGCTTCCACCTAAGGTTCGGGTGATTTTTCCAAGAAGGGTTGTAGCAATCGCCGTAAGGGTTTGGCTCGGGTTTGAAAGTGTACCACTTGTCTCCCGCTTCGTCGGTACGCGAGGATGCGTAATCTGCAAAAGCTTGTTTGGGGAGTTCCACGCAATCACGAGTGTCATGGGGACCACTACATAATTCGCATGAAGAAGTGATTTTGTTCACTTGGCTTGAAGGCTTAGGAGCTTCGTAGGATTTCATGAGAAATTTGACTTCGTCTTCAAGTTCCATGATCCTACGGTCGGGTGTGCTAGAATTGTTCGAAGGCAAAGATATTGCCTTGACCGTTTTGTTCAAATCATGTGGATCTTTCCAACTTTCGTTGTCATAGAGAGCAAGATCTTCTATGAGTTCCCATGATTCTTCCGCACTTAGATCACGTAGCTTGCCACCGGCCGATTGGTCAATGGTTCGCCTTGTGGAGAGATCGATATGGTCATAGAAGATTTGGACTTGGAGCCAAAGATCTATGCCATGATGAGGGACCTTTTGGAGTAAGTCCTTGAAACGAGTCCATGCTTCATATAGAGTTTCACCTTGACGTTGTTGGAACATCAAGATATCATTTCTAAGCTTGGTAGTTCTCCCTGGTGGGAAAAATTGAGCAAGGAAATGAGAAGTGAGATCATCCTATTAGGTGATGGATCCCGCGGGTAAACGTTCAATCCATTGACTAGCTTGATCATGTAGAGAGAATTGGAATAAACGTAATCGGGTCGACTCTCTAGTTGCAACATCAAGGTCTATGGAATCTACGATTTTTAAGAAATCCTTGAGATGTTGATTAGGATCTTCGGAACGAAGTCCATGGAATGCACATCCTATATGCACCAACCGGATGGTGTCAGATTGTAAGGGGGTCACATTGGCTCCTTGAGTGAGCTCAATGGTGTTTCGATAGCCTTGGTGGCAAGGACCGGAATACTCTCCTAAAGTTCAGGGTCTAGGAGGTTGATTTGCTAGTGGTGGGTTTTGTGGGTGGTTTTGTTGTGGTGGGTTGATGGGATCAAAGATATTACCACCTTCAATGATGTCGGATGGTAATGGTTACGAACAAAGAAACGAAGAAATAAGATAGACTAAAGAAAACCTAAAAATAAAAATAAAACCTTACTAGAAAGGAATCTAGCAAGTAGACCTAATAAAAATAAATTCTAACCTAGACAATAACTATTCCCCCGTAACGGCGCCAAAAACTTGATACTTTGGAATTGCGCCCTCGCAACAGGTTTTACCTCTCAAGGGATCTTGAGAAGCTTACAACCCCCACCAGGCAATGTACCTGATCGTTATAGTATAGTACAGTGACAAGTACCGGGGGATTGATCATTCAACTCAGGAATAGTGTCACTAGGATTAGAAAGCCAACTAAACTAGGTCTAGAGGTGAGGGATGATTCTTTTTGTATTTTTTATATTTTATGAAAGCAAGTAAAATCTCGAGTTTTGAAGGAGTGGGCGGAATTAGTTGCTAGCCAACTAACCCAATAAACTAAGATGCAACCAAAATAAAATAAAAAAAGAAAAAAAGAAATGAAAATTAAACTAATATACTAATGTGGTGGAAACAATAAAGAGAAAAGTTGTGTTTACTTAGATTTCATTACTCCCTAGATATCTTTTACCGGTTTATTAGCTTGTTACAATTGCACGGATGATGGGTTATATTCCTTAATACTAGTCGTAGGGCCGTGTACAATATTCCCTAACTCTATAAGATCCTGCTTCACTCCTATGTCGAGCCGTTAAAAGCTCCTAACATGGGATCATTAGAATTCACTTATGCATTAAATACAACCAAAAATTGTAGTACACCTCCGATCATGTTTCTTAAGACGTTCAAGCAAGTTACCAATGAAGTCTGCCAGTTTTCTTAAGCGTAACATCGAATACAATCATCCGTAACAATTATAGACAAACAATCAACCAATAATCAACATCTAGATTTCACTACATCTAAGCAAACACAATAAAAGCCTAGCCTAACATGTTAAAAGAAAGATAAACATAAGATAGAATCAAACAATACATAGACATATTGGATGATTATTGGATAACTTATCTTTATTAAAACATGGAAGAAAGAAGGGTTTGAAACCCCTTCAATATGCAGGAAATTCGACCTAGGGTTTGTGCACAACTTGTTCCACAAAAGTTCCACAAATTACAATGAAAAATTGGAAAAATATATATAGACTAAGCATCCTGACGGCGTCATGTATTAACCTCTGACGCCGTCAGCTCGCCGCCAAAGTGAAATTCGTATTGCCTAGATCCAGTTCTGACGCCTTCACGTACAAATCTACTCTGGGCCGTCACATGTATTTGGACCCTGACGGCCTTGGTGACGCCGTCAGGCCAAATAGCCTAAAAATGTTCTGGATCGTCATGTGTATTTTCCACTCCCACCTCTTTTGCCACTCTTGACGCCGTCATGTGTAAAGCCTTGACGTCGTCAGGTACTGTTCCCAGCAAGGAATTTGAGACTTTGCCGTTTTCTTTACTTTTATGCTCCAAAAATGTCCAAAATGCTTCCTTTTTCAGATTTCTCCTCAAAAGTACCTAAAATGACAAAATGAACGATTTTGGGCAATAATTGATCAAATAATCACGAATTCGGGCTTAAATGACCCCTTAAAAGCGGTACACTTTTTGCTCATCAAAGGGTGTAACAACTGAACCCTGAGGAACTTGTATTCACACTATCACTTAAACCTATGACTCTCACTCAACTCCTAGTGTTGAATTTTAAGCATGTATCCTAGGTATTAGCTGTTACGGAACCCATGGCACGAAGCGGCACTAAACTTGGTGGACTTTCAACCCTGTTATCATTCAAAAAAATACTTTCAAACTTAGATTTATGAGACCTCTTCTTAATAAAACTCTGATAATTTAATGAATGATAACTCATTTTATAAAAATGTCTCTTTTCGAGTCGTTTTCTATTACTGTAACTGTGATTCCATGAGGTAATACCCCAGATCTGAATCCGCTGCGATCTGTGAAAAAGAGGGTGTTACATAAGCAATTTATGGTTAGTTTTTTATATTGAAAGTTTAGGTTTTGGGCTTAGAATTATCTGAATTTGACTTGGGCCTAAAGCTTTTGGTTGGGCTGGTATAGTTAAATTGGTTTAATGTAAAACAAATGGTTGTGTAGTATATATAATTCGATCCGAATTTGGCTAAAGAGTTAATTTATGTATTTATATTATTTTCTTTGTATATAAACACCTATGAACACATTAAAAGAATTATTTTCGACATTCTCATTTCTTTTTCGTTTAAACTTCCATACTAATTATGAGCTTCTATTATTTAATTGTTCAACCCCCACCAATGTGATATTTTGATTGAATATTAATGCTTTACGAGTAGCTTTGGTTTAAATTTATACAAATATCATAAAAATTACGAAACAAAAAAGCTACAATAAAAAAATGAAAAAGTACGTCGGCTAAAAATCAACCTCGTTGCAACATGCAGTATAAATGAAAAATATTTGCTAGCCACAAAATTAGTCACCGGATACCCGCTGCCGCATTGCGTGGGTACCCCGCTAGTATAATATCAAGGCATCATGAGTATATTTTATTGGTACTCACTGTTGGGTCTATTAGATTTGATGATATAAAACAAGAAAGAATGAAACATGAAGGACCTAAAGTTACAAAAGAAGAATTCTTCAATCAAAGAAGAATTAAACAAGAAAGACTTGCTTGCAAAAGAAGATTTATATTTTAGTCCTTCGTAGTGTTCTTGTAACCCTAATTATGTGTTATATAAACAGAATACAGGGACTAGGTTTTTAATAAGTCTTCCAATATGTAGTCGACTAAGAAAGGTGTGCGTGTGTCTAGACGTTTGTCATGTAAGCGTCTAGGGTTAATGTCAAGATCAATTCTCTGATCCTTGTTATAGTTTAGATAACACGTTATTAATATAACTGAGACTGATTGGGGAAAAACCTTGTTCATAATAATGCTAATTTTTTATTGAATATTCCGCTTTCATTATTATGTGTCCTAGATAATATGAGGTCTAAACAACCTCGAGCTACAACGATCCAACAGTCACTTATCACAAACATAAAAATAGACAACATGATTAATTAGTGTATTAAACAATTACTTTTAAGATCCAAAACTATGTATATGAAACGTTGAATTATTTTTTACGAGTAATAAATATGACTAATGATTCTATATAAATATAGTAGGAAAATATTGTGTCTAATAGTCCGTATATGGTTACTAAGAGCACAAGGTGACATGACATACCATTTTACTCATTCAGGGGCCACGAAGTGTTATATCATTATAACAAACCTCCACAATTAACTTCCATCACTCATAACTAACCACAACTTATTTATTTGGAACCCACCACTTACAACTTTTTTTATTCAAATTATCAAATAAACTAAATTCATTTTACTAAAAATAAAATTACATTACAACATACTAAATTACACACAATTAAAAATAACATTACAAAAAAAGGACACGAAATTAAAAGAAAAACGATACGGGGATAAAAATTACAACACATATTAATAAAACACCACACAAACAATTTACTCGTCATCGTCATCGTCATCGGCAACGAGGTTTCGGAATTTCTTCATTATTGTTGCTTGTCTCTTTCGGATGATAGCGACTTTTTTTGGGTCAGAAGTCATGTCGGGATCTAGCAGGAGAAACTTTATCTCTAAAAACTTCCTTCTCCCTCCTCGCCTCGTAACAAGCCATTTGAACGTCGGCTTTGTGCGAGTATTTTTTGGATAATTGTTTCGAAAAAGTGCTCGATTGACTCCCACCGGAGCTCGCCGCGCTCGGTGTATCCGTCGACTTTTGTTTCTTTGCAGCTCGACCCTTTCAGCCGCCGTCTCTTTCGGGACGAGGTAGTTTGTCTGGTCCGAATATATCCTCAAGACATGTAATGCCTATTGGATCCTCAACATCTCATTTTGGGTAATTTTTCAAGATCTGCCAAATGTGAACATACACGAACTCTTTCACACCAAAACGTTCTTCAAAGTTCTTCGCGTTTTCAAGATAATCGTGCTCATTTTCACCACTTCGACGCTGCAAATGTTTATAAACAACGTTGAATTTTTGACAGTCGCCAATAATCCTCGTCCATTTATCAGTGATCATATATCATATTTTTTGTATGAGGATCACCGGTGTGGAAGGATTATACGTTCAAACACTTGAGATGTTAATCTTAATAATGTGTTTGGGATATTTATGAATGAATGTGATTTAGTACGCGGAATTTACTAAAACACACTAAAGGAACAAAGGTGGTGAATAAGTAAACGTGAATAATTTAGAGTGATGAACACAACATGAATAACACAAAACGATTCAATATTATTTATGAAATAATACGGGTGATCTAAACTATCACCAGGATTACAAATGTAACCTTGAATCTTTGATACGTGAAAAGGATTTAAAGATGGAAGTTATGCATGCAGTGATTGATCTGGTTATATCTAAGAAGGTGACTTAAGGGTTCCTTTTATAGTATAAGGAGCCCTTATTACAAGTTGTCAAGTTGCTTAATATAATATACTTAGAGACTTATCTTATCCTAATATTTTACCTTTCAAGGTAAAACACTCCATATTATCTACTGAGACCTCTGTACTACTTCTACTAAGCGTGTAACTTTGTACAAAGACTAATAGTACAACTAAATATCTCTAAATAAAATATAACTTGTCATTTAAACTGGCAGGACCTTCATCAACTAGCAGTACCTTCTCACCCAGAAGGTACTGTTAGTATATCTTCAACATCAACAAAACAAAAGAGGCAGGCTTAAATATCATTTGGCAGGCTCTTCTGGCAGACTCTTTAACTTGTGCATTTTATTCCCAACAATCCTCCCCTAAACTTGTTATTCACTTTTAAAATAACCAAGTTTCTTGTGAATAAAATTCATACCTTGAGGATTTGAGGGAACTCTTCCAAAAACCTTATCTATTTCTCCTTAGGCTTTCATACTGATCAAATATACTTTCCTTCAATCTTTTGACTGCATCAGTTTCTTCTTCATACAATAGCTTATTGGAGATCAAGACTGATAATACTTCATAGCTTAAAGGATACTCCTTCTCACCTAGCATAAAGAGTTCTATTCCACTCTGAGTGGAAAGATGATGAACATGGCTCATGCTGAAGTATTCCCATGTAACAGATAAATCATAGTAAGGAAATTTCCAATGTGTATCAGTAGGATTTGGATCATATAATCTGCTGAACTCCACCCATAGCTCTTGCTCCTTTGCATCAGGTTTATACTTGGTTTTCAGCTTCTCTTGAACTAAGTCCCACAATTCATCTAAATCCATTCTGCTACATGCTCTAAGTAGATTTTCAAAGTTCTTGAAAATTTCAACCTTATTTCCAACTCTTGTTATCTTCCATGCTTTACCAAACTTGTCATTGTAGATTTCCCAATCTATGATTGGATGCCTTGCATGTAAAGGTTCAGCAAATACAACTTGTGGAACATGGACAACCATTTCTCTTGACTGAACGGGAGGCAAGTCTGCTTTCTCTGCTTGATCCTTCTGATCATCTCTTCTTCTTTTGGAAGGCCTTTCTTGTGTATCCATGAGGAAACTGGTTTTGTTTCTTCTGTAAGCCTCTAAGTATAGAAGCTTCAATTCATCAAATGATTTACCTTTGAGTTGATGATCCTTCATGTTCACTTCTCTTTTCAGATATATCTTGAAGAATTTCTTCTGATCTGCCTCAGAATGAGGCATTTTAAATCCTTTCTTCTGATTCTTCTGGATCTGCTGATAGACATCATCCAATGCCTCTTGATTGTATTTCTTAGTGATGAAATCATTGAGCTTGATTGTCATTTCATCTGAACTAAGAGACTCATCACACACAAGAGTGTAAGCTCCACCCCTTACAATTGGATCAATGGAAATGATATATTGCAGCTGAGCATCAAACTTTTCTTGTAGTATTCTTGACTCTTCTTCAGCCCCCATAACTTCTTCTTCATGAAGCTGTTTGGACAACTTATCATCTACAGCCATCTGAACTTGTTCTTTCTTCTTCAGCTTTTTAGGCTCTGTTTCATCTTCAAACACAATTTTCTTGCCCTTGTCTTTTGGTGATAATTCTAGACTTGGAGCAGTAGATTGTTCATCAGAAACAAGAAACCTCCCCTGAGGCTGTGATCCCCTTTTGCTTTTGTAGAACATTTGATCAGAACCTTTTAAATTCATAGCCAATAGCCTCTGAATCCCAGCAAGCTCTTCCTCTGCTTCAGCAGTATCTTTTGCACTAACAGGTTCTTTTTCTTGAATAGCAGGCTCTTCATTAATCATTTGAGTTCCTTCATGAAATTGAAATTGAATCTCTTCTTCACTCTTAGAACTACCCATCCTCCCCTTTTTGGAAGAGAGACCCAAACCTTCTACATCTGAACTTGAAGAACTAGAAACAACCAACTGAGAAGTTCTTTTACCCTTCAACAATTTCACCTTTAACTCTAATTTCTCAACCCTCTTAACTAGCTTGGTGTTAATCTCTGTAAAGTGTTTGTTTTGACTTTCAAGAGTAGTTTGCAAGTGCTGCACTTACTCCTTTAGTTCCTTTACAGTCTGAGCATCTACACTTTGATGTGGAGGAGATTGGGGTGGTGAGTTATGATGTGATAATGATGGAGATGTTGCAGATGGTGTTTGTGTTGGTTGGTGAGATGGTGATGGTACTGGTGATGGTGGTGTGACTAATGGTACTGGTGATGGGTTTGGTGATGAATGATTAGATGATGTGGATGGTTCTTCAGAATGTTGTGGTAACATCTCCTCATAATACTTCTTCTCCTTGAAAACCAATTTTCATATTTGAAAACACCTTGTGTGTAAGTTTGGGGGAAGTAACAAATGTTTGGATTTGTTGATGAGGCACTGAATAAACCTTGGGTACATCAAAAACTTTGTTTCACTGTCCACATTTTTAACCAATCCTTCAAAAATATATTTTGAAAAGTTGAATTTCTTGTTTGTTGCCAGGCAAATGAGAGCTGCAGCTATGTTACCACTAAACTGCTCCCATGAGGTTTTCTTTTGGCTTAAACAATGAAGGATGGTATGAATAAAAAATCTCCATTGAGGGGTAAAATGCTTTTTAAGAAATGTAAGCTTTGTAGAAGTCACATTATACCCCATTTTTGTCAAATTTTCAAAGATTTTAGTATCAGGCCGTTGACTAATACTATCTGAATCATCCAAATGAAGATGTCTTCTGATAGATGATTCGGTAAAAGTCAGGGTTCTGCCATCCACTTTGACCTTCAACTCTTAAATCCCATTACTAAGAGTTTTAACTCTAGCCATTTGCCAAAATTGTAAAATTTGAGATTAAAAAATAGTGGGATTCACGAGTAAAGCAAACCTGATATAAGAATTGTTTAGAAAATCCACTGCTTGATGAAAAGATTCATTGTCCTCAGACTTTTCCAAAAATGCTAATTGGTTGTGACGTTTGACAAAACTTAGACGAGCCATGGTGAAAGTCTTGAGGAAAAATTTGATTATGATGGTGGGATTTTATTGTTGTACTGGTAGAAGATGAAAGGTGAGTGTAAATTGTGATAAGGATTGATTATGAGAAAATTACTTTTGACCGACTATTAAAGATATGGATAAGTAATTGAAGAGGCGGTCAAAAAGATCTTTTATTATAATAACTATATCCTTAATTCGAGGAAAACATGAGTAATTCACAGAAATACCTTTCAAAACAACGGCTATATTTTTTAACCTGACAGACTCAACGGCTATGTAGCAGTACCATTTTACTCTACCAGTACTAAAATTTGAACTACTAGTAGTTTGTATTTAGAAATATAACTTGGCAGTCTCTTTGAAATTTTAGTAAAAATCCCTTATAGTTTTTAGCAAACTATCAGCTATCAACTGATTTGATAAGTCTTTACCAATAGCCGTTTGCTTTTGGACTAGTCAACTCTTTAAGTTTGTAAAATTGGGTGAACTGATTACCTTATAGTTTTTAGCAAACTATCAGCTATCAACGGATTTGAGAAGTCTTTACCAAGAGCCGTTTGCTTTGGACTAGCCAGCTCTTTAAGTTTGTAAAACTTGGTGAACTGATTACCATTTCCACATCATGATTTTTGTTATCAATCTTGAGAAACCTGAAATTTGTTAGTTGTAGACCAAAAGAACAGAGTGCAGAGCACTTGTTTTATATCATTGTCCACATTTAAGCATCAAGATGAACAAAAATAGAGCAAATTTTAAACTAGCAGTACCAATTATGTACTGACAGTATCTTATGACTAACTAGCAGTACCATGTTTAAAGGCCAGAACTTGTTTATTTTATGTACAAAAACACATGTTTTTCAAAGATTTATCATACCAATACCTGCTACCAGGTATTTAAACCTACCTAAATCAAAAGCTTTGGTGAGAAGGTCTGCAAAATTATTTTTAGAATCAATTTTGACAACTTGTATTAACCTTTTCTCATTGCAATCTCTTATGAAATGGTGTCTGATTTCAATGTGTTTTGTTTTTGAATGTTGAACTAGATTTTTAATGATACAAATAGTACTGCTATTGTCAATGTAAATAATGGTGTTAAGAAAATTGTACCCATAGTCAAGCAATTGATTTTGGATCCAAAGAACTTGGCCACAACAACTTGCACTTGCAACATATTCTGCTTCAGTTGTAGAATTGGCCACCATTGTTTGCTTCTTGCATTGCCATGATATGAGTCTGCAGCCAAGAAATTGACATCCACCCGTTGTGGATTTTCTGTCTAGGGTTGCACCAGCATAGTCACTATTTGAATAAGCTACCAATTCAAAAGATGATCCCCTTGGATACCATAGACCTAACCTAGGTTGACCCTTGAGGTATCTAAAGATCCTTTTGACTACTGTGAGATGAGAAACTTTCGGATTTACTTGAAACCTTGCACATACACACACTGAGAACATGATATCTGGTCTTGATGATGTAAGGTACATCAAGGACCCAATCATTGATCTGTAATTGTGCACATCAACATCTTCACCCTCAGCATCTTTGAGTAACCCCTTTTCTGGATCCATTGGTGTACTTACAACCTTTGAATCTGCAAACCCAAATTTCCTTAGGATCTCTGCTACATACTTATCTTGGCTGATAAATATGCCTTCATTTGACTGTTTCACTTGGAGACCCAGAAAGAAAGTAAGTTCCCCCATGGAACTCATTTCAAACTTATTATGCATAGGTTTTTCAAACTCCACACACAACTCCTGGTTTGTGGATCCAAAAATAATGTCATCAACATAAATCTGCACCAGCAAGATGTCTTTCTTGGTTCTTTTGATGAACAAAGTTGGATCAATCTTACCTCTTTGAAATCCATTTTCCAATAAATAGAAAGTCAATGTTTCATACCATGCCCTAGGAGCTTGGTGTAGACCATAAAGAGCCTTGGTAACCTTGTACACCTTGTCTGGATATTCTGTATCAATGAAGCCTTGAGGTTGAGAAACATACACCTCTTCTTCAATAGTACCATATATAAAGGCACTTTTGACATCCATTTGGTAGACAGTGAAGCCTATGAAAGAAGCATAGGCCAAGAACAGCCTAATTGCTTCAATTCTTGCAACATGAGCAAAAACTTCTTCATAATCCACTCCTTCTTCTTGACTATACCCTTGGGCCACCAATCTTGCTTTGTTTTTGATCACTATTCCCCTTTCATCTTTCTTATTCCTGAAAACCCATTTGGTTCCAATTGCCATGTAACCTTTGGGCAAATCAACCAGTATCTAAACCTTCTGAAGTTTGAATTGAAGTAGCTCTTCTTGCATTGCTTCAACCCAACTTGAATCATCTAAGGCTTTTGTAATGTTTTTGGGTTTTACTTGTGAGAGAAAGCATGAAAACAGGCATATGTGGGCAACTTCATGGTTCTTTTCTTCATAGACAGCTAAGACAAACCCTTCTTGGTCTGAAGATAAGACTTGAGTTCTTGTTTTAACACCAGAATCAATGCTGCCAATCACATTATCAATGGAGTGATCTTTGAGAATTCTGGTGTTGTGTGTTGTAGGAACATCATAGGAAATTGGAAGATTGCCAATCCCTACATCTTCTGGTAAGGAATCATCTGATAGAACATTTAATGGTTTAGCAGGACCAACTTGTGAACTGGCAGGACCATCTGTTGAACTGGCAGTACCATTTGGTGAATTGGCAGTACCATTTTCATTTGCAGAATTTCCTTGATTCCCTTGACCTTGAGTTCCATGATCATCTTCAACACCTTCATTTGTTGTATTAGAAGGCTCTCCATGACTTGAAGATGAATCCAATTGATGAGGCAAAAAATGAAACATTTTTAGGGGGTCATTTAAGCCCGGAATTGAATTTATTTGATCAAATATTTCCCTAAATCGTTCCTTTTGTGATTTTAGGTACTTTGGGAGTGAATTCTGGAAAAGGAAGCATTTTGGACGTTTTTGGAGCATAAAAGTGAAGAAAATGGCAAAGTCTTAATTTTCCTTGCTGGAAACAGTACCTGACGGCGTCAAGAGGCTTTTTATGACGGCGTCAAGAGTAAAAGTGGTGATGGCCCAGAAGAAACGTGAAGGCGTCACCCAAGGCCGTCACGTGTTAACTTGTCAAAACTTGCGCGCGGAGTAGCTGATATTGTTTTGGTCATAACTTTTGCATACGAACTCGGATTTAGGTGATTCAAAAGCCCACGCGAAGAGGACGAAGAGATCTACAATTTGGTGAAAAAATGGTCGTGACGGCGTCAAGAGTAACGGGCTGACGCCGTCAAGATGGGCCGACAGAAAACTTGCCTATAAATATAACATCATAACTTCACTTTTTGTAAGCCCTAAACCCTAAGGTCGATTCCTGGGTTTAGGTGGGTGTTTTTCCAGCAACTTAGAGGGTTTCAATCACTCCATAAACATCATGTATTGGTTTGATGATTCTATCTTAATTATGTTTTCCATTATCATTGTTGTTTGCTCTTCTTTGATGATGATTTGCTAATTCACCTTGTGTCTACTTATGATTATGTGAAACTTGTATATAATTGATTAGATCTCATTGATTTCTTGTTGATGTTGTGTCTATCTCCATCAATGAGGGGCTTGTTGATGTGTGTGTCTATCCCATTTTAGGAGCTTCTTAGCCGGCTCGACATAGGAGTGAAGTAGGAGCTTATAGGATTGGGGAGTTAAGTGCGCCACCCCATGAATGGTATTAAGGAATACAACCCGTCAATTAAAACAAGGTTTTACAATTCAATATGTAGAATTGGATAGCTAGCAAGGAGTAACATATCATGCGTAGACATGCTTTACTTATCTTGTAGAACCTTAGTTTAGTTTTCTTGCACATTAGTTTAACTAGTAGCTTTTGGGTTAGTTGATTAGCAACTAATTCCGCCCCTTCTTCCAAAACCCGAGATTTTCACTTGCTTTTCATAAAATATAAAAACATAAAAAGAATCATCCTTCACCTTTAGACCTAGTTAGATTAATTTCAATCCTAACGACACTATTCCTAGCTGAACGATCAATCCCCCGGTACTTGTCACTATACTATACTACAACGATCAGGTACACTGCCTGGTGGGGGTTGTAAGCTTCTCGAGATCCCTCGAGAGGTAAAGCCTGGTGCAATCCCTACGCATCAAGTTTTTGGCGCCGCAGCCCGGGGAATAGTTATTGTTTAGGTTGAATTTGATTTTTATTAGGTCTACTCATTAGATTCCTATCAAGTGAGATTTTTTTTTTCTTTCTCTTTATTTTGTAGCTTTCTCGTAGTCTATCTTTTCTTTGTGATTCTGTTTGTAATTTGCTTCAAATGGACTTTACACTTAGACTTCTAAGATTACAAGATAAGGTTGAGCGGCTAACACACCAAAGAGTTCAAAATACCTCATTTAGAGACACCTATGAATCATATGAGCCTTCACCTAGGATAGATTCTTATGAACAACCTCCATGTTTAAGATCTAGTTTTAGTGAAGCCAATAGGAAATGCGACCTAGTTTGCCAAGGAATTATGGAGAGAGCCATTACAACAAATCATAAGTTGGATGAAGCACTAGGTTTGCTATTATCACTACCTAAGAAAACAATTGAGGAGGATTTAGGCGAGCATGATCACATTGATCAAAAAGACCTAGGTTTTATGATCGATGATGATGAATCTCCAGAAACAGATGATGAATCTCTTGGGCAATTTGTATATAGCAGTCAGAATATTGAGGATGATCCTTATGATTCGGACATAGAAGTTGAGATGCCTAGAGAAGCACGTGAGATACTTAGGAGAATGCTTAGGATAGATTCTACCAAAACACATGATGAGGATATAGGTGATCTTGACACATGGAACGATGAGGTCAATAACATAAGCACACAAAATACTCAACCATCATTTGAGGCACACACACCGCCCGTGACTTACCCGGAAGAAGTAGAAGAAACTTTAGGAATTCCGATGGAGGTAGAACCATTGGACCAGGCACCACTAGAGGATATAGTTTTGAATACTTGTAGTTATAACCTTCCTCCTAGTTCTAGGGAATTTCCTAATGTTTATGAACCGGAACCTCAACCTTTACACAACTTTCCATCCTTAGATATACATCTAGGAGACAAAAGAGGAACCGACCCACCCATCAACCAATATTATCCGGGTAGTTTTAGGATGAAGGAAGCCATTCACTCACCCCCTTCACCTCATGTGGCATATTTCCACCCTAAGGGTGTGTATCGCTACTTCCACCCGCACTTAATCCTAAGTGTAGGGAAAACCTCCCCTATTTCCATTAAATAAGGGTAGAGTCAGGCTCGTGACTCGAACAAAAACAAGCGCTTATTGGGAGGCAACCCAAGCTTTATTTATTTATTTGTTTGTTTATTTGATTTTATTTGTTTCCGTATGCATGTTTTATTTTTGTTGTTTGTGGCTCATGTTTTAAAGTAAATTGTGAAAATGCTTTATTTTGTTTTTAACTTCGTCTTAATTACATATAAAGGTATTTTGCAAAAGCTAAGTGTAAGGGGAAACCCAAATTTGTTTATAAGAACGAAATTGAGCATGATCCACAACAATATTAAATGAACATGTATAGAGTCAAATGCTTGTATCGAGTCATAATGATGTTTTGCAGGATTTTCCAGGAAGTAGGACGTAAGTTTTTCCAGAAATTTTTTGGAAACTTAACGTAAAAATTTCTGCAGGTCACTTCTGACGGCGTCAGGAATTAATTCCTGACGGCGTCATGTGTAAAATTCTGGAAATTTTGCTAGTTTTGTTTATACTGGACTCTTAAAGTTTTTGTTGATTCTTTAGTTTTATAAACTCCAGGAAATCTGCAAACATTCATTCCACAAGCATTATATCTTTAATTATTTTGTTTTTATTCCTAAGTCTGGAATTACATCTAGTTGTGAGTTTTCTTTGTTCAGATTGATGCTTTGGGTTTTTGTGATTGTTTTCTCAGGTTCAACAGGTTATGTATGACAAGAAGATGATTTATATTCTAGAAGGGAAGCTTTGATTGTTCATTTTCTTGGAGGAAGATTTAACCTGGCCACCTTATTATCCATACCGAGCGAATCAGGGGAGTATTTGATTTCATTTGTTTTACTTATTTCACTTTTACATTCTTTACTTGAACATTGGGGACAATGTTCATCCTAAGTGTAAGGGGAGGGTAAAATGATGATACCTTACAAATACACTTTCGCTTGAGTTTGTTTGTTTGATAGTGGATGTGTAATAAAACTATGAAAAATACTTGTTAGTGCAATTTTAGCGCCAAATTTAAATTTTTTTACAACATTTAGGAGTGAAACTTTAGCCATAGCAAGCGTCTCATGGATAGGAGATTGTATGACTAGCACAAAACCGTATTATTCAAAAAAAAAATTCACCCAAATATGTGAGATTCGCCTTTAGATTTGATAGGAAAAGCATTTACTATTAGTGCTTATGAGTGTACCGGTAGCATTTAGATTCTAGAACTTGCGTTAGTGATGCATCCCGAGACCGCTAGTGAGACTACATTCGTGCAGTAGGATTTACTACATGATAAGAGGCATTAGGATCACCCTTGTGATAAACCCGTATCATAATTACTTGACCATTTAAGTCATATTACTTGGCTAATTAATTCAATTAATTTTTCCCACACCCTTAGCGTTGTACTCATTTTTAGTACACGAAACCCCTAGTACACCCCTCCGAGCCTATCTTTTCGTTTCTAACTTTAAGCATATTACTTAAAGGAAGAATTTTTTACACCCCACTTAAATGTACACCCAAATCGCCTTAGCCTTCCGTGTATGCACTCATCTTTAGTGCATTATTGTTATTTGTAAAACCCTTAGTTAATTATCTAATTGATTACATGGTTGCTAACTCGAGTCATATCCTTGTACATATTGTTTTGGGACGATTGGAACTCATGGGTAAAGTACTTATTTTATGGAGTAATGGGGAATAACATCATTTTATTACCCCCATATATACGTTAATCTTAAAAGTACTACAAGTGTTTTGATTTTCTTAATTCGAGTCATTAGATTAGTTTATTGTAAAGTATGTAAAAATTCAAGTGTAAGGGGAATGTTCATTCCCTATGATGTATTATTTTTGATGGTAGGGTAAGAGTGTATCAAAAAAAAAATAATAATAAAAAAAAATAAAAAAAATAGAAAAAGAAAAGAGAAAAACATACGGACTACCATCCCTTTTCATTCTATGTTCATTTTATGTTTTTGTTATTTTTGATTTATTAGCTTAAGTCGAGTCTAGTCTTTGCTTAGCAACGCCACATTGTAAATGCAATTGACCAAGATTATTAACTCGCCACCAGTAAATATTGCCTTTATCCAACAAAACCGTGTTTTCCATATCCCTACACCTAATGTTACAACCCTTTAAAAGACCTCTTTGATAGTTTATCCTAGGTGCTTACGCCATGTGGTGGAGGTTTGATCCTTTCCCAAGCCTATGGTAATCTATTTTGCTATGACAGGTAGTGAGAGATGTTTTCCATTTCCATATTGTGATATATACTTTATTACACCCGAGAGATGTGAGTATCTAAACACTATTTGTGAGGTGCTAGCGTATGACCTCCGTGCTTGTCTTTGGTCTTTAGTGGAACAATTATTTGTTGTAATTACTTTTATATTAGTGTTAAATGACCCCTAACTTGTATTTTGATTAGAATAAAAGCGCATTTGCTTGAGGACAAGCAAATCTCAAGTGTAAGGGTATATGATGAGGCGAAAAATGAACCGTTTTTAGGGGGTCATTTGAGCCCGGAATTGAATTTATTTGATCAAATATTACCCTAAATCGTTCCTTTTGTGATTTTAGGTACTTTGGGAGTGAATTCTGGAAAAGGAAGCATTTTGGACGTTTTTGGAGCATAAAAGTGAAGAAAACGGCAAAGTCTTAATTTTCCTTGCTAGGAACAGTACCTGACGGCGTCAAGAGGCTTTTTATGACAGCGTCAAGAGTAAAAGTGGTGATGGCCCAGAAGAAACGTGAAGGCGTCACCCAAGGCCGCCACGTGTTAACTTGTCAAAACTTGCGTGCGGAGTAGCTGATATTGTTTTGGTCATAACTTTTGCATACGAACTCGGATTTAGGTGATTCAAAAGCCCACGCGAAGAGGACGAAGAGATCTACAATTTGGTGAAAAAATGGTCATGACAGC
Organism: Artemisia argyi; assembly: GCA_030686995.1. Taxonomy (NCBI): domain Eukaryota; kingdom Viridiplantae; phylum Streptophyta; class Magnoliopsida; order Asterales; family Asteraceae; genus Artemisia; species Artemisia argyi. Next base: position 133,875,109 of record CM060693.1, on the reverse strand, counting down.
GTCAAGATTAACGGGCTGACGCCGTTAAGATGGGCCGACAGAAAACTTGCCTATAAATATAACATCATAACTTCACTTTTTGTAAGCCCTAAACCCTAAGGTCGATTCCTGGGTTTAGGTGGGTGTTTTTCCAGCAACTTAGAGGGTTTCAATCACTCCATAAACATCATGTATTGGTTTGATGATTCTATCTTAATTATGTTTTCCATTATCATTGTTGTTTGCTCTTCTTTGATGATGATTTGCTAATTCACCTTGTGTCTACTTACGATTATGTGAAACTTGTATATAATTGATTAGATCTCATTGATTTCTTGTTGATGTTGTGTCTATTTCCATCAATGAGGGGCTTGTTGATGTGTGTGTCTATCTCCATCAATTAAGGCGTGACAACTTCAATAGATCTAGTTGGTTTAGTTTGTAATTCTTGTTTCCTATTGATTCTTGTTTTGATTGAATGAATTCGATGTTAGGCTTAAGAAAACTGGCAGATCTCGACTGTGTAACATGCTTGAACGTCTTAAGAAACATGAACCGATGTGTACTAGGTTTTTATGGTTGTATTTAATGCATGAGCGAATTCTAGTGATCCCATGTTAGGAGCTTCTTAGCCGGCTCGACATAGGAGTGAAGTAGGAGCTTATAGGATTGGGGAGTTAAATGCACCACCCCATGAATGGTATTAAGGAATACAACCCGTCAATTAAAACAAGGTTTTACAATTCAATAGGTAGAATTGGATAGCTAGCAAGGAGTAACATATCATGGGTAGACATGCTTCACTTATCTTGTAGAACCTTAGTTTAGTTTTCTTACACATTAGTTTAATTAGTAGCTTTTGGGTTAGTTGATTAGCAACTAATTCCGCCCCTTCTTTAAAAACCCCGTGATTTTCACTTGCTTTTCATAAAATATAAAAAAATAAAAAGAATCATCCTTCACCTTTAGACCTAGTTAGATTAATTTCAATCCTAACGACACTATTCCTAGCTGAACGATCAATCCCCCGGTACTTGTCACTATACTATACTTCAATGATCAGGTACACTGCCTGGTGGGGGTTGTAAGCTTCTCGAGATCCCTCGAGAGGTAAAGCCTGGTGCAATCCCTACGTATCACCAATCCTTTCCAAATTGGCATTAAGATGTAATCTTTATCATCAGTTGGTTCAACATTGTCTTCAAAACCTGAATTATCATTAGTATTTGTACCTGTGATAGGCACATAATTCATAGATTCTGAAAGCTTGTCAATGTCAAAACACCAATCTGGTCCAATGCATGCAACATTATGTAGTTTCTCTTGAAACGCTATGTGCAGGTTTTCTTCCACTAGCCTAGTGCATCTATTATACACCCTATAGGCCTTACTTTGCAAAGAATACCCTATCATGTAGCCTTCATCAGCTTTTCCTTCAAACTTTCCTAGATGATCTTTGGTATTGAGAATAGTGACATGACATCCAAAAGGTCTCATAAAACTTAGAGATGGTGTTCTACCAAACAAAAGTTCATAAGGAGTCTTTCTATGAGGTTTAATCACAAGAACCCTGTTCTGTACATAACAAGCAGTACCTACAGCTTCAGCCCAAAATGAAATAGGCAACTTAGAGTCTACTAGCATTGTTCTAGCAGCTTCTATAAGAGTTCTATTTTTCCTTTCTGCTACTCCATTTTGCCGTGGGGTTCTAGCTACACTATATTCTCTTTTTATTCCTTTTTCTATGCAAAAATCATCCATAACTCTATTCTTGAATTCTGTTCCATTGTCACATCTAATTACTTTTACTTTCTTATCAATTTGGTTTTCTATCCCTGTAATGTAGGACTTAAGGATCTCACTTGTTTCATCCTTAGTTCTCAAAAAGAAAACCCAAGAAAATCTGCTGTAATCATCAGTAACTACAAGACAATATTTTTTACCATTCAAGCTATTCACAGATGTAGGACCAAAGAGGTCCATATGAAGCATGTATAAAGCTTGAGAAATTGAGTTATGGGTCTTGGGCTTACAAGAAGCTCTATGTTGTTTGCCTTTTAGACTGTCAACACAGGTTTGGTCATTTTGAAAAATCTTTTTGGGTAAACCTCTAACCAAATCATATTTTGCAATTGTATTGATTGTTTTAAAGTTTACATGACCAAGCCTTCTATGCCAAAGCATAGATTCATCCAATGAGGCTTTTGCTACTAGATAGGTTAAACTCTCTTTAGGAACAATGTTCTTTAAATCAACAATGTACATATTGTTCTTTCTAGGGATTTTAAGAAGAATCAGACTTTCATCAGGAATTTTAAAAGCAGGAGAAAGTACAATGCATTCAGTGTCAGTAAATAGAACATTGTTCTTTGTGTCACACATTTGTGAGACACTTAAGAGATTAAACTGTAGTTCTTTCACAAAGTACACATTTTCAAAATCTAATTTACTGGTTTTAATTGTACCTTTACCAGTAATCTTTCCTTTGATTCCTCCCCCAAAGGTAACATATCCTCCATCAAATGATTTGAAGTCTGTGAGGTAAGACATGTTGCCTGTTATGTGCCTTGAACATCCACTATCTACATATCCTTGATCAGCAATATCATTTGAATGTTCCTGCACATGTATACACATATTAGTTTCCTTGGGGTACCCAAGCTATGACTGACTTGGGTTTGCCTCGTGCATCAATGTAATCAAACCTCTTTAGGACTGTTGATGCACCATTTGATTAGAGTGGTCTCCAAATCCAACATGCTGAGGACTTAACAGCATTTTCATTCTTAACACATTTTGTGGTTTTTGGTCTGACAGTACCAAATTTGGCAGTACCATTTGGTCTAGCAGGACCTTTTGGTTTTGGTCTCCAATTTTGTGTTTTAACCACATAATTCCTTTCAATGAGACTTTTCACAACTCTTGGTATATGTTTGAAAATATTACTTGCACCCTTAGTAGTGAATTTTGGGTAAACAGGCTCATTTGGTCTAACATTATGATTGACTTTTGGTGTGTTAGATTTCACAAAACCTTTTCTGGGGTTTGTTTTATTTGTTTTAGACTTTGATGTACTCACAGAAACCCAATTGTTACAATAAGCATGAGTATGATTAAAACTACCACAATAATTGCATGCCTTATTGTACATAACAAAATTTTCACCAAGTTGATGTGACTTAAGATTGTTCCAATTTCTCTGACTACCTCTAGGTTTGCTATTACATTTAGTATAACATTCAACTGTTTTTAGAACAACTTTAGTCTTTGTCATACTTTCTACACTTTTAGGACTGGTTGGTCCTACTTTGTTTCCTTTCTTTGAAACAGTCTCTTTTTCATTCTCATCAGATGTCCAATCTTCATTAGATGTATCATCTGAGTTCTTATCAGTGAGCACCTTTTCTTTAGAAAGTGAAGTATCACTTGCACTCTCAAAAGGTTCACTATTTTCTACAGGTTTTACATTTTCTAGTGGTTTATGAGTGAGTTCATGTAAACCTGATTCAGCAAGATCTATACCTGGGGGACAGGGAATTCCTCTGTAAAGAGGTGGACATGTGTTGTATCCAATCCCAGATTTGATTTTCTTGTTCATTTGGTTTTCAACTATACTTCTAGTACATGCAGAAGCATTTTCTAATGTTGTAACAGTTAGTTGAATATTATCTTTTGCTTGTTTCACTTTAGCAAACTCAGTTCTTAATAGACTTATTTTAGCATCTTTTAAAATATGTCTCTATTAAGAATAGCTTTTGTGTCAGAAAAGGTGAGTTCATTTTCTCTAAAGTGAATTACCTGCTTTTCAAGTTTGGCCATATCACACTTATGATTAACTAGGTCTTGATGAGTTTTTCTTTCTTCTACTTTCAGTTCATCATAAAGTTTTATTAAGATTTCTAATTCTTTAAAAACTTCACAAGTAGCAGAACATTTATTAATTTGTACCTCAGGATTGGAGAAAGCCATTAAAGCCATTTCATTTGAAGCTGACTCTTCTTCACCCATAAAGCTCCAATCAAAACCCAGCCCATCAATAGCTACCATAGCTTTTGTTTTAGTGATGTCTACTTCCTTGTTCTTGTTCTCATTGTTTCCCCTGTTCTTGTTCTCAAAACCTCTTCCCTTATCACTCTGCTTCTTTGGTCTTCTACAGTCTCTTGAGTAGTGACCCTTCATGTGGCAGTTGTAGCACTCCACTTTAGACTTGTCATACCCAGCAGGTTCATTGCCATTGTTGACAATCTTCTTTCCAGTTCTCATCAAATATTTCTTAGCCCTCATGCTAAGAAGTGAAAGCTGCCACTTTATGTCCATTTCTTCAAGATCATCATCACTGATTTCTTGAAGATCTTCAAAGGTCAATATGGAACCATTGTGTTGTGATGTTAGGAAAGCACAACCAATTTTTTCATCTAAAATGGTTTTGGTATTGCTGGAAGTACTGGCAGTACCAAAATTTGTATTGGCAGTACCTTCTTCTCTACCATCTTTTTCTTCATCAACTTTATTGGAAGTACCATGAGATGACACAAAGGCCATATTTCCTGAGCTTGAACTAGTAGACTTCTTCAGTTCATGCTCTACTATTTTGAAGTTGCTGTAAAGATCATTAAGACTCATGGAATCAATATCTGGTTTGTTTTTCCAGACAATGACATGCATAGCCCATTCAGAGGGTAGACTTCTAAGGAATTTGGAGTTTAAGTCTTCTTGAGATATTGTCACCTCATGAATGGCTAACTGGCTGGAAAGCTTTTGTAGTCTATTGAACATGCTGTCCAAAGACTCATTTGTTGTGGCTTCATTACCACCATATCTAGCCACAATAGCTTGAAAGAGGGTTTTAGCACATTTGTACTTGTTAAAGATTAAGAGCTGGTCATTTGGAATGGACATGAGAAGCATACTCCTGGCTTTAAGATCATTTCTCTTTTGGATTCTTTCTTCTGCGGTTGTTGGGTTTACTTGCACAGTTGTGACAAGTGCATCGTTTACTGTAGAGGTGGTGGTTATTAGTTTGAATGAGTTTCCTTCTTCAATAATCTCCTAAAGTGCATAGTCTTGCACTTGGAAGTATTGCTCAACCCTCAGTCTCCACATCTCAAACTCATTTTGTTTGAGTAATGGAAGTTTTGCAGCCACATTGGTTTGAATGTGCTCAACATCCATTTTTGCTTTGTTCTTTTATGTCGTAAATATCAGCCTCGCTCTGATACCACTTGTTGAAGGATTATACGTTCAAACACTTGAGATGTTAATCTTAATAATGTGTTTGGAATATTTATGAATGAATGTGATTTAGTACGCGGAATTTACTAAAACACACTAAAGGAACAAAGGTGGTGAATAAGTAAACGTGAATAATTTAGAGTGATGAACACAACATGAATAACACAAAACGATTCAATATTATTTATGAAATAATACGGGTGATCTAAACTATCACCAGGATTACAAATGTAACCTTGAATCTTTGATACGTGAAAAGGATTTAAAGATGTAAGTTATGCATGCAGTGATTGATCTGGTTATATCTAAGAAGGTGACTTAAGGGTTCCTTTTATAGTATAAGGAGCCCTTATTACAAGTTGTCAAGTTGCTTAATATAATATACTTAGAGACTTATCTTATCCTAATATTACACCTTTCAAGGTAAAACACTCCATATTATCTACTGAGACCTCTGTACTACTTCTACTAAGCATGTAACTTTGTACAAAGACTAATAATACAACTAAATATCTCTAAATAAAATATAACAACTTGTCATTTAAACTGGCAGGACCTTCATCAACTAGCAGTACCTTCTCACCCAGAAGGTACTGTTAGCATATCTTCAACATCAACAAAACAAAAGAGGCAGGCTTAAATATCATTTGGCAGGCTCTTCTGGCAGACTCTTTAACTTGTGCATTTTATTCCCAACAACCGGTAGTTTGAACGTTGAACAACTCCATAATTTTGTTCCAAAAGAAATCTTCGGAACGGTCATTCCCCATATCTTTATCTTGGGAAATTTCAACCCAAATTTGGGCAAGTAAGTTTTCTTCGGCCTTGGTCTATTTCCTTTTTGTAGTCTAGGTGGCTACAGCTTCCACGTCATTGTCATCATCCGCGTCCAAATCCACGGCTTTTTTTGATTTTCTTGCCATCGTTTTTTCCCTCGGGATTTGGCCAGTTCACGTGGTTGTGGTACTTTGAATTGCGAACCGGACGATTGTCATTCAAGTTGTGGTTGCGAACCGGATGGTTGAGGAAACGATGACGGTTCTGACGGGTTAAATAATTGTGCTGCCGAAACTCGTTGGGGGTAAGTTGCGAATCCTTGTTGAAACGCATATTGTTGGTTAAGAATAATTGTCTCCGGATTGAGTTATTGCGTACCATATGGAGACAACTTGTTTGGATTTTGTGACAAGAGGGTAGACGGGTTAGACAATCCCCCGAATTGTTGCGGGTTTGAATTGAGGAGGTTCACGAAATACTCTCCTTCATTCGGGTTTTGAGACATTTTTTTTAGTGAGTTAAGATATATAGAGTATAATGATGTTTTTTGTTGGTTGAATTGTAGTGAGAAAAATATGTGTATAATGGTTTGGTATTTATAGGGGTTGTTAAGGTTTATTTTATTAAAAAAAATAAAAAAATAAAAAAACCTTAACCATTTGAAAATGGTAATATATCCGTTTTTATTATAACATGACCTACTCCAACGTAAACAATGTCAGACATAAGCCTCGCCGTGCAGACGACGAGTCTTCTACGGCGAGCCACGATGGGGGGGAGCGGTGTCACGGCGAGGGTGCCACGTAGGCATGGCGAAGCACAACGAAGTGGACACCAGGTGCTATAATATCAGCATTTTGTATACCTCATCATACCAACACTTTGATGATCAAAGCTAATTCTTAATGGACTCTTTTTAATTCTTTTTTTAAAAGAGACCATTCAACAACAACAACAACAACAATACTCGATTCTACCGGTTCAAAGTATGGGAGAAGTAGAATGTAGACAGATAATTCATTTGCTCCTAAGTAAACCCAAGAGTAGGTAGATTGCATACAAAAAAACCTCCTACAGATGTATATGTGAATGTGAAAATGCTCAAATATATGTGAATGTGTGATTTTGTAAAATCACATGCAAAAGAAGATTAACTTGCAGGACACTCAACTATTTGTTTATTTTCATTTACAACAATTTTGGTTAAATTAATCCCTATCAATTATCTAACGACAAAAATAACCTACCAATAACATATATAGAATTATACGAATAAACAACTAGTAAGCCTTTTTTTTTTTAAATCTTTTTAAATTACTTTTAAAATATAAAGTCGCACTTAAAACAAGTGTTTAATTTATTTCATACCAAACATGTCATTCATATTGCTTTAATAAGTTCTTGATTAGTTACTTATCTAAGCTTTATAAATTACGTGTATAAATTTAACCAGAATTAGTATAAACAAAAACAAACAAATAATTGACCAAACTATAAGTTTATTTCAATAAATAAATGGCTTATATTGCAAACTTGAAAACTTGCCTACACATAAATTATCTCTTTTTTTATTATTATGAAATACTTCCTCCGTCTCAAAATATAAGTCTAGTTTGACTTTTTGAATCGAACTTTGACCTTAAATATTTTTGTTTGTATTATATAATACTTGATGCAAAATATATAAATCGATAGTGTTTTATATGTATTTTAATTTGGTATAATTTTCATCAAGTGATATATAATACAAGCAAAAATATTTACTGTCAAAGTTCGATTCAAAAAGTTAAACTGGACTTATATTTTGGGACGAATGTAGTACCTTTATTGGGTCTGTAGAAGTATCAATAGGTTACATGTTGATTTATTCTATCTCCATCTCAAAATAATAGTCCATATTTTTATTTCGGGATTTCTCAAAATAATTTTCCATTTTCCTTTTTAATTAAAAACTAGAGAACTTTGTGGGAGAATATTCTATTTGATTGGTTGAAAATTAAAGTAACCCCACTTTTATTAAACTCTGTATTTTTGTCTCCTGACAATTATTTTGAGAAGGAGGGATTATATTTTTTAGTCGGAAGGAAAACGTTATACGTCCAATAATTATATTAAAGGATAAATTGCAAAAATGGTCTTTAAAGTAGCCTAAATACGCAAGGAATATACCGAGACAAATTTTGTTGCACAAATGACATTAATGTTTTCTTTTTTTGAAAAACAGCCACTGAGAGCTAACTTTCTTTAGTTCTCTCGTTAAGTGCCTCGTCACTAAAAGTACGGAACTGGTAATCAGGATCTAGTGAATATTTTTGTAGCGAATAATTAATTGCATAAATAATTCCAGGCCATGTTTATATCTTGGTTGGATCAAAACAAATTGGATGATGAGCACTGCAATAGTTAGCACAACGCTCTCTAGTATCGAAGCATTCGGATTGATCCTTACAGCAACAATAATGCAATCCCGGTCTGTCATAGAAATTGCAAATAACGGATCCTAACTTTTCATTTTGCAAGGTTGAAACATTATCTTCGTATCTCTTGGTGCTTGCAACTCTCGCGCCTACATTAACGATAACAAGATTTAAAGCGTACAATGTATAATAAAAATGAAGCATTCTATGTGTCAAGTGAGGAATAAAAGAGTTCAATCATCGAATTCAACGTGGAGGAAAAAAGTTAGAAAAATTATAACTTACAATCAAGACCGACTAACAGTGTTAAAAACACTAAGGATAACACAATAGCATATGTTTTCATAAGCTTGGCCATGTTTATCTGAGATCTATATTGTTTATTGTGTGAAAGTATATGATGATTATACAAAGGACATCGATACTTATAAACTTAGGCATGGTTCTTGTTTAGTAAGTAGTTAATGTCATAGACAAAATTAATGTTGGTATTACAATCATTAACTCATTATTAATGATTTTATTACTTAATGATACTATACTAGCAGGGTCCTCGCGCGATGCAGCTGCGGGCACCCTGTAATTTAATTTTTTTCGGCTAATAATTGATTTTATTTATACGTTTTTTGGCAATAGTTTTACTGATTAGTTTTTTATAGCAAAAGTTTGATGAAATTTTGCTTAGTTTGTATTATTTTATTTATTATTTATATTATTTTATTTTTGTTTAGTAGTTTGCTTGGTTTGTACAATATGTGAACATATTTTAGTTTATTATGTTCTTTTTGACAATAAATTTACGGATATCAAAAATTTCGTTTAGCTCGTGTCCGTTCGGGCTCGAGCCCGTTGGCTCGTGTCTGTTCGGGCTCGAGCCCGTTTGACCCGTGTTCGTTCGGGCTCGAGCCCATTTGGCCCATTGCCCATTCTGGCTTGAATATTTGTATAATATGCTTTATTATTTGTATTAGTGACATTTAATGCAGGAAATGTGTTTAAGTTGCTTGTACAATATGCTTGATAATTTGTAGTTCTTATGTAAGGGTATTTTAATAAGTGCATTAATTGTATTTATTGACCAGTTAATTAATTGTATTTAATGTACATAATGATTTATTTATTGTATTTAATGTTAGTATTAATTGTATGTTAGAATTAAATATGAGGAAAATTTCTATAAGTAGCATTGGTTGTTGTACTTATAGCTTTAAAAGTTACTCCCTTCGTCCCATTTTTATTGTCCATCTTACCATTTTTGGATGTCCCAATTTAATTGTCCATACTAAATATAGATAGAAAAGTTTGATCGAGTTTACCATATTGCCCTTGATTGAAATTATTATTACAAACTTTAATGAATAACTTAATTAATTACTTAAGGGTAAAACTGTCATTCTGTTAAAAAGTAAGAAAGAGAAAGCTGTAATAAATGCACTTTTCTTAAACTATGTGTTTTTTGTCGGGGGACAATAATTTTGGGACGGAGGGAGTATAAGACTTAATTTTAAGTATTCTAATGATAGTAGGCATTCATGCTTTATAATATAGTATGATATAGTATCGGTCATCGTTGACTTATAAGATAAGGTCATTAATACATTATTGATTACTAGCATGGAAGTGACGCGTTGCGGGGTGAGTATTATATAATTAAAATTTTCGAGAGTAATGTTTTCTTTTTATATGTTTTCTGTGACGATTAATGATAATCTTATGGTGTTAAAAGGTATTCCTCTACTATTTCTTACTAGAAGAGTACTCGCGCGCGGCGGCAGGTACCCGGTGAGTATTTTTGTCGCGAACAAATGTTTTTCATTTTAAACCTTTTTCATTTACTATGTCTCAAATACTTTCTAACGTAGCAGATATATGTATTTTAAAATTAGAACGTCTAAATTATAATATTGTAAATAGTTAGCACTTTTAGTTTTCAAATTTTAGCATTAAATTTGTGGTTATAAGTTTAGTGAGGATTTTTTATAAATACTTATATTAAAACTAGACGAGTACCCGTGCATAGCAACGGGATTTTATAGCGACAGATCGTTTAGTGATAAAAAAATGTTTATAGGTTATAAACAAAAAATAATAAAAGTTTAAAGATTTGCGGATTAAACATAATGTTTTGAAACCCGGTTTGACCCGGGTGATTTAACCGGTTGAACCGTTCCGGTCAAAAAATGGGTCGATTTAAACCGAGTCAACCCGACGGGTTTGGTCGAAAACGGGTCAAATTAAACCGGGTCAACCCGCGGGGTTTGAAGCGTCTTGGGTCAACTCAGTTTTCGATGTGTATTAATAGTTTCCTTTTGAAATATATGTTTTCGACATTTATTTTTTCTTCAACTTTTCACTTTTTACTTTTTGGTTTTTCCTTCATATATAGTATAGCAGGGTACCCTGTGACGATTAATCAGAGAAAAATAGATCTCGATAAGACTTGATTCACCATTTTGTATCGATTTCAACGGGTCCTCTTTGGTTCATTTTCGGATGGCTTTTATTGGTCAGCCAAACCGGTGGCGACACTAGTTCTCGGTTGAACCCGTTGGTCCGGTCCGATTTTCAAGACTATGTGCACTATCAACTTGTTAGTATGTATGAAGTTTTGTGTGCTTTATTAATTTGTATAATAACATGTACTTTTCATTTTAGGATTTTGATGAGGCAAAATTTGTTACGCCTTTAAGAGGTCATTTAAGCCTTAAGTCGTGATAATATGATCAATTATTACCCTAAATCATTCCTTTTGCCATTTTAGTTACTTTTGAAGAGAATTCTGGAAAACAAAGCATTTTGGACGTTTTTGGAGCAAAAAGTGAGGAAAACGACAGAGTCAAGAATCCAAGCTGGAAATTGCACCTGATGGCGTCACCTATTCCAAAGGGACGGCGTCAGCCTTTATGACAAGAGGTGGATATCACTTTTACACTTGACGCGCCAGAACAAAAATCAGGAATTAAAACGTGACGGCGTCACGTTCTACCAAGAGTAGGCCGTCACGTATCACACTAAAGCGTGATGGCCCAGAACACTTAAAGAATGACGGCATCAAGATGTTGGATTGATGACAAGAAACCCTAGCCGCGGTGAGATGACGGCGTCAACCATCAAAAGGTAACGCAAGCTTTTAATTGTTTGTTTCCTTTTATTTGATTTCATATATATGCTTTATCTTATTGTTCATTGTTCATGTATCAAATAAATTGTAAAAATGCTTTATTTTGTCTTTAACCTTTTCTTAATTACATATAAAGGTATTTTGCAAAAAGATAAGTGTAGGGAAGATCATATATGTTTTTAAGAACAAATTGAACATGAATAAAAGCAATTAAAGATATGCATATATATATATATATATATATATATATATATATATATATATATATATATATATATATATATATATATATATATATATATATTTGTGTTTGTTAGAGTCAAATGCTTGTATTGAGTTACAATGAATGTTTTACAGGATTTCCAGGTGTTAAAACTTAGATTTTTCTAGAAAATTTCCTAAAACAAAATATAAAGAATTATGTCAGATCACTCTCTGACGGTGTCAGGGGTTATTTCCTGACGGCGTCAGGTGTTTTTTCTGAAAAATTTCCAGGTTTTGTTTTTCTGTTGGAATTGTATAGTTTTGTAAAATCTTTAATTTTTAAAACTCCAAGAACATGTAAACATTTATTTTGTAATCATTATATCTTTAATTGTTTTGTTTTTATTTCTAAGTCTGGAATTACATCTAGTTGTGATTTTTCTTTGTTCGGTTTGATTCCTTGGTTTTTGTGTTTGTTTTCTTAGTTGATTACAGGTTATATTGGACAAGAATATGATTTCTATTTCTTATGGGAAGCTTTTCATGTTCATTTTCTAGGAGGAAGATTTAACCATGCTACCACTATCGTCCATACCGAGCAAATCAGGGGAGTATTAGTTTATTTCATTTTCATTAATCTTTTCTTTTAGATTTCTTATTTTGAACATTGGGGACAATGTTCGACTTAAGTGTAGGGAGGGTAAATTAGGATACCTTAGAAACTATAACTTCACTTGATTTTTGTTTTTTTAATAGTAGATGTGGATACCTTAGAAACTATAACTCCACTTGATTTTTATTTTGTCCAATAGTAGATGTGTAATAAAACTGACATAAATACTTGTTAGGGTAATTTTAGCACCAGATTTAAAATTTTTTGCAACATGTAGGAGTGAAAATTTAGTCTTGATAAGCGTCTCATGGATAGGAGTTATATGACTAGCACAAAAAAACCGTACCACTCAAAAATTTCTACCCCAAATATGTGAGGTTCGCCCCTAGATTTGATAGAAAAAGCCTTAGTACTTATGTGTGTACCGGTAGCATTTAGATTCTAGAACTTGCGTTAGTGATTTATTCCAAGACCACATGTGAGACTACATTCGTGTAGTTGGAATTACTACATGATAAGAGGCATAGGATAACCCATGTTTTTAAGCATGTTTCTTAATGTAATTACATTGACTTCATTGGTCAAGTAATTTTCCCACACCTTTGCGATGTACTCATTTTTAGTACACGATACCCCTAGTACACCCCTCAGAGCCTATCTTTTTCGTTTCTAACTTTAATCATTTTACTTAAAAGAAGAATTTGTTAACAATCCACCCCCAAATGTACACCCAAATCGCCTTAGCCTTCTTTGTATGCGCTCATTTTTAGTGCATGATTGTTAAAACATTTGTTTAAACCCTTTGTTAATTGTCTAATTGATTACATGGTTGCTAAGTCGAGTCATATCTTGTACATATTGTTTTGGGACGATTGGGACTCATGGGTAAAGTACTATAATTATGAAGTAGTGGGGAAGAAAATCATTTATTACCCCCATATGTGCGTTAATATTTTAAAGTACTCCAAATGTTTTGATCATCTTAATTCGAGTCATTAGATTAGGTATGTAGCACCCCCAACTCATAATACGTCAGCTGACATGCTGGGGGCACTACGCGAATCAAAACCAGGCACCTTTATAGCTAACGACCACAACACGGGAGGTTTAAAAGTACCTCAAAACACATCATTCGTTTTACAAACCATTTTAGAGCACGTAGGCTCTTTAACAAATAGCAGCGGAATAAAAATATAAGTTTGCAGCGGAAAATGACAAAGTTTAGCAGCGGAAAAACAAAGTGTAGTAGTAGTAATACAAAGTTTAGCAGCGGAAAGTAAATAAGTTTAGCAGCAGAAAATATTAAAGACACACCAAGGTTTTACGAATGACATGAAAAATAAAGATAGTAGAAATGAAATAAGCTGCCTTGACAGAAAACTTCCTTCGTCCAGCCACTCCACCACGCCCAAGATCATAAAGCTCCAAAACTTAATTTGTAGTAGTACCTGAGAAGCACATGCTTAAAAAGTCAACACAAAGGTTGAGTGTAATCCATAGGTTTAAAATAATAAAGTTGAGCACAAGGGTTTTAATCATATGATATAAGGAACAAATGCAAATACCAGGGAAATCAAGGTAAGACCCAATATGTAGAGGTAGCACGTGCATACATACGGTTGATGATACTAAGCTCATGATACGCAAGACGTTAACCAAACCAATCGACAGTAACTATGTACCGACATAACCAATAACCGTGGAATTTCATAATATAAAGTGCCCCCAAGGCCGGGCACTTGCCAATACCCAACAAAATCGAATATAGTACACCCAAATTGCCTATCCAGTAAAAGGGATGGGAGGGTCAATTCCTATAGGCCTATATCCCTATATTCGCGCTCACTCGCAAGTGATTAATGGCTCATGATCTGAGGGTCTTTCGGGCAAGACAAGCTACTTAGTACATCGCCAGGAAATATATATCATTCAGGAAAAGCATACCAAAAATACTTGTGCTCAGAAAAATATTTAAAGCATGTGTCTCACCCCATGGGTTTATAAACAATTAAAATATAAAAGCGGGGCTATGAATCACACCTTAACAATAGCAGCAGGAAACGAGATATAGCAACCAATCAATAATGTGTCACAGCAAAAGGGACCTCAGCACAACCTAATCAATATAAATGGCATAACTCAGAACTAAACTCGAATATTTCCATAAACAATGCTTGAGTAAAAGTTTTGTAAATACAATGGCATTTGAAAGAAAATAGATTTCGTAAAGTCTCGTGTGGGAGACAAGAAAGTTAGAAAGAAACAAGTCGGTGAAACGACCAAGTACGCATGAAAGACGAAAGAACTTCTCGAAGAAAGTCGTCGAAAAGAAATGAAAAGAAAAGAAATAACATAGAAGAACTCACTCAAATAAAAATAAATAATAATACGTAACAATAAGTCTTGGATTTTACCCGTTTTCCCCAAAATAATATTGAAATAAAAGATTTTGAAATAATAATAATGTTTGGTAAAATAATTTAAGTTTATAAAGAATTTTATAAAATTTCGGCATGACCTGCCCGTTTATATAACATTTCCCGAGTCAACGACTCTTTATTTTTAAACAATATTAATATATATATATATATATATATATATATATATATATATATATATATATATATATATATATATATATATATATATAATTGGATATATCAGTCGCGTAGTGTAACACCCCGCCTTATAGACCACAATATTGTCCGCTTTGCCCGAAGGCTCACGGCTTTGTTCTTGTGGCCCTCATGTGAAGACTTCCCGGCAGGTCACCCAAGCCAGTACTACTCTCACATGAGAACGCTTAACCGTATGGCCGATTAACCGTTCCACCACAAAACGCGTTGTGTCATATAAGGCGAATGTTAACATATATGTCCCAGCATCACTCCAAGTCACAGCCAATGTGGGATTTGACTAGGGTATTACATTCACCCCCCGTAGGGACTTATCATCCCCGATGAAGTTTGCCCCACATCCCGAACGGCTTGGAGTGGCTCTAATACCATCTGTAACACCCCGCCTTATAGACCATAATATTGTCCGCTTTGCCCGAAGGCTCACGGCTTTGTTCTTGTGGCCCTCATGTGAAGACTTCCCGGCAGGTCACCCAAGCCAGTACTACTCTCACATGAGCACGCTTAACCGTATGGCCGATTAACCGTTCCACCACAAAACGCGTTGTGTCATATAAGGCGAATGTTAACATATATGTCCCAGCATCACTCCAAGTCACAGCCAATGTGGGATTTGACTGGGGTATTACACGTAGTCCATTAGTTGTTTAGGTTTTATCGACTATTTCGTATTTGTTCGGGTTCCAGGTTCATTAAGATCTTTACGGGCCTGACATACCCTACCGTCTCGTGTACCAAAGGGTCCATAACATCCAAATAACCATGGCCGTAAATCCAATACGCCCAATTCAAGCTCACAATATCATAATACGGAATCATGTCCGATAATAAGTCCACTAAATTACAACAATTCGTTTTACATTTCATATATATATATATATATATATATATATATATATATATATATATATATATATATATATATATATATATATATATATATATATATTATCCGTTTTATATTATTAGTTACTGTTTCTATAAAAATATATCCCGAGACTATAAATCAATACCCAAAATAATCACCACAACAATTATACTCCAAAATCAACCCAAGTCAAAACTAAATAACCCGAAATCAAAACAAAACCAAACCGAGCCTTAACCTCCTCGGCTCAACCCAAACGAAGCCAAATCCAAACCAAACTTAACCAAACTACTCCAAACACCCAAAACAATCACAATATTAATGACAATACTCTCCCCCACCACCACCCAAGTCGTGGTGGTGGGGGCTCTTGGCTGCCGAAACACAACAAAACCAAATGGACCCTCGACATCAATTCCAAACACAAAAATATACACTCCCTCGTCACTAGTATCAAACAACAATAACAATAAATCAATCACTCATCGAGTCACGAGTTGACTCGGTGAGTCCATACCGAGTCGCGGCCATAACGGGAACAAGAAAGATCCACACGAGTTTTTGGTTTTAAAAACGTATCAAAAACATTTTTGTAAAAGATTTTTAATATTAAAACCGAATTTAAATAAAAATAAAAACTAGGGTTTTGATTAAAAATCAAGAATAACCACGGGGGTGGTGCGTGTGGATGCTTACCATCGAGAGAAACAAGAAAAAATGGTGGTGGAAGGGTGCAGCAGCGGTGGTGTTGACTATGGTGGCGCGTGGAGGGGGATACGGGGTGTTTGGGGGTGCGGGGTTTGTACGGAGGTGTCGGGGATGTCCCGATCTCTAAAGTGATACAAAAAAATGGGGTGGCCGGAATAATTTTCCGGCGGCCGGAATAATTTTCCGGCGGCCGGAATTTGTTCCGGTGGGGCGAGAGGGAGAGAGAGGAGAGGAGTGGGAGTGTGGTGTGTGTTTTTATTTGAATAAAAATGAAAAATGGAGTGAGTTGGGGGTATATATATGGTGTAAATAGTATAGGGTTGGTTTTGAAATTAATGAAAGTTTAGGGAAAGGTGTAGGGTGATAGTCTAGGGACTAAGGTTGTCAACGAATCAAACTTCTAACAATAAACGCTCCGGGGCTCGAATGACATAGCAAACGGACTCAAAATTTTACGAAACTTGCGCCATTGTTCACGAAATAATTTTTCCAATAAAATCAAGCATAAACTTCAGAGTTTTTCCAAAACTCAAAATAATTCAAATAATTTGGCAAATGCAATACAATTCGAGTGTTCTAGGTTGTGCTGAGTCAATCAAGGAAGAAAGTTCTCGTTTCCAATATATCTCACGTTCCTCAAGCCCAAATAATCATAAATAAAAGTTTTAATGTGTCTCAGGTATGAAAATAAATATTTTGGCTAGTAATAAGTTTAGAAAAAGTACCGGGGGTTACATCATATACATATTTTTTAGAAATCCGTCCCGGATTTAGTTTGAGTTGCCAGTCCCGAATTTGAAAAGATTTGGGTATTTGCGTTTAAACTCGTCGTCGCGTTCCCAAGTATACTCCGGTCCTCTCTTGGAATTCCAACGAACCTTTACAAGAGGAATACGACTCTTCTTCAATCGCTTAACCTCGCGATCCATGATTTCAACGGGCTCCTCAACAAAATGCAACTGCTCATCGATCTCAATATCCTCAAGCGGAATTACAGCGGTCTCATCGGTCAAGCACTTCTTCAAATTCGACACGTGGAAAGTAGGGTGAACTCTACTGAGCTCAGGCGGCAATTCTAGCTTATATGCCACAGGACCAATCCTCTTCACAATCTTAAATGGTCCGATATAACGGGGATTCAACTTTCCTTTCTTACCAAACCTGATCACACCTTTCCAAGGCGATACCTTCAACATAACCCTATCTCCTACCTGAAATTCTAATGGTTTACGTCTCACATCTGCGTAACTCTTCTATCGGTCACGAGCAACTTTCAATCTGTCTTTAATCTGAGCTATCTTCTCGGTCATCTCATGAACTAGATCTAGTCCAATAAGCTGTGCTTCTCCCATTTGATCCCAACATATAGGTGATCGGCACTTCCGACCATAGAGCGCTTCAAACAGTGCAGCCTTAATACTCGCATGGTAACTATTGTTGTAGGAAAACTCAATCAAGGGCAAATGGACATCCCATCCATTTCCGAAATCAATCGCACATGCACGTAGCATATCTTCCAAAGTCTGGATGGTTCTCTCGCTTTGACCATCGGTCTGTGGATGGTAAGCGGTACGCATTTCAAGGTTCGTGCCAAACGAATCTTGAAGTGACTTCCAAAAGTTCGAAGTAAACATGTCGTCTCGATCTGAGATAATAGATACTGGCGCTCCATGTCGAGATACTATCTCCTTTACGTAGAGCCTGGTCAACTTATCCATGCTGTAGTTTTCTTTGATTGGCAAAACCTGTGTGGATTTAGTCAATCGATCGACTATTACCCAAATAGCATCGAATCCTGTCGAAGTCCTTGGTAGCTTGGTGACAAAATCCACTGTTATTCTTTCCCATTTCCATTCTGGGATCTCAGGTTGTTCTAGTAAACCGGACGGTTTCTAATGTTCAGCCTTAACCTTGGCGCACGTAAGACACTTACGAACATAATCGGCAATCTCAGCTTTCATATTGGGCCACCAATATAACTTCTTCACATCCTGATACATCTTGTCAGATCCTGGGTGAATAGAATACTTTGACTTATGAGACTCGAGCATAATCAAGTCTCTCAGTCCTCCGAACAAAGGTACCCAACTTCTTCCTTTGTAACATAAAGTTCCATTTGAACGTTTCTCAAGTTTCTCCTTTCTAATCATCCCATCAACTTTCTCCTTCTTAAGCTCTCCTCTTTTCACGACTTCTTCTTGTGCTTGCAGAATTTGAGCGAGTAAATTCAAGTTAATCGTCAAAACTAAAGCTCGAACGCGTAACGGTTTCAAACGTTCCTTGCGGCTCAATGCATCAGCTACAACATTAGCTTTTCCAGGGTGGTATCATATCTCGCAATCGTAATCGCTCAACGTCTCTAACCATCGTCGTTTTCGCATATTCAACTCCTTCTGATATACTGTAAACTCTTGTGGTCAGTAAAGATAACACACTTAGTACCATAAAGATAATGTCTCCACAACTTGAGGGCAAAAACCACGGCTCCTAACTCCAAATCATGAGTGGTATACTTATCTTCATGTGTCTTAAGCTGTCGGGAAGCATATGCCATAACCTTCCCTCGTTGCATCAAAACTGCCCCTAACCCTTGATACGGGGCATCACAATAAACCACAAAATCTTCTACTCCATCTGGCAAAGCCAATATTGGTGCACTACAAAGCTTCTGCTTTAAAGTCTGAAATGCCTTCTCTTCCTCCTCTCCCCATTCATACTTCTTATCATTGTAAGTCAATGCAGTTAACGGTTTAGATATCTTGGAGAATCCCTCGATGAATCTCCTATAATACCCAGCCAATCCTAGAAATTGACGAATTTCTGTGGCGTTAACCGGCGTTGCCCATTTCTCAATCGCCTCAATCTTAGCGGGATCCACATGTAATCCTTCACTATCAATCACGTGACCCAAAAATTGAACTTTCCGAATCCAAAACTCACACTTAGAGAACTTTGCGTACAATTGCTCGTCCTTGAGCAACTTAAGAATCGTAGCCAAATGTTGTTTGTGCTCTTTCTCGCTCTTTGAGTAGATCAGAATATCGTCGATAAAGACTATCATGAACTTATCTAGATAAGGCTTGCATACTCGGTTCATGAGGTCCATAAACACTACAGGCGCATTGGTCAAACTAAAAGGCATAACTTGAAACTCATAATGACCATAACGGGTCCTAAATGCTGTCTTGGGAATATCCTCTTCCTGAACCCTAAGTTGGTGATAACCAGACCTCAAGTCAATCTTAGAATAGTAACTCGATCCTTGCAACTGATCAAACAAATCAGCAATCCTCGGTAACGGGTAGCGGTTCTTCACGATTAACTTATTCAATCCTCGGTAGTCGATGCACATCCTAAATGATCCATCCTTCTTCTTCACAAACAACACTGGAGCTCCCTAGGGCGAAGAACTCGGTCGAATAAATCCTTTATCCAACAACTCTTGCAATTGCTTCGATAATTCCTCCATTTCCGATGGCGTTAAACGATATGGTGCACGCGCAACAGGTGCAGCTCCTGGAACTAAGTCGATGCAAAACTCCACTTGTCGGGATGGCGGAAGTCCCGGAAAATTTTTAGGAAATACTTCAGGAAACTCACGCACTACAGGAACATCCTCGATTCGCTTCTCTCCCGACTCCTTCTTAGCCACGTATGCTAGGAATGTGTGACATCCTTTCTCAAGATATTTCATGGTCTTGATACATGATATGATATTCAGGCGAGTTCCACTCCTATCACCTCGAACAATCAAAATCTTATTATTGAGAGGGATATGAACAACTCGTTCTCCACAAACAATGCTCGCTCGATTCTTGGATAACCAATCCATTCCAACTATCACATCGAAGCTTCCGAGCTCGATTGGCATCAAATCGATACTAAACGGGTGATCTAAAAGATTAAGGGTACAGCCACGGATCACGGTGCGGGTATCTACTAGGTTACCATCAGCTAACTCAATACTATAGCTAACGTCTAATAGAGTAGGGGTAAGTCGAAGTAACGGCACAATCTTAGAAGACACAAAACTCATATCGGCACCCGAATCAAACAAAACTTTAACACGAAGGTTGTTGAGAAGAAACGTACCAGTGACAACATTCGGATCTTGATGTGGCTCTCCATTTCCCATCACATACACTCTTCCTCGAGCACCTACATTTCCTTGTCCATCATTCTTCGGGCAATGATTCCTATAGTGTACATGCTCTCCACATCCGTAACATGTAACCACAGGCTGGGCACCTGCTTCTGTCGCCACAACCCTGCTCTTACAAAACCTCGCAATATGACCAACCTTCTGACACTTCGTACCTCTCACAGTACATGGTCCAGTATGATGTTGGTGACACTTCTCACACCGAGCTTGCTGTCCAGCATTGACTCCTCCTTGTGTAGCCACAAATGCCTTAACAGTCTCCTATCTCCTATTTTGCTGGTGATGGTGATTGTTCTTATGATACTGATTGTTGTTGTAGCGGTTGTTGGGGTTGTTATAGTTGTTGTTCCTTCGGTTATCCTCCCATTTTCTCTTGTTGTCAAAGTGATTACTTTTCTGAATAGCACCATGCTTAGTCACCTGATCCATAAGACGTTCAGCCATGCTAATAGTATCATCTAAAGTCTCAGCATTGTACGGCGTCACATTCCCTTGAATACTCGCATGTAATCCACCAATAAACTTCTCTAGCAACTTCTCATTATCGGGCACCATGTGAGCACAAAACACCTTTAACGCTTGGAAACGTCGCACATAAGTAGCAAGATCAGAACCCTTCACAGCCAAATAATAGAACTCAGTATCCAACTTCCTCAAATCACTATGAGAACAGTACTTCTTAACCATAGCTTTCTTGAAATCTTCCCATGAAGTATTATAAGCTTCCTCCATTCCCTTTTCCTGAACGTAAGCATTCCACTAAGACAAGGCATGCTCCAACAATGTGCCTGTCGCATACTTCACCCTATTGTTCTCAGTACAATTACTCCTATGAAACACCGATTCCACTTTCTCAAACCATTGAGTCAATCCAACAGCTCCTTCAGTTCCCTTGAAGGTAATGGGCTTACAATCCATGAATTCCTTAAAAGTGCAGAAATGGTTGTTGGGAACCGCTTGAGCTCTAGCCGGTCCAACATTCTGAGGAACACCTGCTTGCCTGGCAAGCGCTGCAGCAACACCCTCATCAATCATCTGCTAAATAGCTGCAGGGGTCATCTTCATAGGAGGCATAGTTTTATCAATTAATACAAAAGCACAACACTTGTAAGTATTTGATTAACGTGTCAGAATCATAGCATAGGATAAAGCATCGTCACATGAATAAAATCATAATATAGCATAAGTTAACATCAATAATAGTACATCACCATAATACATCATAGATTTCATACTTGACATTGGTTTACAAGATATGCAAAACAAGTACAAGTTTCGAATAAAATCTACCAACTGAAGAATTCAGTTTAACATATACTAGCTAAACTACCATTAAGATACCAACTACTATAAATGATCCAATCACTGATCTCCTGGACGATCTCCTTACATAGCCATCACATCAATGTTGTCATAAGACCTAAGGCGGGTCATCCTCTCGGCATAGGCCTGTCTCTGCATCTCATGCAACTCACTCTATAACTCGCTAATACTACTACGATAGTGTCGACTATCATCTCCTGCATACAACTCTGTCTGAGACAGCTGCCTCGCCATTTTCCCAACCTCTACCATCCTCCTATCCAAAGAATCCAAGCGTCCCTGAAACTCAGCATACGTCTCCTCCACATGGCTCATCCTAGCACTCTGCCTATATAAACCAACCTGCAACTTATCTGCTACCTTCTTCCCTTCCTTCTTCTCCTTCATCAATTCCAAGACAGTAGATGGCCGAAAACACGTACTCCTGGCCCTCGACATGTAACGACCCTGACACCAGGTCAGCTCCTACCTCAATCTGCTCAACTCATCCCCAATCACTGAATACGTAACGCGTGGGTCTACTGACAACTCTCTAACTTCACAAGTGAACGCTAACTCTGTAGGCACGACCTCTGTCGATGTCACCACGGTAATCATAGCATGCTCCAAACTCTTAGGAGTATCCGACTCATAAGTCACATCCGACACAATCGGCGAAGGCGGCGGGGGAACATCTTGATCCTCCTCCATAAACTCCTCATCATCATTTTCCTCGTCATCATCATCGTCATCCATCTCCTCATCCCCATCATCCTCAATATCAACATCATCCTCTAAACCTACCTCATCATCTAAACCAACATCAACACCCAACTCAACATCAACATCCAACTCAACATCATCTCCTAAAGGCAATGGGTCAACAACGGGTGGGACTGGAACCTGATCACAGGGAACTGGGACAGACATGATACTCTACAAGAGTATAAGGAAACATAAAAATACTAGCCAAATTTTCGCGGAAAACCATTTTATAAGCCAAAGCATGATAGTGGAAAAAGTCCAAACCAATCTCAACATAAAACATATATATATGTAAAGTTTAAAAGAAATACCAGGGCGCGAAGTGGCATGGAAGGCTGTCGGCTTTCTGTCTCAAAACATTTTGACTCCAGGAAAAAGTTTATAGTCGAGTGCGAGCTTGTTCTCTATAAATGATGGCTCTGATACCATTCTGTAGCACCCCCAACTCATAATACGGCAGCTGACATGCTAGGGGCACTACGCGAATCGAAACCATGCACCTTTATAGCTAACGACCACAACACGGGACGTTTAAAAGTACCTCAAAACACATCATTCGTTTTACAAACCATTTTAGAGCACGTAGGCTCTTTAACAAATAGCAGCGAAATAAAAATATAAGTTTGCAGCTGAAAATGACAAAGTTTAGCAGCGGAAAAACCAAGTGTAGTAGTAGTAATACAAAGTTTAGCAGCGGAAAGTAAATAAGTTTAGCAGCCGAAAATATTAAAGACACACCAAGGTTTTACGAATGACATGAAAAATAAAGATAGTAGAAATGAAATAAGCTGCCTTGACAGAAAACTTCCTTCGTCCAGCCACTCCACCACGCCCAAGATCATAAAGCACCAAAACTTAATTTGTAGTAGTACCTGAGAAGTACATGCTTAAAAAGTCAACACAAGGTTGAGTGTAATCCATAGGTTTAAAATAATAAAGTTGAGCACAAGGGTTTTAATCATATGATATAAGGAACAAATGCAAATACCAGGGAAATCAAGGTAACACCCAATATGTAGAGGTAGCACGTGCATACATACGGTTGATGATACTAAGCTCATGACACGCAAGACGTTAACCAAACCAATCGACAGTAACTCTGTACTGACATAAACAATAACCGCGGAATTTCATAAAATAAAGTACCCCCAAGGCCGGGCACTTGCCAATACCCAGGAAAATCAAATATAGTACACCCAAATTGCCTATCCAGCAAAAGGGATGGGAGGGTCAATTCCTATAGGCCTATATCCCTATATTCGCGCTCACTCGCAAGTGATTAATGGCTCATGATCTGAGGGTCTTTCAGGCAAGACAAGCTACTTAGTACATCATCAGGAAATATATATCATTCAGGAAAAGCATACCAAAAATACTTGTGCTCAGAAAAATATATAAAGCATGTGTCTCACCCCATGGGTTTATAAACAATTAAAATATAAAAGCAGGGCTATGAATCATACCTTAACAATAGCAGCAGGAAACGAGATATAGCAACCAATCAATAATGCGTCACAGCAAATGGGACCTCAGCACAACCTAATCAATATAAATGGCATAACTCAGAACTAAACTCGAATATTTCCATAAACAGTGCTTGATTAAAAGTTTTGTAAATACAATGGCATTTGAAAGAAAAAAGATTTCGTAAAGTCTCGTGTGGGAGACTAAAAAGTTAGAAAGAAACAAGTCGGCGAAACGACCAAGTACGCATGAAAGACGAAAGAACTTCTCGAAGAAAGTCGTCGAAAAGAAATGAAGAGAAAAGAAATAACATAGAAGAACTCACTCAAATAAAAATAAATAATAACACGTAACAGTAAGTCTCAGATTTTACCCGTTTTCTCCAAAATAATATTGAAATAAAAGGTTTTGAAATAATAATAATACCTGCCCGTTTATATAACATTTCCCGAGTCAATGCCTCTTCATTTTTAAACAATATATATATATATATATATATAATTAAATATGATTGGATATATCATTCGCGTAGTCCATTAGTTGTTTAGGTTTTATCGACCATTTCGTATTTGTTCAGGTTCCAGGTATGTTAAGATCTTTACGAGCCTAACGTACCCTACCGTCTCGTATACCAAAGGGTCCATAACATCCAAATAACCATGGCCGTAAATCCAATACGTCCAATTCAAGCTCTGATGAGGCGAAAAATGATCCGTTTTTAGGGGGTCATTTAAGCCCGAAATTGAATTTATTTGATCAAATATTGCCCTAAATCGTTCCTCTTGTGATTTTAGGTACTTTGGGAGAGAAATCTGGAAAAGGAAGCAATTCGGACGTTTTTGGAGCATAAAAGTGAAGAAAACGCCAAAGTTTTAATTTTCCATGCTGGGAACAGTAGGTGACGGCGTCAAGAGTAACATCCTGACGGCGTCAAGAGCAAAATTCCATGACGGTCCAGTAGAGAATTGACGGCGTCACGAAGTAGGGCGTCAAGAGTAAAAGTCATGACGGCCTGGAAATGATTATCTCATGACGGCGTCAAATGTAGATCAAGGCAGTCCGAGAAGAGTTTTGGCGGCGAGGTGACGGCGTCACAAGTTTATTCTTGACGCCGTCAGACCCCTTTTCCTATATATAGTTTTCTAATTTCCACATTAAAAAGAGAGAAGTTTTGGAGAAACCCTAGTACGATTTTGGTGCGAATTTTACAGATTTTTCAAGGGTTCCAACCCCTTGATACCTTTCATGTGTAATTAAGATAAGTGTTCTTTTAATTCAATCAATATGTCTATGTGTTGGTTGTCTATATCTTGTTCTTGTCTTAATTCCATCATGCTAGGCTAGATCTATCTTGTGTTTGCTTGGATCTAATGAAACCTAGATGTTGATTATATGTTGATTACTTGTTTATAGTTTGTTTTGGATGAATGAATTTATATGTTAGGCTTAAGAAAACTGGCAGATCTCCAAATGGTAACATGCTTGAACGTCTTAGGAAACATGAACCTATTGCACTAAGGTCTTTATTGGTTGTATTTAATGCATGAGCCACTATTTACAATCCCTATAGTTGTGATGGGCATGGTGTAGGAGGAGATAAGAGCTAATAGAATTGGGGAGTTATGTGCGATACCCCATGAATGGTATTAAGGAATACAATCCGTCATCCATGCAACTATAACAAGTAATTAACGTGTAAAAGATGTCTAGGGAGTAGTGAAATCTAAGTAAACACATTTTCTCCACTTATTGCTCACAACCTTAGTATAATTTAGTTTTCATTTCTTGTATTTTATTTTGA
Source organism: Artemisia argyi (assembly GCA_030686995.1). Classification (NCBI taxonomy): domain Eukaryota; kingdom Viridiplantae; phylum Streptophyta; class Magnoliopsida; order Asterales; family Asteraceae; genus Artemisia; species Artemisia argyi. Next base: position 133,849,060 of record CM060693.1, on the reverse strand, counting down.
TTGCATCTTAGTATTGGGTTAGTTGACTAGCAACTAATTCCTACCAAATCCTTCAAACCCGAGATTTTTACTTGCTTTCTAAAAAATATAAAAATACAAAAATAATCATCTCTCACCCTTAGAACTAGTATTTAGGTTTTCTAATCCTAACGACACTATTCCTAGCTGAGCGATCAATCCCCCGGTACTTGTCACTATACTATACTACAGCGATCAGGTACACTGCCTGGTGGGGGTTGTAAGCTTCTCAAGATCCCTTGAGAGGTAAAGCCTGGTGCAATTCCCACGCATCAAGTTTTTGGCGCCTCAGCCCGGGGAATAGTTATTGTCTAGGTTAGAATTTCTTTTTATTAGGTCTACTTGCTAGATTCCTTTCTAGTAAGATTTTATTTTTATTTTTAGGTTTTCTTTAGTCTATCTCATTTCTTTATGTCTTTGTTCGTAACCACCCAACATCATGGACGAGGGGAACATCTTTGAACCCGTCATCCCACCACAACAAAACCCACCACTAGAACCCCTTAGGCCCAGAACCTTAGGAGAGTATTCCCGACCTAGCCACCAAGGCTACCGAAACACCATTGAGCTCACCAGAGCCAATGTGACCCCCTTGCGATCCGACACCAACCGGTTGGTGCAAAGCGGATGTGCATTCCATGGACTTCGTTCCGAAGATCCAAACCAACATCTTAAGTACTTTCTAAAAATCGTAGATTCCATAGACCTAGGTGTTGAAACTAGAGAGACTACCCGATTACGCCTATTCCAATTCTCTCTACGGGATCAAGCTAGTCAATGGCTTGAGCGTTTACCCGCGGGATCCATCACCACATGGGATGATCTCACCACTTGTTTCCTTGCTCAATTTTTCCCAACGGGGAGAACTACTAAGCTTAGAAATGACATCTTGATGTTCCAACAACGTCAAAATGAATCTCTTTATGAAGCATGGACTCGTTTCAAGGACTTACTCCAAAAAGTCCCTCATCATGGCATAGATCTTTGCCTTCAAGTCCAAATTTTTTTTGACCATATCGATCTCTCCACGAGGCAAGCCATTGACCAATCGGCCGGTGGTAAGCTACGTGATGTAAGTGTGGAACAATCATGGGAACTCATAGAAGATCTTGCTCTCTATAACAATGAAAGTTGGAATGATCCCCGTGACTTGATCAAAACGGTCAAGGCAATATCTTTGCCTTCGAACAATTCTAGCACTCCCGACCGTAGGATCATGGAACTTGAGGACCAAGTCAAGTTTCTCATGAAATCTTACGAAGCTCCTAAGCCTTCAAGCCAAGTGAACAAAATCACTTCTTCATGCGAATTATGTAGTGGTCCCCACGACACTCGTGATTGTGTGGAACTCCCTGGAACAACTTTTGCGGACTACGCATCCACGCGTACCGATGAAGCGGGAGATAAGTGGTACACTTTCAAGCCCGAGCCAAACACTTACGGTGATTCATACAACCCCTCGTGGAAAAATCACCCAAACCTTAGGTGGAAACAAAATCAAGCCAATTCTTCCAATCCGCCTAATAGTTACCAACCAACCGGTCCACCCTCCAACCGTACTTTCAACAACAGTCCTTCTAACAACTTTGGTAGTACCAACAACTTTGAAGGATTGATGTCTAAGTTCATGGCATCTCAAGAAGCTCGCATATCTAAGTTCGAAGCCGATTTCAAACAAAAGCAAAGCGAAATGACCACTAGAATTGACACATTGTTGAAAGTTCTCAATGACCGAGAAATGGGAGCACTTCCAAGCGACACAATCAAAAATCAGAAACTAAACGTTAATTCTATATCTTCAGTTTCGTCACCCACTTTGTGTCCACAATACTACTCGGTCAAATCAACAAGCACGTGTTTCAAGCAAAACCAAATTCTTCAAAAGGACCAATCAAATAAGGCACCCAATATAGAGCCGGTCAAAAGCATAGTTGAAACACCTCTTACACAAGACCTTGACGATGAATTCAAAGAACTTCACCTTGAACGCCCCGTCATTGATGTCTTAGCGCATGCTCCTTACTATAGTGCCCTCCTAGAAAAATATGAGAAGTGTAAGCTAGGTAAAAATGGGACCGCCTTCATTCAAAACAAGTTGCCTAAAAAGCTTGATGATCTGGGTATATTTGTTTTGCCTTGTAAGATAGGAAGATCCGAAGCTTTCGACACACTAGCCGATTTAGGGTCAAGCCTCAACTTGATTCCCTTATCCTTATTCATCGCTCTTAAGCTAGGAAAGTTAGAGGAAATGGAGGTATTGATAGGGCTAGCGGATGGGAGTATTGCCCACCCGGTTGGAATGATTAAGGATGTAGTTGTTCACGTAGGTTAACTATATTAGCAGATTTTCACGTCATAGACATGGTTAGTGACACTATGTCACACCCCCAAAATACCTGAATGGCAGCGGAATGGAATACCTGAGGGTGTAACGGATCATAGCACACAACCAGGATATATTGAACGACCTAAAGTGTCGTTTATAAAATACATCGTTTGATTCATTCAAAATAACCAAAGTTATAAAACATAGGTCCCAAAGTTAGAAAAGGTTTAAAGAAACAAGTTTAGTACAATCAAACGATAGTTCAAAGTGCATGAATCCAAAAGTGACGCGTCAGCCTTGATACACAAAGTGACTCCATGCAATGCCATGAGAAATGCCTTAGATACCTGAGAAATACATTGCGAAAAACGGTCAACATAAAGTTGGTGAATAATCATAGGTTTATAAGAAATTCGTAAGTACATAAGCCACCAGTATATAGTAAAGTGACATATTGTCAAAAAGTTACATTGTCTCTTAAGCTCATGACACCGAAGCTAGACGTACTAAAATATGCCCCAAAGGAGTGTTTACCAGACACTCGTACTATATTAGACATGAAATGCATTCGTTTTCCTTATGGAGCAACCCAAACACGAATGGAGGAGTCACCCTCGATAGATCTATCCACTCACTCTCGCTTGGCAATATAATTAACGGTTCATGATAATAAAGGGGACTTGCAGTGGTAGTACTAGCAACTTAAGCAATGTACGGAATTTAATACTTGGGCATGTACAAAAATAATAGTGCAATGTATTCTCCCCCGTGGGATTTAAAATCAAATAAGTACTAAAAACGGGGCTATGAAAACTCACCTCGAAATAATGGTACAAAGATGGTGCAATGAGGTGAAAGTAGTCGGGACAACGAGGCGCGAGCACTAGCCGCAACCTAAACGAATAACCATGATCTAACTTAGATCAAGCTGAAATGAAGTGAATGCACATGCACATGATACTCATACCACTCGTAATTTGAAAATACTAGTTATCGTCGTAGAAAAATGGTTTCCATACTTAGGAAAAATAATTCCATTTAGTGAAGTATATAACTTGTCATAATAACTCGTACCGAAGTTAGCGTTAAAATTCTTGTATTGAAAACCTTGAAATACGTCGTTAAGTCGTATAAGTATTCCCTCGAGTCGTACGTATTCGTTTGATAAGAAAATAGTCCTTAGTAATATTTACTAGAAAATATACCGTTTAACGCGTACGTTATTATTTTTATTTGTGTCCATATATATATATATATATAGTTTGACGATGTTAGAATGGTCATAACTTTGTCGTGTCAAGCTCGTTTTCCTTGTTCTTTATGTCCACGGATTCGTCTTTGTGTATACTAGTATATTTTAGACAACTCGGCTCTTTTAGGTTACGTTTAAGGCCTCAAAATACCCATCGTATTCTGCCCAACAGCAAGCAGTTTTCTGGAAAAGTAGTTTTCGTCGTCAAGTTTGCAAAAATCATAACTCCTTCGTTATAAACTCGTTTTAATCCATTCTTTCGCCTAAAGTTTCGTTTTTGAATGTATTTTCTAAATCTTAGGTCAAAACTTAGTCATCACTTACTGATTTTCCCACGAATTTAAAATAAGGACAGTAGGTATTTCAAAAGTTCCAAAAATCATTTCCAAGTCTCTAAACTAGTTCCATCCTTCACCAATCCACTTTCAACACCACAAGACTAATCTAATCCTACCATACACCTTCTTAGGGTGTCATGGGTCCTAAAATATCATCAAACCACTAGGTCTAACAAGAGTTTCATATGTTTCCATTTTTAGGGCTTCAAAGTTAAAATATACAAAATGAAGTGGTACAAGTTGATACATGTGTAAGATCTTATAAGAAAATTATATGAACATAATAATAACTTGTAAAAATCATAAAAATGAGTTTGTATACTTACTTGGTGGTTTAGAGAGTTTAGATGATAAAAAGCTTACTAATCCTTGAGTTTTTATTTCAAAACTCTAACAAGGATGATTATACTAACTAGTTTATGAAATGATCTTGTAAAATTTTTCTTCCTTGCTCCTTGTCTACCCCAATTCGAACCAAAATACCAAGAAAAGAGAGAAAACTAGCTAAGTTGTAAGTAAAAATGATTTTTATGTGAAAATGGGTTAAGAAAGTTTATTATATACTTGGACAATTGGGTTGGTGTGCATTAAATTAGTTTGGTGAGGCATTTAAAGTGTGAAGACCATGGGGGGGGGGGGGGGGGGGGGGGGGGCTTGGCCGGTTTTGGTGAGGGAAAAGGGGAAGGGTGTTGGGTGATTAGTTAGTAAATATTAGTGTTAGTAGTTAAGTGTAGTTAGTTTAGGTTTAGGTTTAAAGTTTAATCGGGTACCGGGTTTGTTAAAAATAAGTTTTGTTGAAGTTATTCGGGACGTAATAAAGTTATAAAAGTTGTAAAAATAAGTCGGGTACAAGTACGGAGAGTTAGGGTGATTATCGTTCAATTTTGATGAAAACCGTCGTTATTAAGTTAAGCGTACGATACGTATTAGTTAAATTTCCAAAATACCGGGTAAATTAATATTATAGTTTTTATATTATAGAAATGAGTATAAAAACGTATTAGGTTCAAAATCGGGAGTGTCGGACACGTTAGACACTTTTATAGCTCGCGTAATAGCGTTTATTGAAATAAACGTACGTAATCCGTTAATCGTACCAAAAGTAGTAATTTAGATATCCTACGAGTGGAATAGTATGCACGTGCCCTAATGATGACATGCAGACTATTTCTAGTCCGTATGAAGTGTCCCTGACAATAATGCATGAATTCGCTCCTGAACCAATACGGTTACGCGAATTTGAACACTCGTAAACTAACTTTACGATAACATGAATAATGCACATGAATAGTAGTTTTCTCCCGGAAATGAATAGTGTCATGTGAATAGTAAAATTTCTGAATATGTCTCGGAATGTCAAATTGACCTCAAAAACGATGAATAGTAAAACGATGAATAGTGATCGATGAATAGTAATTTGTGAATAGTAGAATATCGAAGTTTGGAAAAATGACCTGAAATTGTGGGTTGTGACAGTCGCCCATCCAAAAAGGAATTCAGTCCCTGAATTCAGTCAGTGTTGGTCTCGGTACTAGGCTCGGTGAAAAGTTGTGGATACTTGCGTCGCATTTGGTCTTCTCGTTCCCAAGTAAACTCGGGTCCTCTTCGAGAATTCCAACGAACCTTCACGATCGGAATTCGACTTTGTTTCAACTGTTTGATCTCGCGATCCATGATTTCAACTGGTTCTTCCACAAAGTTAAGCTTGTCATCGAGTTGTATTTCTTCTAATGGTATAATGGCAGACTCGTCCGAAAGACATTTCTTGAGGTTCGAAACATGAAACGTGTTATGTACGTTGCTAAGTTCTGACGGAAGTTCAAGCTTGTAAGCAACCGGACCAATCCTCTCCAGGATCTTGAATGGTCCAATGTATCTCGGATTCAATTTCCCGCGTTTTCCAAAACGTATTACGCCTTTCCAAGGCGAGACTTTCAGCATAACTTTGTCTCCGATCTGGAATTCCAATGGTTTGCGTCGAACATCGGCGTAGCTTTTCTGTCGACTTCTAGCAGTTTCGAGTCTCTCTCGAATTTGAATGATCTTTTCTGTTGTTTCTTGTACCATCTCCGGGCCAGTACATTGTACTTCACCGACTTCGGCCCAACAAACTGGAGATCGACACTTACGACCATAAAGTGCCTCAAATGGTGCAGCCTTAATGCTCGAATGGTAACTGTTGTTGTAAGAAAACTCGATTAACGGCAAATGGTTAGCCCAACCATTTCCAAAGTCAATCACACATGCTCTAAGCATGTCCTCAAGTGTTTGTATAGTTCTCTCACTCTGACCATCGGTCTGAGGATGGTAAGCAGTGCTCATGTCTAATTTGGATCCAAAAGAATCTTGTAATGACCGCCAAAAGTTCGAAGTAAAACGACTATCTCTGTCGGAAATGATGGAAACTGGTGCACCGTGTCTTGAGACTATTTCCTTGACATAAAGTCTAGCAAGTTGTTCCATTGAATAAGTCTCTCTAATGGGTATGAAATGAGCTGATTTGGTAAGTCGATCGATGATTACCCAAATAGCATCGAAACCTCCTGACGTCTTTGGAAGTTTAGTGACAAAATCCATAGCAATACGTTCCCACTTCCATTGTGGAATCTCCGGTTGTTGAAGTAACCCTGACGGTTTCTGGTACTCGGCTTTCACTTTAGCACAAGTAAGACATTTGCTGACGTACGTAGCTATTTCTGCCTTCATATTCGGCCACCAATAAAGCTTTTTGAGATCTTGGTACATCTTATCCGAACCTGGATGAATAGAGTACTTCGACTTGTGTGATTCATGCATAATCAATTCTCGCACTCCACCATAGAGTGGTATCCAACTTCGGTCCTTGAAGCATAACACTCCATCCGATCTCTTTACAAAGCCATTATCGCTTTCTGGCATACCATAAAGTTTCTCATGCGGTCGGTTTTCTTCCTTGAGAGCCTCAATCTGAGCTTCTAGAATTTTCGATGGTAATGGCGAAATGATAGTCATTCCCAATGACCTGACTCTCAAAGGTTTGAGTCGTTCTTTTCGGCTAAGTGCATCTGCTACAACATTCGCTTTCCCTGGGTGATATCGGATTTCACAATCGTAATCACTCAACAACTCTAGCCAACGACGTTGTCTCATATTAAGTTCCTTCTGATCGAGTATATGCTGTAAGCTCTTGTGGTCGGTAAAAATTACACACTTAGTACCATAAAGGTAGTGTCTCCAAATCTTGAGTGCAAAAACTACCGCACCCAATTCCAAGTCATGAGTAGTGTAATTCTTCTCGTGTATCTTAAGCTGTCTAGATGCATAAGCTATCACCTTCTCGTGTTGCATTAGCACAGCTCCAAGTCCTTGATGCGAAGCATCGCAATATACCACAAAGTTCTCAATACCTTCAGGTAGTGACAAAATCGGCGCGCTACAAAGCTTTTGTTTCAATAGTTGAAACGCGGACTCTTGTTTTTCTCCCCACTCGTACTTCTCATTCTTTTGTGTCAGTTTCGTCAACGACTTCGCTATCTTAGAAAACCCTTCAATAAACCTTCTGTAATATCCGGCAAGTCCTAGGAATTGACGAATTTCCGTAGGAGACTTGGGCGTAGCCCAATCCTTAACTGCCTCGATCTTTGCCGGGTCGACTTGTAATCCTTGGCTATCAATAACATGACCAAGAAATTGAACTCTACGTATCCAAAAATCACACTTAGAAAATTTGGCATACAATTGCTCCTTCTTGAGTAGTTCCAGTATTGTTCTGAGGTGTTCTTCGTGATCTTCCTTACTCTTGGAATAAATCAAGATATCGTCAATGAATACGATCACAAACTTATCGAGATACGGTTTGCACACCCTATTCATGAGATCCATAAATACCGCAGGTGCGTTGGTTAATCCAAAAGGCATCACTTGAAACTCATAATGACCGTAGCGTGTTCTAAATGCCGTCTTCGGGATATCCTCTTCCCGAACTCTAAGTTGATGGTAACCAGATCTTAAATCAATCTTGGAATAAAAACTAGAACCTTGTAACTGGTCGAACAAGTCGTCAATTCTGGGGAGTGGATAACGGTTCTTAATCGTTAACTTGTTCAGCTCACGATAGTCGATGCACATTCTGAAGGTTCCGTCCTTCTTCTTCACAAACAAAACCGGTGCTCCCCAAGGCGAGGAACTCGGTCTAATGAATCCTTTGTCCAAAAGTTCTTGCAATTGATTCGACAATTCTTGCATTTCCGAAGGTGCAAGTCTATACGGTGCTCGTGCAATTGGTGCAGCTCCTGGCACTAATTCAATTTGAAACTCAACTTGTCGTGTAGGCGGAAGTCCTGGCAATTCTTCCGGAAAAACTTCTTGAAATTCCTTAACAATTGGCACATCTTCAAGTCGTTTCTCATCCGACTTCTTCTCCGTGATGTGAGCCAAAAATGCATAACAACCCTTCTTTATGTACTTCTCGGTTTTAGTGCACGATATAATACTGAGTCTAGTTCCACTTCGCTCTCCGCGAACAACCAAAGTTTCACCGTTATAAGGAAGGTGAACAACTTTCTCATCACAAATAATTCTCGCTCGATGCCGAGATAACCAATCCATACCGATCACAACGTCGAAACTTCCAAGTTCTACAGGCATAAGGTCTATATTGAATGGATGGTTTAGGAAATTTATAGTGCAACCACGGATAATGGTGTTGGTGTTAACTAAAGATCCATCGGCTAATTCAACGATATAGGAAATGTCTAATGGGATTGGTTCTATGTTAAGCAAAGGTGCAAATGCAATAGACACAAAACTTCTATCCGCTCCTGAATCAAATAAAATGGATGCATAACGATTATTAACGAGGAACGTACCCGCAACAACATTCGGGTCTTCTTTGACATCGTCTCCTCCCATGACATAAGCTCTTCCTCGAGCCCTTCCATCTTGATTTCCAGTTCCTTGATTCTTCTTCTGTGGGCACTCACCCCTAAAGTGTCCAATTTCTCCACAGCCAAAACATGCTACCGGTGGCTTCTGATTGTTACCCAAGGTTGGAAATTTGCAATCTTTTATGTGATGACCAACCTTCTTGCAGTTACCGCATGCATTTGGGCAACGTCCTGGGTTATGATGCCTCTGACACCTTTCGCACTTGGGTAAATTACCCTCATATCCCCTCCTTTCAGTCGGTCCTGCAGCATAGGCCTTTGCCATTTCTTGTCTCTTAGGTGGCGGCTGAACAGCGTTTCCACCTTGGTTGTAATCGAACCTTCTCTTGTTGTTGTTATTGTTGTTTGGATTGTTGTTTCGGTTATTGGGATAGTTGCGGTTCCGATTGTTGTTATAGTTGTTGTTGTTCCGAGTGTTGGTGTAGTTGGTGTTGTTTGATCGGTTATTGTTGTTGACAGCAGATTTCCCTTTGACTACTTGGACCATGAGTTTCTGAGTTATACGAATAGCCTCTTCCATTGATTGAGGATCAAAAGAAATCACATCACCTCGAATACTTTCAGGCAATCCACCAACAAAGTTTTCCATCTTTTTCTCATCATCGGGAACCATAGTTGGACATAGTGCAGCCAACTCTTGAAACCTCCTGAAATAAGTCTCAATGTCATCACCTTTAGTCACAAGCTCATAAAATTCCGTTTCCATCTTTTGCACCTCAGTACGAGGGCAAAACTTCTTTGTCATCAATTTCTTGAATTCCTCCCAAGTAAGCTTGTGAGCATTTTCCATACCAATCGGCTGAGCATACGAATTCCACCAAGACATAGCTTCATCAAGAAGCATACCTGTAGCAAACTTCACCTTGCTAACTTCCGGGCATTCACACATGAGAAAAACATTCTCAGTCTTTTCGAACCAGCGGATTAGAGCAACCGCTCCTTCAGTGCCCTTAAATTTGACGGGATCACTAATCTTGAAATCTTTCCATGTACATCCACGCCTAGCAGTGGGTGGTTCAACGACCTCGGTATTAGAAGCAGCCTCAGCAGCCCTTGCAGCAACCTCAGCTCTCTCAACCTCCAGAGCTTCTGCAATACTATCCCTGACCAACTTGCGGATAGCGGCTTGAGTCATAGTGGGGGTTTCCTGTGCAGTCTTACCCTTCCTTGGTGCCATATTTCTGATAAATCATAATGGAAATGACCATGAGAAAAATCATAATAGAAATAGTCATCGTACCAAAGATATACACCCACAACATGTATATAAATATACAACCACAACAAATATAAATACAACCACGACATGTACGAATACAACCACAATCTGTGTCGATACAACCCAACACGTACGAATACAACCACGACATGTGTATATACAACCACAACCTGGATAAATACAATAATAACAAAGAGCAACCACGAAACATCATAAATATAATCACAACACATGAATATAATACATGAAAATTTCGGTCTACATGGACCGATATAATATATAGCACAACATTTCCACATAGTAGAGTCGCACTTGATAATATTTGTTTGTACAACAATCAAAAGATTATAAGTTCTTGAACTATGTCCCACATCCCGGGACTAGGAAAATAATACAAGCTAATATATAATACCAGTCTACGTCTAGGCTCCTCCCGGTGCTCTAGATGGTCCAGGCTCTCCCCTCAAGCGGCGAATCTCATGATCCATCGCCACCACAATCTCCTCAAGATGCTCAAGTCGTAACTGAGAAGAAGCATCCCTACGCTCCAAAACAACTACCCTCTCTCGAAGCAGTGTCAACTCATCTACCTGCTCCCACTGGGTCTCCTGTGTCGCCTGAGCTCGATCTCGAATCTCAGGTAACTCATCCCTAAGTAGCTCAATCTCCTCCTGATGCCTCAACTGTCGTGCCTCTAGTCCATGGTAAGACACATCAATACTAACTCTGCCCTGAACCAAATCCTCAACCTGCTCCTCAACGGCCTCAAGTCTAGTGGTAATGATCTCATCAACTCGATACCCCAACCTATCTACTTGCTCCTGCTGAGCACCCATCTGATCCTCTAATGTGACAGCTGTAGGGCTCCTAGCCGCAGCAGCTCTAGAACTCTCACCTATGTGGTACTCTGGTAGTGGTGAAAAGTCATCAGTCTCAGTGGTAAGTGAATCTGGAGTGGTAAGCCTTGCACGCTTCCGAAGCGGCAAGAGTGAGGTAGGCATAGGAGTAGTAGTGGGTAAGGCTGGTGGTGGTGGTGTAGGCACAATAGGACTCGGGAGACTCCTATAAGTAGATGTAGAAATACGAACCCTCTTCCTAGGGCCCTGAACAGTCTTCTCCCTAGGAAACATAAGTCTCGGCTCTGAATGGATAGTAGTAGTAGGAGATGATGGTATGTCAGTAGGTATAGTAGGATGGACATGGGGAGTAGGAGCCGTCTCCTCCTCCTCGAAAGGTTCGGTATCATCATCTGACGCCAAAAGTGGCAACTCAGGTGTAGGAGAAACAAGTGGTGAAACAGCAGTAGAGGACACAGAGTCCTCATCATCAGAATCTGAGATGGTGTAAAGTATGACAGTGTCGGGATACGAAGACATGTCTCTGAGATAATCAAGGTGAAATAAATAAATAACTCGTATAATGGCATCACCAAAAATAAGTAAATATGCACTTATGATGAAATGATGATATGCTATGATAGTGTGGTTATAGTCTAGGGTCAATGATGCAACCTAGTTCGCTATAACCTTAGCTCTGGTACCAATCTGTCACACCCCCAAAATACCTGAATGGCAGCGGAATGGAATACCTGAGGGTGTAACGGATCATAGCACACAACCAGGATATATTGAACGACCTAAAGTGTCGTTTATAAAATACATCGTTTGATTCATTCAAAATAACCAAAGTTATAAAACATAGGTCCCAAAGTTAGAAAAGGTTTAAAGAAACAAGTTTAGTACAATCAAACGATAGTTCAAAGTGCATGAATCCAAAAGTGACGCGTCAGCCTTGATACACAAAGTGACTCCATGCAATGCCATGAGAAATGCCTTAGATACCTGAGAAATACATTGCGAAAAACGGTCAACATAAAGTTGGTGAATAATCATAGGTTTATAAGAAATTCGTAAGTACATAAGCCACCAGTATATAGTAAAGTGACATATTGTCAAAAAGTTACATTGTCTCTTAAGCTCATGACACCGAAGCTAGACGTACTAAAATATGCCCCAAAGGAGTGTTTACCAGACACTCGTACTATATTAGACATGAAATGCATTCGTTTTCCTTATGGAGCAACCCAAACACGAATGGAGGAGTCACCCTCGATAGATCTATCCACTCACTCTCGCTTGGCAATATAATTAACGGTTCATGATAATAAAGGGGACTTGCAGTGGTAGTACTAGCAACTTAAGCAATGTACGGAATTTAATACTTGGGCATGTACAAAAATAATAGTGCAATGTATTCTCCCCCGTGGGATTTAAAATCAAATAAGTACTAAAAACGGGGCTATGAAAACTCACCTCGAAATAATGGTACAAAGATGGTGCAATGAGGTGAAAGTAGTCGGGACAACGAGGCGCGAGCACTAGCCGCAACCTAAACGAATAACCATGATCTAACTTAGATCAAGCTGAAATGAAGTGAATGCACATGCACATGATACTCATACCACTCGTAATTTGAAAATACTAGTTATCGTCGTAGAAAAATGGTTTCCATACTTAGGAAAAATAATTCCATTTAGTGAAGTATATAACTTGTCATAATAACTCGTACCGAAGTTAGCGTTAAAATTCTTGTATTGAAAACCTTGAAATACGTCGTTAAGTCGTATAAGTATTCCCTCGAGTCGTACGTATTCGTTTGATAAGAAAATAGTCCTTAGTAATATTTACTAGAAAATATACCGTTTAACGCGTACGTTATTATTTTTATTTGTGTCCATATATATATATATATATAGTTTGACGATGTTAGAATGGTCATAACTTTGTCGTGTCAAGCTCGTTTTCCTTGTTCTTTATGTCCACGGATTCGTCTTTGTGTATACTAGTATATTTTAGACAACTCGGCTCTTTTAGGTTACGTTTAAGGCCTCAAAATACCCATCGTATTCTGCCCAACAGCAAGCAGTTTTCTGGAAAAGTAGTTTTCGTCGTCAAGTTTGCAAAAATCATAACTCCTTCGTTATAAACTCGTTTTAATCCATTCTTTCGCCTAAAGTTTCGTTTTTGAATGTATTTTCTAAATCTTAGGTCAAAACTTAGTCATCACTTACTGATTTTCCCACGAATTTAAAATAAGGACAGTAGGTATTTCAAAAGTTCCAAAAATCATTTCCAAGTCTCTAAACTAGTTCCATCCTTCACCAATCCACTTTCAACACCACAAGACTAATCTAATCCTACCATACACCTTCTTAGGGTGTCATGGGTCCTAAAATATCATCAAACCACTAGGTCTAACAAGAGTTTCATATGTTTCCATTTTTAGGGCTTCAAAGTTAAAATATACAAAATGAAGTGGTACAAGTTGATACATGTGTAAGATCTTATAAGAAAATTATATGAACATAATAATAACTTGTAAAAATCATAAAAATGAGTTTGTATACTTACTTGGTGGTTTAGAGAGTTTAGATGATAAAAAGCTTACTAATCCTTGAGTTTTTATTTCAAAACTCTAACAAGGATGATTATACTAACTAGTTTATGAAATGATCTTGTAAAATTTTTCTTCCTTGCTCCTTGTCTACCCCAATTCGAACCAAAATACCAAGAAAAGAGAGAAAACTAGCTAAGTTGTAAGTAAAAATGATTTTTATGTGAAAATGGGTTAAGAAAGTTTATTATATACTTGGACAATTGGGTTGGTGTGCATTAAATTAGTTTGGTGAGGCATTTAAAGTGTGAAGACCATGGGGGGGGGCTTGGCCGGTTTTGGTGAGGGAAAAGGGGAAGGGTGTTGGGTGATTAGTTAGTAAATATTAGTGTTAGTAGTTAAGTGTAGTTAGTTTAGGTTTAGGTTTAAAGTTTAATCGGGTACCGGGTTTGTTAAAAATAAGTTTTGTTGAAGTTATTCGGGACGTAATAAAGTTATAAAAGTTGTAAAAATAAGTCGGGTACAAGTACGGAGAGTTAGGGTGATTATCGTTCAATTTTGATGAAAACCGTCGTTATTAAGTTAAGCGTACGATACGTATTAGTTAAATTTCCAAAATACCGGGTAAATTAATATTATAGTTTTTATATTATAGAAATGAGTATAAAAACGTATTAGGTTCAAAATCGGGAGTGTCGGACACGTTAGACACTTTTATAGCTCGCGTAATAGCGTTTATTGAAATAAACGTACGTAATCCGTTAATCGTACCAAAAGTAGTAATTTAGATATCCTACGAGTGGAATAGTATGCACGTGCCCTAATGATGACATGCAGACTATTTCTAGTCCGTATGAAGTGTCCCTGACAATAATGCATGAATTCGCTCCTGAACCAATACGGTTACGCGAATTTGAACACTCGTAAACTAACTTTACGATAACATGAATAATGCACATGAATAGTAGTTTTCTCCCGGAAATGAATAGTGTCATGTGAATAGTAAAATTTCTGAATATGTCTCGGAATGTCAAATTGACCTCAAAAACGATGAATAGTAAAATGATGAATAGTGATCGATGAATAGTAATTTGTGAATAGTAGAATATCGAAGTTTGGAAAAATGACCTGAAATTGTGGGTTGTGACACACTACATGCCCATTATTGGTAGGAAGAGGATTTTTAGCAACCGCTAGCGCCATGATAGATTGTAAGGAGTCTAAGATAGCGGTACGTGAAGGCGATACTTGGTCGGTGTACGATGTAAAGAAGCATAGTTATGATTGTGATGATGAACCGACACCGCATTGGGTAGAGATGAATAGGAGACCATCTAGATATGGACCTTGGATAGAAAGGAACTTTATAGGACCTCAATGCCCATTTTATCTAGAGAAAGATTTCGTTGAACAGACACATTCGATAGAACAACTCATAGCTAGAGATGAAGAGCTAGACCCTTTTGAGGACCCCTTGGTCTTTAGGAAGATGATTGAGTTCTAAAGCGTAATGCCCATTAACATAGAAAGGAATAAATGGAAAAGAGAGGGAGACAAGTGTAAATGGAGGTGGGACAAGCCACCTAAAGAAGGTGACGGATCATGGCATATGAGGATGACTTTGTATGATCCAGATGGAGAAAAGTTTGAAAGGTCATACCATACTAAGGAAACCGATAGGAAGTTGAAACCTAAGTTTGATCCCAAAGATGTCCTCAATGAGGAACTCACCCGTGTCATGTAGTAACCCATGACCTTGAGTCTAGCTACAAGACTCGTAAATAAAGAAAAGCGCTTCTTGGGAGGCAACCCATGTTTTGTGTGATTTTGTTTGTTTGTTTGTTATTTGCTTCCGTATGCATGCTTAATTTTTATTGTTGGTAGATCATGTTTCTAAACTAAATAGTGGAAATACTTTACTTTGTTGTTTTGGCCTAGTCTTAACTCCACCTAGAAGTATTTTTTGCAAAAGATAAGTGTAAGGGGAAACCCCAAATATGTTTTCAAGAAACAAACCGATCATGATTCTCCACAATATTAAATGAACATGTATATTCGTATTTGTTAGAGTCAAATGCTTGTATTGAGTCATAATGAAGTTTTGCAGGATTTTCCAGAAAGTAGGACCAAGTTTTTCCAGAAATTTTCCGGAAACTTAACATAAGAATTTCTGCAGGTCACTTCTGACGGCGTCAAGTGTAAAAAATCTGGAAATTTTACCGGTTTTGTTTTTCTAATGGAGTCTTATGGTTTTTGTGAATTATTAAGTTTTATAATCTCCAGGAGATCTGCAAACTTCATTCCACAAGTATTATATCTTATCTTGTTTTCTAGGATTTAGTAACTTATATAGGATGCCGCCGATTTTATGCGAGGTTGTCTTGTCTATTTTATCAGGTTTTACAGGTTATGCATGACAAGAAGATGATTTATATTCTGGAAGGGAAGCTTTGATTGTTCATTTTCTTGGAGGAAGATTTAACCTGGCCACCTCATTATCCATACCGAGCGAATCAGGGGAGTATTTGATTTCATTCTTATTACTTTTTAACTTTTACATTCTTTACTTGAACATTGGGGACAATGTTCATCTTAAGTGTAAGGGGAGGGTAAAAAGATGATACCTTACATATGCACTTTCGCTTGAGTTTGTTTTGTTTAATGGTAGATGTGTAATAAAACTACGAGAAATACTTGTTAGTGCAATTTTAGCGCCAAATTTAAAATTTTTTACAACATTTAGGAGTGAAACTTTAGCCATAGCAAGCGTCTCATGGATAGGAGATTGTATGACTAGCACATAACCGTACTTTCAGAAAAAATTTCCACCCAAATATGTGAGGTTCGCCTTTAGATTTGTTAGGAAAAGCATTTACTATTAGTGCTTATGAGTGTACCGGTAGCATTTAGATTCTAGAACTTGCGTTAGTGATGCATCCCGAGACCGCTAGTGAGACTACATTCGTGTAGTAGGATTTACTACATGATAAGAGGCATTAGGATCACCCTTGTGTTAAACCCGTATCATAATTACTTGACCATTTAAGTCATATTACTTGGCTAGTTAAGTCAACTAATTTTTCCCACACCCTTAGCTTTGTACTCATTTTTAGTACACGAAACCCCTAGTACACCCCTCCGAGCCTATCTTTTCGTTTCTAACTTTAAGCATCTTACTTAAAGGAAGAATTTGTTACACCCCACTTAAATGTACACCCAAATCGCCTTAGCCTTCCGTGTATGCGCTCATTTTTAGTGCATTATTGTTATTTGTTAAACCCTAAGTTAACTATCTAATTGATTACATGGTTGCTAAGTCGAGTCATATCTTTGTACATATTGTTTTGGGACGATTGGGACTCATGGGTAAGTACTTATTTTATGGAGTAATGGGGAAGAACATCATTTATTACCCCCATATGTACGTTAATCTTAAAAGTGCTCCAAGTGTTTTGATTTTCTTAATTCGAGTCATTAGATTAGTTTAATGTAAAGTATGTAAAAATTCAAGTGTAAGGGGAATGTTCATCCCCTATGATGTATTATTTTGGATGGTAGGGTAAGAGTGTATAAAAAAAAATAAAAAATAAAAAAAAAGAAAAAAAAAATCGAAAAAAAATAGAAAAATAAAGAAAAAGAAAAAAAAAATAGAAAAAGAAAAGAGAAAAAAACATACGGACTACCATCCCGTTTCATTCTATGTTTATTTTATGTTTTTGTTATTTTTCATTTATTAGCTTAAGTCGAGTCTAGTCTTGGCTTAGCAACGCCATATTGTACATGTAATTAACCAAGATTGTTAACTCGCCACCAGTAAAACTTCCTTTATCCAACAAAACCGTGTATTTCATATCCCTACACCTAACGTTACAACCCTTTAAAAGACCTCTTTGATAGTTTATCCTAGGTGCTTACGCCATTTGGTGGAGGTTTGATCTTTTCCCAAGCCTATGGTAATCTATTTTGCTATGACAGGTAGTGAGAGATATCTTCCGTTTCCATATTGTAATTTATACTTTATTACACCCGAAAGATGTGAGTATTTAAACACTATTTGTGAGGTGCTAGTGTATGACCTCCGTGCTTGTCTATTAGTCTTTAGTGGAATGATTATTTGTTGTAATTACTTTTATATTAGTGTTAAATGACCCCTAACTTGTATTTTGACTAGAATAAAAGCGCATTTGCTTGAGGACAAGCAAATCTCAAGTGTAAGGGTATATGATGAGGCGAAAAATGATCCGTTTTTAGGGGGTCATTTAAGCCCGAAATTGAATTTATTTGATCAAATATTGCCCTAAATCGTTCCTTTTGTGATTTTAGGCACTTTGGGAGAGAAATCTGGAAAAGGAAGCAATTCGGACGTTTTTGGAGCATAAAAGTGAAGAAAACGCCAAAGTCTTAATTTTCCATGCTGGGAACAGTAGGTGACGGCGTCAAGAGTAACATCCTGACGGCGTCAAGAGCAAAATTCCATGACGGTCCAGTAGAGAATTGACGGTGTCATGAAGTAGGGCGTCAAGAGTAAAAGTCATGACGGCCTGGAAATGATTATCTCATGACGGCGTCAAATGTAGATCAAGGCAGTCCAAGAAGAGTTTTGGCGGAGAGGTGACGGCGTCACAAGTTTATTCTTGACACTGTCAGACCCCTTTTCCTATATATAGTTTTCTAATTTCCACATTAAAAAGAGAGAAGTTTTGGAGAAACCCTAGTACAATTTTGGTGCGAATTTTACAGGTTTTTCAAGGGTTCCAACCCCTTGATACCTTTCATGTGTAATTAAGATAAGTGTTCTTTAATTCAATCAATATGTCTATGTGTTGGTTGTCTATATCTTGTTCTTGTCTTAATTCCATCATGCTAGGCTAGATCTATCTTGTGTTTGCTTGGATCTAATGAAACCTAGATGTTGATTATATGTTGATTACTTGTTTATAGTTTGTTTTGGATGAATGAATTTATATGTTAGGCTTAAGAAAACTAGCAGATCTCCAAATGGTAACATGCTTGAACGTCTTAGGAAACATGAACCTATTGCACTAAGGTCTTTATTGGTTGTATTTAATGCATGAGCTACTGTTTACAATCCCTATAGTTGTGATGGGCATAGTGTAGGAGGAGATAAGAGCTAATAGAATTGGGGAGTTATGTGCGATACCCCATGAATGGTATTAAGGAATACAATCCGTCATCCATGCAACTATAACAAGTAATTAACGTGTAAAAGATGTCTAGGGAGTAGTGAAATCTAAGTAAACACATTTTCTCCACTTATTGCTCACAACCTTAGTATAATTTAGTTTATTTTCATTTCTTGTATTTTATTTTGATTGTATCTTAGTATTGGGTTAGTTGACTAGCAACTAATTCCGCCCAAATCCTTCAAACCCGGGATTTTTACTTGCTTTCTAAAAAATATAAAAATACAAAAATAATCATCTCTCACCCTTAGAACTAGTATTTAGGTTTTCTAATCCTAGCGACACTATTCCTAGCTGAACGATCAATCCCCCGGTACTTGTCACTATACTATACTACAACGATCAGGTACACTGCCTGGTGGGGGTTGTAAGCTTCTCAAGATCCCTTGAGAGGTAAAGCCTGGTGCAATTCCCACGCATCAAGCTCACAATATCATAATACGGAATCATGTCCGATAATAAGTCCACTAAATTATAACAATTCATTTTATATTTCATATATATATATATATATATATATATATATATATATATATATATATATATATATATATATATATATATATATATATATATATATTATCCGTTTTATATTATTAGTTACCGTTTCTATAACAATATATCCCGAGACTATAAATCAATACCCAAAATAATCACCACAACAATTATACTCCAAAATCAACCCAAGTCAAAACTAAATAACCCAAAATCAAACCAAAACCAAACCGAGCCTTAACCTGCTCGGCTCAACCCAAACGTAGCCAAATCCAAACCAAACTCAACCAAACTACTCCAAACACCCAAAACAATCACAATATTAATGACAATACTCTCCCCCACAACCACCCAAGTCACGGTGGTGGTGGCTCTTGGCTACCGTAACACAACAAAACCAACTCGACATCAAATCCAAACACAAAAATATATACTCCCTCGTCACTAGTATCAAACAACAATAACAATAAATCAATCACTCACCGAGTCATGAGTTGAATCGGTGAGTCCATACCGAGTCGTGGCCATAACGGGAACAAGAAAGATCCACACGAGTTTTTGGTTTTAAAAACATATCAAAAACATTTTTGTAAAATATTTTTAATATTAAAACCAAATTTAAATAAAAATAAAAACTAGGGTTTTGATTAAAAATCAAGAATAACCACGGCGGTGGCGCGTGTGGATGCTTACCGTCAAGAGAAACAAGAAAAAGTGGTGGTGGAAGGGTGCGGCGGCGGTGGTGTTGACTGTGGTGGCGCGTGGAGGGGGATACGGGGTGTTTGGGGGTGCGGGGTTTGTACGGTGGTGTCAGGGATGTCCTGGTCTATAAAGTGATACAAGAAAAATGGGGTGGCAAGAATAATTTTCCGGCGGCCGGAATTTGTTTCGGTCGGGGTGTTGGCAAACGAGAGGGAGAGAGAGGAGAGGAGTGGGAGTGTGGTGTGTGTTTTTATTTGAATAAAAATGAAAAATGGGGTGAGTTGGGGGTATATATATGGTGTAAATAGTATAGGGTTGGTTTTGAAATTAATGAAAGTTTAGGGAAAGGTGTAGGGTGATAGTCTAGGGACTAAGGTTGTCAACGAATCAAACTTCTAACAATAAACACTCCGGGGCTCGAACGACATAGCAAACGGACTCAAAATTTTATGAAACTTGCGCCATTGTTCACGAAATAATTTTTCCAATAAAATCAAGCATAAACTTCAGAGTTTTTCCAAAACTTAAAATAATTCAAATAATTTGGCAAATGCAATACAATTCGAGTGTTCTAGGTTGTGCTGAGTCAATCAAGGAATAAAGTTCTCGTTTCCAATATATCTCACGTTCCTTAAGCCCAAATAATCATAAATAAAAGTTTTAATGTGTCTCAGGTACGAAAATAAATATTTTGGCTAGTAATAAGTTTAGAAAAACTACCGGGGGTTACAAGTTACATGTAATGTATGTAAAAGTTCAAGTGTAAGGGGAGAACCGAGCCCCCTTGATGTATTATTTTGGATAGTAGGGCAAGAGTGTATGCAAAAAAAATCAAAAAAAACAATAAAAATAAAAGGAAATAGAAAAAGAGAGGAAAAAAAACACACGGACTACCATCCCGTTTCCTTTTGTTTTCTTTTGAGTTTATGTTATTTTATTATTAGCCTAAATTGAGTCGAGTCTTGGCTTAGCAACGCCGCATTGTACATGTAATTAACTAAGATAATTAACTTGCCACCAGTAAAATATCCCTTTAACCAACAAACCGTGTTTTCCATATCCCTACACCTAATGTTTTAACCCTTTAAAAAGACCTCTTTGATAGTTTTCCTAGGTGCTTACGCCAAGTGGTGGAGGTTTTTGATCCTTTCGCAAGCCTATGGTAATCTATTTGCTATGACAGGTAGTGAGTGATATTTTTTCATTTCCATTAGTTATATTTTGGTTTATGACACCCGAGATATGAGAGTATCCAAACACTATTTTTGAGGTGCTAGTATATAATCTCCGTGCTTGTATTGATTAAGGTGGAACAATGATGTGTTGTAATTACTTTTATATTAATGTTAAATGACCACTAGCTTGTATTTTGATTATAAGAAAAGCTCATTTGCTTGAGGACAAGCAAATCTCAAGTTTAAGGGTATTTGATGAGGCGAAATTTGTTACGCTTTTAAGGGGTCATTTAAGCCTTAAGTCGTGATAATATTATCAATTATTACCCTAAATCGTTCCTTTTGTAATTTTAGGTACTTTTGAAGAGATTTTTGGAAAACAAAGCATTTTGTACGTTTTTGGAGCAAAAAGTGAAGAAAAAGACAAAGTCAAGAATCTAAGCTGGAAATTGCACCTGATGGCGTCACCTATTCCAAAGGGACGGCGTCAGCTTTTGTGACAAGAGGTGGATATCACTTTTACACTTGACGCGCCAGAACAGAAATCAGGACTTAACACGTGACGGCATCACGTTCTACCAAGAGTAGGCTGTCACGTATCACACTAAAGCGTGACGGCCCATAACACTTTAAGAATGACGGCGTCAAGAAGTTGGATTGGACGACAAGAAATCCTAGCTGCGGCGAGATGACAGCGTCAACCATTAAAAGGTGACGCTGTCAACCCTTGTAAATCTATATATAGTTTTCGATTGTTCATTCATTAGTGTGTAACTTTGGAGAGGAACATTTGGTGGAATAACCCTACACGAATTTCAGAGGTTTTTAAGGGTTTCATACCCTTGTCTCTTCCATGTTCAATTAAAGATAAGTAATCCATCAATCTTTCAATATGTCTATGTATTGTTTGTTTCTATCTTATGCTTGTCTTTTTTTTAACATTCTAGGCTAGGTTTATTTGTGTTTGCTTAGATGTAGTGAAACCTAGTTATTGATTATTGGTTGGTGGTTTGTTATTAGTTGTTGTTGGGCGATTGATTATCGATGTTAGGCTTAAGAAAACTGGCTAATCTCTTATTCGGTAACTTGCTTGAACGTCTTAAGAAACATGAATCGGATGTTTACTACGATTTTAATGGTTGTATTTAATGCATAAGTAACTATTAAGGAGGCCATGGTAAGGATACTTAACGTGTCGCCATAGGAAGAGATAGAAGCTTATAGAGTTGGGGAAGATCGTACACGGCCCCACAAATGGTATTAAGGAATACAATCTGTCATCCACGCAATTGTAACAATCTTATCAATCAATAAAAGATAACTAGGGAGTAATGAAATCTAAGTAAACATGTTTTATAGTTTACACATTTTATATTTATTGTCATTTTATTTTCATTGCATTAGTAGTTATTTGGGTTAGTTGACTAGCAACTAATTTCGCCCTTCTTCCAAATACCCGAGATTTTACTTACTTTCATAAAATATAAAAAAAATGAAAAAAGAATCATCCCTCACCTCTACATCGGTCAGGTATTCCCTGTGGAGAACGATCAATACCCCATTAATTACCACTTCACTATACTATATCGATCATGTACACTGCCTGGTGAGGATTGTAAGCTTCTCAAGATCCCTTGAGAAGTAAAACTTTCGTGTAGACCACAATCCGCACATCAGGTGTTTTAAAAGAGAAGTGCTACACCCAAATAAAAACATCCACAAAATTTTTCACAAAATGATGTGTCGCCGCCGTGTCGCAGAATGATTGTAATTTTACTATAGTTTCTCTCTCTTCTCTTTAATTCCACCAATCACTCTTTGAAATATCATTTTGTGGCTGATTTTGTGGAACTTTTTATGTGGTTGTAGCATTCTCTGTTTTAAAAATAACATTAATAAGTGTGTTTATAATTATTTTATATTTGGGATTATGTTGTAGATTGTTTAAATTATATATTGAGAAAGTTTTATTGTACTTTTTAGTAAGAGATGTTTAATTGATTATTATTTTTTTATATATATTTTTTAATTTGGTAGATATGCTTTAATTGGCTGTACAATGTGAATAAGTTATTATACTTTAAGTATTTATGTGTTTTAATAACAGTATTAATTACACTATACATTTCTCTTGTTAGTTTTACGGATAAAAATTAATGTAGTATGTGCGGATTCAAACACGAGACTTCGGGATTGCACACATTACGTATGAGTTTCAATGATTAATAATTATTATATTGAATTATGAATAATTATTAATTTCACAAATAAAATACGTAACAGTCATTAGTACTTAACGGAAAATGACTAGCGATCATTAGGAATATGCAATTTTGGAAAGAAGGCAAGACGGTTCTAGGAACCCTCTCGGGCCTCCTATTCACGGTAAAGGAATGAAGGGAGGGCTTTGTAGGACCTTAAAACTATCAACTTTAACACAAATATGCACTAGATGAAGTAAAGATGGTGACTTGTATAGATATATGTGGCGTTAAAATGTAAAGAGAGAATAAGAGATGAAGAGAACTTTTATTAATAAAACACACACAATACACATACAAGCACACACCTCAAATGAGCCTTTGAGGTGTTTAAATAGTTGGTTACATGAGATGCCCTAAAGGCTTTCTATGGGCTTGAGCTTGGACTTGGTTACATGACTAGATAATAAGGCTTATATAACATTGCATATAACATATTAGCTTGCCAAGTCCAAAGCCCAACTAACTTAAACTATTACATACGACACAACATTCTAATAATGAGAATGACCATCACTTTCTAATATAATTTTTAATGCTAACAATCTCCCCTTAAGGGGTGGTCATTCGAATGATACTCCACGTGATTAGGTCTTCTTTGTTCTTTGTTGTTGACCATTGTGTGTCGTAGTAGAATAGTCATTAGTCTTTGTTCCTTCATGCTTTGTGGTCTTTGATGATTGACTTTTCATCATTCTTTGTTCTTTTGTGATGTGGAGCAATCTGCCTTTCGTCACTTCTGCGTTTGTGGTGGTTGTTTGCCATTCCAACATGCTCATACATCTTTGGACATTGATATTCATATGCACGTAGTTCCCTTTCTTTCACTTTGATCTTTAGTCTTTATACTTTGTAGATTCTTCTTTTTGGCGTAAAATCTTTCTTTGAACTTTGTTTTGTATAGATCTTTGAGGGAGCTTTCTTTAACTTCCAGATGTATATATGAGCATACGGAATCTGTCGCCATGGAGGTGATGTGTAGCTGCATGAAAACAGTTAGCAATAAATCAACTGGTACTTATAGATAAGGAATTAGAGATCGTCAACAGCATAATGTGAAAACTCCTTCTAACCCTTACCAAGGCCGTTCCCATGTCAGATACCCCCGAAGGAGCTTACAAGACCTACTTAGTAGCTCAATGACTGGGTGAGTCACTGGGGATCACTCCACGACTGTAGACTGTTTGAAACCACCGCGAACACTAAGCGTAACCCATAAGGAATTACCGAAGTGACCTGCTGTCAGGGCTGTTTGATGTTGACCCTGGCAGGAGTTTCCATTTAATCATTGAGAAACACTTGTGTGAATTCTCTCATAAATGTTCTGGCAGATTGCTAAGATCTGTGTAGGACTCTTAAGTTTACATCTGGCGTCCTTAATGATGAACAACCAGTGTAGAAATATCATGTGTTCCTATGAGATCTTTTGATGAATCTCGGGGCTCTAGACTCGATAAGTGCACATTTGGTTTCCTATGCGGAGATTAGGGAGAGGTCTCCTGCTTCAATATCAACCATCTCTAAGAGACAGGTCGATAGATTACACCAGTTCCCCGTGAGAATGAAACAAGCTCTTTTAAGAGAACTTGAGTGGTTAAGAAGGTTTAGTGCAGTGCGTCACTGGGTCCATAACGTCTTTATCTTCAATACCGGTGTCACCTTAGCAACAACCAGTAGCATACGAATTGTACCCGGTGTCTGCCCTAAGGTTGAACATATGGAGGGCTATTTCTTTTCACCCTTTTTCATAACTTTTCTTTTTAATTCTTCAACCCCTTCTTTCTCCTTTCTCATTTTCTCCTTTTTTCAATCATACCTAAGGACTTCTAATTCTAATCTATTGGATTTTTGCTTAGGTAGATCTCTCCGACTCTGGCGGATCATAGGACGGTTTTTCCTAACCTTAGTCACCTTATAACTCCATGACTATCCTATAATTGCCATGAAACCATTTATGAAAAATCTCTCAAAGTGTTTATGATAATAAAACACATTGTTGACACTTCGAGAGTTTTGCATTTTTTTGAAGGACTCCCCCTTCGCATGTGCTCATGAAATTTTAAGAAATTTGCACATGCGTGAGGAGTTTGCACTTTTTGAATTGATCCACTTTCAATGAACATGACCAATTCGAGACACGCTTACATCACTAGTTAGACTAGCTTGAAATTATTACCCATCCTGGTCAAGTCCAAAGAGAGTCTCTCGATATGGTACATTCTACTCAGACAAGTCCTATTCGAGACACGCTTACATCACTAGTTAGACTAGCTTGAAATTATTACCCGTCCAGGACAAGTCTTTTCGATTACTGACATTTTAAGCTTCGTCAATTCATAGGTACTTTCTGAGTCAAGCTCTTTCGAGATACAGTCACAATCTTTAAACATCTTTGATCACATTTTAATCATGTCTTCCCCCCCCCTAAAAAATAGCATATTGTGATATTTTTGATATCAACTGAGTAAAAAAGTTTTTTGGAGAGAAAGACAGATTTCATTTTGCATGAATACGGAACATTTTTGTTTTTGTACTCCCCCTTAATGATAGCACATTTTAAAATCAATTAAGGGTTTTGAGGGAGTTATCTTGAGTACTCATTTGAAAGATTTTGAGAAATCTTTTGAACAATCTTGAAAAAGTGCTCAAGAATTGTATTTTGAAAAACGAGTTTATGTTTGAAATCCTTTTCATTTGTTTATACTCGAACTTTTGAAAATGATTTCATCTTTGAACGTACGAGTCCTTGATTTGAAAATAATCAGAAGTCATCATTTTAGTCCTTATTTGAAATCTTTTCGAGTTCATATACCCGGACTTAAGTTTTGAAAAGATTTCACATTGAAGCACGGGTAGTAAGCTGAAGTACTTACAAGCCATTGTGAAGAAATTTTTGAGAAACGACATGTTTTAGAAAAACATTTTAAAGAACTCCCGTTCAAGCATCTGTACATGTCCGTATCATTTTTGAAAGACATTTCTAGACACGTACAGAATATTGATTTATACGAGAGACATGTCGTGAGAAGAATATTTTTGGATTTTTTGATTTTATATTTTTGTATTTTGTTTTTGTTGGTTTTTCAAATTATGTATTTTGTTTTTCTTTTTATAAAAGAAATGGAAAATCAAAAATAGAAGATTGAAAGAATGATTTTATAGAATTTACAGAATTTGAACCCTTTGATGAACTGGGTTATGAGATAGTTGAAGCACCTACAACCAAAGACGAAGAGGTTTCACAAATAACAGTGTTAGAAGTACATGAATCATCACTCAGCAGGTGTTGACTATCAACAGTTGTAATGGTTGCTACTTCCTTATCCTGATGATTATCACTATTATTTGTCTTGGTGCAAGTATCAAAAATCTTTCCTGTGGGAATCCATCTAAGACCAACTGTTTTAAAAACTTTTCCCGTGGGAATCCACCTTAGGTAAGATCTAGACGTAGTTTTCTTATCAGATGCAGTGGAAGTCTCAGTCTTGGAAAAACTACATCCTTTCCGTATCCACCTACTAGGTTTCTTAACCTCTTGCTTCTTATCAACGGGTTTGTTTCTATTTGGTGTCTTAGTGGATTGTCTCTTGACACTTGATTTTCCTTTCTTAAGAAATTGTGCAATACATTCATCGTGATTAGTTGAAAAAACACATTTTTGACATATAGGACAGACAAATTCAACATCGTTGTTTAACATAGCAATTTTAACTTTGTCACTACAGTCTTTTGGAAATTGTTTGTTGTTTGATGAGACTCTGGAATTCTTTGTGTTGCATTCTACATTCCTAGCATTCTCTTTTGTGCCACTACTCTTAGATGCAAGCCAATCCCTAGTATTATGTTGATTGTTCCTAGGTAATGGTTTACTACTACTAGCAGTGCTTTGGAATCTTGTAGAATTCATCACACTAGGTTTTGTGCCTAAAATTCCGTCTTTTTGATGTTGTGCCTTTTTTCTAGCTTCTTCTAGATGATGATTTTTGGCCATGTCATTAGAACCAATAGATTCTTTAACAGTTTTTGTGGTCACATTCGGTGTATTATTCCTAGAAGAGCCAGGTGTACTCACTTTTGTGTTTCTTTCAACAACCAATGTTTGTTTTTCAACAATCTTTTCAATTTCATTTTTCTTGGGCAAGGGTTGCGGAGTGACTGATTTTGTCAAATCCTTTTTCTCATCGACTTTTGGAGCAAACCGTGAAATTGACATTTTTAGTTTATCAACCATTTTTGAAACATTTGGTTTCTCCGAAGTCGATGGTTTTGCAAACTTAGTATCCACACCCTTCCCTTTTATACTTACAAGCTGAGCTCTCAAAAGATCATTTTGCTCTTTCATGTTCTTGAAGGCACGCTCATACGACAGTTTGTCATACTTGCATTCTTCGCTTTTTCGATCAAGTTGTTTAAAATATGACACATTTTCTTTTCAAGTTTAATAAGAGCATTTTCATATTTTGAAACAATTTCGGAGGTCTCAGCTCTCAGTCGTTCATCGTCCTCAACCGAATATGTTTGTAAAATGATGGACATTATATCAGTAGTCATAACAGCTTCGAAGAGAGAATCATTTAGGTTTTCCAAAACATTGATTTGCTCAAAAGATTCATTAGCCTTCTTTATCAAGGATTTGTGATCCGTGACGAAGTCAGCTGTTTCTTTCAAAAATGCTTGTTCAAAATGAATTACACGAGCATGAATGTTATTAATTTGAGGAGCAAATTCACTTTCAAGAGTCTTTTTAAGCTGTAAATGAACCGTAGAATTCCAGTTAATCACATTTAGTCTCGTTTTAGATTCTAAAGTCGTTTTAAGTTGCCCAATTCTAGTTTTAATATCATCAACATATCCCCTTGCAACACTTGTGTTAAAAGTGTTGTTTGAGGAAATCTATTCCATGTTAGAAATCGATTTGGAAGCAACTACTTTCTTACAAAACATTTTTGAGAATGGTCATTTTATGGAAAACACTGATGGTTCTTTTTGTGGAACAAAAGTAATTCCCGAAAGTTTGTTCAATTTGTTGTAATCAATGGGTTTCAAATCCTTTTGTTTCATTTTAGTTATGCTCTCTTCAACAAGTTCCATCGTTTCCACAGAATCCCGAACGACGAGAGGATCATGTTTGGTGTAAATGAGGTTACCATTATACAAAACATTATGTTCTTCCTGAGCTTTCTTGAGATTACAAGGATTGTTGTTACCAAGAGCCATTTTGTGTTTCGTATGGTAAATCGGATTAGTTTGGTTTGAAATCATTTTCATTGTTTGACTTGACTGACCCGACTTAACCACTAATTCTTCTAGATGTGCAATCTTGTGTTCTGACTCTACGATTTCGTCCAAAAGTTTATCTTCTTTCTTTGCAAAGTCCTTTTTCAACTCATCCCTTTCTTTTTCAAGATTGGTATAAGCTATTTTTTGTTTTGAAAGTTGGTTTGTTAACTCAGAAATTTCTTGTTTTAAAGAGTTAATGGTTTTTGAGGAACTTATTTCAAGATTAGCAAACTTGTTTTTCCATTCCCTATCTTTAACAAGTAACTTCTTATAACCAATTTCAAGTTCAGACTCGCGTTCTTTGTGAATTTGAAAACTTTTTGCATTTTCCTTGTATCTCTCAAGCTCAGTGGTCAATTTCTCATTCGTGGCCTTAACATCGCGATTGAACTTTTTCACATTCTCGATTTCAATACCACAATTATTTAATAATGATTCAAATAAAGCACGTGTTTCCTCATCATTCTCAGCATGCGGTGAAACGAAGCCTCCATTATGATTCACATCTAGAGTTGTTGAAGGAGTATTGCTATTACTTGGTGTGTCCAGGTATGTATCATAAGTGGGTTCTTGCTTCTCAGAATATTGTTCCTCATGAGGAGACATATCAAATATATCATTATTATGACATGTGTTGAAATTTGATACCTCAGATGGCGCATTGATGTCATAAACAGGAAGTGTGTCAGAATCCGTGTCATAATTAGCTTCCTGAAGATTTGCCATGAATATGCAGTTTGCATCGATATCCTCTCCATCTTCTATGTCATCCATAAGAGCCATAAAATCATTTTCCTCTGCATTCAATTGAAACCCTGCCTTTTCCTTTTGTGCTAACAGCACTGCTTTCTGCAAGTACTCTAGATCTTTCTTCTTCGGCTTAGTAGGACAGTTCCTTGCCATATGACCTACACCTTGGCAGTTGAAACACTTTACTGGATTACCCTGATTCACATTTCCATAATTCCCAACAACTGGAGCTGCCACATTCCTATTCTGATTACTCATTGCCTGATTACCAACATTCTGACCCCTCTGATTTCCAACAAACTGACCATATTGATTCCCCATACTGACCTGCATTCTGATTCCCTGCATACTGACCTGCATTCTGTATATTCTGATTACCCATATTGAATCCAGTAGCATATCCCTACTGATTCCCATAAACTCCAACCATTTGGCCTCCGTTGCCCATATTGAAACTCGGCTGAGCAATCTTCTTGTTGCGAGTGTTCGAGGAAATCCTTTGGTTGTTGTTAGTAGGTGTAGAATAACGTCCTTGGAATGCCTTTGTCAGAAAAGCAAACGCTTGTGTCAAGGCTGCAGTAGCTTCATCATTGTCAGTGAATTCTGGTTCTTGGAATTGTGAGTATTGCTGTTGTGGAATAACATGTTGTTGTGGGTAGAATTGTTGTTGGTAGACAGGTGTTGGTTGTTGAATGTAGGATGGTTGCATGTAGTTGTGAGTTGAAGATGATGATGGTTGTTGTGTGTTTATAAGTAAAGGTGTTGGTGTATTAGCCATTAATGCAAGAGGATCATGCTTTTTAGCTAGTAATTCGGCTCTTACTTCATTAGCTTCATCTTGATTTTTCTTCAAGAAGTCATACAGCTGATCATAAGTTACTTCATGCAAATTCTTTGTCTGATAGACAATAGTGACGTATCTTCCCCATTCTGGTTGCAACTCATTCAGAAAAATGGTGTTGTTAGCAATATTTGTCTGACTGAGGTTGTGTCTTGATAAATCATTCATGATCTTACAGAACCTGTGGTAGTACGTCTCTATGGATTCACCAGGTATCGAAGTAAACTTGCGAAGTTCCTTAAGCAATTGTGTTTCCATTTCCTGTTTCCCGATGTCTGTCCCATACATTAACCTCTTGACTCTTTCCCAGACAGCATGAGCACGTACTTCACTATCAACAGTAGCATAAATGGTTTCAGGTAAACCAAGAACGTAATGAAATGCCTGATCATCAGCTTCAATCTGTTTTCTGTCTTCCACAGTGTATTCAGTCTCATTCTAATCTCTGTAAAATGGTTGCATGGGTGGGGTTCCATTTGGATCTCCAGGGTCTAGTACTTGTATTGGTTTGAAGGGTCCATCCACAATGGATTTGACAAGAAGTGTTCCATTTGTTTTGCTCTTAAGATAGCGCATCATACGACTATCCTACTATGAGTATCCACCCTTTGACAGCATGGGAGTTCGTTTTTCGGCACCGGCTGCATGAATGTCTTGCTGAGTTGCCATTGATAGATGATAAAGTTGATCTTGGATCGATTCAACGAAGTAGGAGTTGTGTTTAGTGTAAGTTGATGCAAGTTGTTATGGTGAAAATTTTGATCTGAAACCTTAAAACCTCAATAACTTCTTCCCGGAGCGTTTTTAGTCAACTCTGATGATCTGTTCTTATGCGTAAACCTTAATCTTATGAGTAGACACTAATCTTATGGTTAACTTGAATCTTACGCGTAACTGATAACTTATGCGTAAACAAAAAGTTAGGCGTAAAGAGAAGTTATGCGTAAACTGAAAGTTTAGGCGTAAACCTTTACTTTATGCGTAAGTTTTTGCCTTAGGTGTAAGCAATTGTTTATGCGTAAGGTTAAAGAACCAAACAAACCTCTCAAACTTGTCCAAGCTTGAAAGATGTCCCGTGTCGAAGTATTCCACTAACTTGTCCAAGCTAGGGAAGTACTGAGTAAAACTTCTGAGTAGGATCTTTTGAGTAGGATCTTTTGAGTAGGATCTTCTGAGTAGGATCTTGTGAGTAGGATCTTCTGAGTAGGATCTTTTGAGTAGGATCTTCTGAGTAGGATCTTTTGAGTAGGATCTTCTGAGTAGGATCTTTTGAGTAGGTTCTTTTGAGTAGGATCTTCTGAGTAGGATCTTTTGAGTAGGATCTTTTGAGTAGGATCTTCTGAGTAGAATCTTTTGAGTAGGAAAAGGGTTTTTTGCTAAACTTTAAGCAAAGGATTACCAACCAGCTAAAAAAAACGATTTTTTTCACCCAAAACTCATTTTCCACTTGTTTCTTTTGATCAAATCTTTCCTAAAACACTTAAAATCACTAAAACTTCAATAAAGACAACAACTTTAACACTAAAACTTGTAAAAATCAAAACTTTTTGAAGAAAAAGTGAATGTATATATGAAAAATACACAACTTTTTAACAAAAACTTGATAAAAACACTCCTAAATCATTGTTAGGCGATTGATACCACTTGTAGGACCTTAAAACTATCAACTTTAACACAAATATAAGCACTAGATGAAGTAAAGATGGTGACTTGTATAGATATATGTGGCGTTAAAATGTAAAGAGAGAATAAGAGATGAAGAGAACTTTTATTAATAAAACACACACAATACACACACAAGCACACACCTCAAATGAGCCTTTGAGGTGTTTAAATAGTTGGTTACATGAGATGCCCTAAAGGCTTTCTATGGGCTTGGGCTTGGACTTGGTTACATGACTAGATAATAAGGCTTATATAACATTGCATATAACATATTAACTTGCCAAGTCCAAAGCCCAACTAACTTAAACTATTACATACGACACAACATTCTAATAATGAGAATGACCATCACTTTCTAATATAATTTTTAATGCTAACAGGCTTTTTTCCCTAGCTTGCTCACCAAGTTTGTGCAAGTATAAATACAATGCCTCTTGTTTTCATTCTTCACATTCTTGATCACAAGCATAACCTAATTCTCTTCTTCTTTCTCCCTTGAGCCTAGAAATCGAACTACACCTTTATAGGGTTCCTACTAGATTTCCTAAGCTCAAACATTTGTGTTTAGTCGATCAACTACACCCTTATAGGGTTCCTATGCGATCTTCTAAAGTCAAACATTGTGTTTGGATTGTTTGTGATCAAGAACCTAGCTTTTCACATTGAAATGTTACTAATACATGTATACAAGAATGGAGATTGATGTGTGCTCACGGTGTGTACAAGTTTTAAAATTTATAAACACGATTACTGGATTAACTATTTAACACATACGAGCAAGTATACTCGTCCGTTTTAGTAAAGGTGGGTAAGTCGAGATCGTCCCAAGGGATTTATAGATCAAAGTATTAGAAAACTAGTTTGTTTAAAAGGGTTGTCAATCCTTTGTTATCGAAAATTCAAATATTCAAGAAACAGTATAACTAAAACATATACTTGTGTAAAATGCCACAATCAATCAATTGGAGTATTCATGTTAAGCATGGTGTAAACTTGTTATGATGCACAACTTATATATGAATGACTAACAATCAATGGTGTTTATCATGTTAAACCATTACTAGAATTCAATCATGTAGTTACCTAAGATAACTAGAATAATAATTCCATTAACACAATGTTCTTTAAAAGCAATTCTTTACTTATGAATTCCTACGAATCCTTTCGGCCTAATTTCGTGATGAAATCTTCTCAAATCCATTTTAAAGAGTAAACATGATGCTCGTCACACACCATATCCCATACTAATTCGTGCACTAACTTTTTGGAATAAAAACATTTAGAAAACCCTTTCGGCCAATATTCCCCAAAGATGTTTTTATCAACAAATTAAGCAAGATTAGATATTATCCCAACAAATTCATAAATTAAGAAGAGTTTTCATGCATTACCTTTTTAAAGAAAAGAATACTCCATGACTAATTACATCATTCACACAAGTATATACCAAATTACTCCATGTCAATTATATTAAAACACAAGTAGTAAACAAAACATTCGTTATATTCAAAGTAACAAGAATTCATTGTAAGAAACAAGGTGTACCTAGCTTGAGAATTACAAGAACTAAAACCGTGGAACTATAGCAACCACACACCTCCAATCGACTACCAAATACAATAAACAACTCCACACACTCAACCAAACTATTGAGACTTTAACTCAAAGCTCCCCTGGAAGTTTTTACTGCTGTAACAACCTTTTGGGTGAGAAATATTAAGATAACTAATTACATCATTCACACAAGTATATACCAAATTACTCCATGTCAATTATATTAAAACACAAGTAGTAAACAAAACATTCGTTATATTCAAAGTAACAAGAATTCATTGTAAGAAACAAGGTGTACCTAGCTTGAGAATTACAAGAACTAAAACCGTGGAACTATAGCAACCACAAGCCTCCAATCGACTACCAAATACAATAAACAACTCCACACACTCAACCAAACTATTGAGACTTTAACTCAAAGCTCCCTTGGAAGTTTTTACTGCTGTAGCAACCTTTTGGGTGAGAAATATTAAGATAGTAATAACTTGGTGTAAGTTATTACTTAGGATTTTTTGGTACACTTTGGTTGCAAAGCCTAAATGTGATTAAATAGCCTCCAATCACTTTATTCTCAAGTAAAAACGTTCCCCAAGAAGTTATTAGTGAGAAATGATCAGCCATCCATGATAATGAGGAGTAAAAACGCCATTAAATGCATTCTTGTAAAAACAGCCACCATCCAACCGATCGGTATTGCATCCAACTGATTGGTTGGTTCTTCAGGTCAATTCCAACCGAATCGGTTGCGGGCTCCAACCGATCGGTTGGATTGAACCTTTATGCAATTCTTGTCTTTTTCTTTATTATTCTTCGTTGCATGCATTCTATTCCACTTTGGTGCTAATTCCTTTAATAGAACTTGATATTATCTTGACATACGAACATAGAAATATTGAATCTATCAAATCCTTGAGTCCTTGTGTGATTCTTCACTCGTTTCCTTCTCGAAAATCTCTAATTGTTCACCTTCACTTCATTTCTTCATCTTTTCATCACTTTTTCCTGTTTTTGGCTACATTTGCTTGTACAAACACTTTTCCACGATTAAGTAACAAAAACGTACAAATATGGCCAAATATGATGAATAAAACTCACCTTAAAACATGTATAATTTACGTGTTATCAAATCCCCCACACTTGAGTTTTGCTCGCCCTCGAGCAAGTCTAGAAGAAAAATAATCTCAATGGCACAATTTATTTATGTTTCCAAAAATCTAACAATCATCAATAAGGTTAATTGTAAAATTTTTTTTAATGCCAAAATTATATGGAGCATTAACAAGTGTAAAGCATGATAACTTAACTAAGCACCTCACGAAGGATAATTTTGAATTCACTCATCACTCAAAGGTAATTTAATTGGTAAACCACTCATTGCTCAGTCATGATTCATGTTTCTTACCATAAGCTTGTACAAGTATCAAAACGACTAAAGAAAACATCAAAGAGGACTTTTATTGGGTTGTAACATGAGGCTTAATGGGTTGTACCTGGCTAATGTTCAAACATCTCATACAAGAATCAAATAGATCACTGGCACGTATTTTTTAGTAAGTAATAACGGATGGTCACTAGATTATACCTTGGATCGCTGGCGCGTCATTTGCATAACGGATGGTCACTATTACATTCTCTAGATCGCTGGCGCGTCATTCCATTACCAAAAATACGGATGGTCACTAAAATTTTCATGCACTTGATTTTTTCAAAAAGCCGAAAAGGGTAGGGATAAGGTATGGGAAATATTTATTTAATTGGTTATAAAAGAAAAACAAAATCAAGTCTAAATCCCATTGTTGCTAGTTACCGATCAAACCTCAAACTCAAAAAATGATTATAGTTACGATCATTCTCCTCCTTTATGAACTTTCACATATTTGATACATCGATTCGCCATAATAATATTCTTCATTCTTTGCTCATTGGCTAACAAAATATCACATAACTTTCTTATTCCATCTCCATACATAGCATAGCACATTGGCTATAATTGTCATCTTATAGTTGCGATGACTTATTCATTTTTTTTTAAAAAACATCACATCTCCCCCACACTTCGCATAAGCAACACCATAAAAATACAAAACTAAAGGTGGTCAATCTTCATCTTTGTTGGAATGGCACATACGAATGATAAAGTGTGTAAAAGTAATAATCATCAAAAACAATCCATCAACCAAGCAACTAGTAACCCACCGTTTAGACTTTGACAAGGGTTTAGGCTAAGGTTTAAAGTGTAAAATATTTTTGTATTTTTCTGGATGTAACAAAAAAAAAAAAAAAAAGATTGGCTCGAAGGTGTAACTAGGGGTATCTAGCATTAAAGATAAATGCTAACAAATGGGTTCCAAATACGAGGATAACTAACCGATGTAGTTAGCAAAAATTATTTTGTAAATGGAAGGCTATTTGGTGTAAATCCTAAGTTGACTCTTATCATTTGAATATGGTTTACCACTCGAAAGTGATTTTAACCGTAATGCATAACAAGTACAAGTTCTAGAATCAACACAATCACCGGCACACTCATAGCAATAATATATAGCATAAGAAATGCTTTATACAAAAAGGCTTAAATCATCACAATTTAAGGTGAATACTATAACATGTACTAGTAAATGTCATCAATTCCGAAATGAATTTGCTCTAATAACTTGATTAAGCTCCAAAAATTTTCAAATACCCTTATTTTTACCATTAAAACAATTTCATTTAAAATTAACTCAAGTGTTCAAACAACTAGATTTTCAAAGGCGAACGAATCCTAGTTACTTGAATTCTCAATAAATCCTAAAAAATTAAAAATAAACCTATTTTTCCTATTTTCTTCCCTCCCCAACACTTAAGTTTTGCATTGTCCTCAATGTAATAAAAATAACTTGAAAGTAAAGGAAATGGGAAAATTTTAGTAAAATAGAAACCACCGGGGTAAGAATACGCGATATGCATATTTGATCACAACTAAGCAAATGAGTTTTCCGACTCCAAATATTGATCAACCATAAGCTTCTGTAATGTCACCCCTGCAAAACCTACAAACATATACCAAACTAAGCAAACAAAAACACAAACAAAAATACTAAAAATAAACCAAATGTTAACACAGTACGTTATTAATCCTAAAAGAAATAGTTATAGGAAGAAATAGAAATTATTCAACACACATAATTATTTTGGAATCAACCCTAAACCACATGACAATTACTCGTCATCATCATAATCCATCTCGGGGTTGATAAATTCATCCTCGCTCTCCTCACTTTCTTCCTCTTCTTCAATTCTACCTTTCTTCTGGCCACCACGAGATGATCCTCCAACATCGAAACTTGTTCCTCCAACATGCGTATCTCCTACATTAGGAACTCTACCATAAGCCGGATACGGTTTGGAAAATGGTGAATAACCAGGATAGGGGTATGGATACAGACCAGGATATGGCTCATAAGGAATTGGGTAGGGAGGAACATTAGGTGGTACATAAAGTGGTACCTCATAGCAATTCTCACGTGCAATGTGTTGGAGCATCGGCATAGAATAATCATAGTTATAGTTTTGTCTCATCAGCATCGAATCTCTCCAAACATCCCTACGCTCTATATCATTCAACTCACTATGCCAATCTCCCCACCTCGAATCAAAACTATCCGGAGCATGTCCATAGATACCTCCCATGTGTGGTGGTGGTGGTTGTTGTTGTGGCATCTCGATGTTAGGCTCAGTCCATTCTCCTAACGTCTTGGTTCTCTTATTCAACGCCTTACCAAAACCTTTATCATCCCAAGTCTCACTCTCCTTTGGCTCCAAACATTTAGCCAACTCTTCATCTACAAAATAACCCAAATTTTTTGCCAAAACGGTCAAATAATGACCTCCACAAATGTCACTCCTTTCCTTGATCCCCGGTACTCTCTAGAAAGATACTCGGCTATAATTCAAGCCGCATTGCCATTATTGTCCTCTTCAAGCAGTTTCATCACCCATAAATCCGGATTGTTACACTTATCATAACCACCCATCCTATGCAAAACTCCCCAAGTAATTAACTTTTGCAAAATCTTCATCAACGGGTTCCTAATTATAGATGCATTCTTCCTAGAGCAACTTGGATCACCAACACGATTCCAATATTCCAAAATACCATCATACCTATGATGAAACCTTGTTAACCCCAAGAAGTGTGTCTCAAACAACCTATGATTTATCTGATCTTGCTCGTACAAACCCAAATAAACCACAAACTGTGGCAAAGTATAAGCATGCTCAATTCTACATAGTCTAAACCAAATGCAAACTTCCCTCATAAGATCATAAACTTTCCTTTCAAAATAGAACGTAGAAAATAATTCTAGACACCACTCACGATAAACATCTTCATATATGCTAAAAGCTCTTTCCCAAGAAAGATCCAAAAATGTACATCCGTCGGATACACATAAGTCATTCTCATCATTTCCCTCAATTGATCCTCACATTCATATTCAGTAAACAAACTCCAATCAATGAGACATGGTGAAGCAACTTTTCTACCTTGAAGCTTAGAAATTCGTTCACAAAAGGCATGATTCTCCTTATTCTTCAAATTTCTGAACTTAAGATTGTCGTTCCTTTCCGCTTGAAGACTGTACGTAACCCTACTCTTTGAATTCCTTAAAAGATATTTTGTAACAATCGGATTAACCTTCACTCCTCTAGAACTCGAACTACCTGCACCTTGACTCTAAAAATTAAAAATTAATGTTAGTATAAGATTATAAGAGCCAATTCTACGCAAATTAGAAGTCAAAAAGTCAAAATGCAAAAATCTTAAAAATGTTAACGAGCCATCCAACCGATCGGTATCCCATCCAATCGATTGGTTGGATTTCATGTCTCATCTAACCGATCGGTTGCCCCTCGCAACCGGTCGATTGGATTTTCTACCAAAATTCCAAAACCTAATTTTTCATTTCCTTTCACTTCCAATCCATTCCTACTACATCCTAACCTGTTTTTGATCATCCATGGTGGTTTCTAATCATCCAAATCATCCCAATAATGATCCATATCATCTCTAAACACTCCCTTAATCAAACCCAAGAACATGCAACAACACTATCTAATCAAACCTTCAAATTAGTGTTCTAATCAACAATGCACTATCCTAACATCACTAATTAACAAGTATAGAACATCTGGAAATCATCAATTGCAAGCAAACATGTTCTAAAATAAAAACCCAATTCAATTCGAATTTTTCAATTAATTAATTATTCCTCAAGACTTAATCAATCAATCTAATTCTTTTTGCAATGACTTCCACTATCAATCACCCACTTATCCTCAAAATATTACATCTTAATTCGCACTATATCAAAAATACCCAAATCTTGACCTAATTCTAATAATCCGAAATAAAACTTGATTAAAGTAAATTGATGATGTTAGTTACTTGTTTTGGAGCCATGGATGATATCCTAACACTCCTGCAACCTCAAACAACCTCTATGTGATCGAATTTCTAGACCCCCAATTTGGTGTGTGTGTGTGGGTGGTTTTCTTGTGATTTTTGAAAAGTTGGGTTTATATATTTAATTCTAACCGTTCAGTTTTTAATCCATCCGTTTTGGATTGAATTTTTGCAAAAGATGAATTTTTCAAAACCTCAACACTTAGTTTACTTGATTCAAGCAACTAATGTGTTTACTTTTAACTAAAACCATTTTTGTATGTAAATTTTCCACCACACTACCAAAATTGGTCTATAACTACTAACTCTTAACAAAAACTAAATACTAAATAACTCAAATAAAACTTAAAACTCAAACTCTTACTAAGACATAAACATAACATAAAACATAAAACCTAAATAGATAGATAGATAGATAGATAGATAGATAGATAGATAGATAGATAGATAGATAGATAGATAGATAGATAGATAGATAGATAGATAGATAGATAGATGGATAGATGGATGGATGGATGGATGGATGGATGGATGGATGGATGGATGGATGGATGGATGGATGGATGGATAGATAGATGGATCGATAGATGGATGGATGGATGGATGGATGGATGGATGGATGGATGGATAGATGGATGGATAGATAGATGGATAGATAGATAGATAGATAGATAGATAGATAGATAGATAGATAGATAGATAGATAGATAGATAGATAGATAGATAGATAGTCTTAACCATAAAACTTAAAATGAAAATGCATAAAAGTAAAATCAAACAAACTAGCACAAGAAGTGCTTTATTCTTGAAACTTGCTCCTCTTGCTCATTTAGCCTTGAAAATATTCATTCCTAAGAATGTCTTCACTTTGGTACTTTCCCGATATCTTCCGATTGTCTTTTGTGTTTTGAACCTCCTTGCAAAGTTTCTTCCGCTTGGGCATACAATATCAAATTTGACATGCCATTCTCCATCTCCTTCTTCTTTCTTGTATTTGCTAGGTCCATCGGGCCCCCACTCCAAATTTTTAAGTGGAACCGGTAATGATCCAAGAAAATCTGTAAGTTTATTAAACACAAAAATATTTTTAAACGGATTAAAGAAAGCCTCCATAGCTAGAGCTCTTCCCATTTCATCCTCAATGTCAAAGACACTAGGTGTCAATGGCCCATACTTTGGCCTTCCCTCTTCATCTCTTCCAACTTCAAGACAACCAAAGTAATCCTCTACTTCTTCATCGATACTATCTCTCTTTCCTCTTCTAGACTTAGGGTAATAAGTATGCTTGAGAATTCCATCATTAATGGTCATGGTTCCATGCCCCATATCTATTATTGCCCCACATATTCTTAAGAAAGGTCTCCCCAACAAAATTGGTAAATCCTTATCAACCGGAATGT
This sequence comes from Artemisia argyi, assembly GCA_030686995.1. Taxonomy (NCBI): domain Eukaryota; kingdom Viridiplantae; phylum Streptophyta; class Magnoliopsida; order Asterales; family Asteraceae; genus Artemisia; species Artemisia argyi. The sequence continues at coordinate 133,808,816 of CM060693.1, read as the reverse complement.
TTAGCACAAGAAAATCACACAAAAATGCTTGGTAGCCAATTTGAACACGTACATTCTTAACTTCTCCCATAGCCTTTGCTTTCGAATTATCCACCATTGTAAGATTTGATTGGTTAGGTTGTGGGTTACAAAGTCCTAACCTTTGGTACAACGGATAAGGCATCACACTAACACTTGACCCCGTGTCGGCCAACGCATACATTGGAGCAGTCCCGTTCACTTTAATTGGTTAGACAAAGTTTACCGGGTCACTCATCTTCTTAGGAAGCCCATTTTCTACTATCCTCTCTCTCTCTCAACTTCATTAAATGTTGTATCTTCCAATCTTGACCTTGCCATCATGACCGAATCCAACTTCTTCCTATAGGTCATGTAATCATTCAAAACCTGAATAACCGGTTTCTTCTCCATGAGTTCATGGATCTTTTCTTCTAAATTCTCCAATATTGCCTCTTTTTGTTCATTTGTTAAAGGTTGGGTAACTTTTGGTGAATTTGGTGGTGTACTAGGTAGTGATGATGCTGATGATGTGGAATTAGTTACTTTTGGGTTGGAGGGTTGGGTAAGTTTGTTTAGTGTTGCTTTCATCCTATTCGCTTTTCCCATCTTACAAACCTCTTCCTTTCATTCCTTTTTCTTTTCCATACCTTCACATAACTCCGTTATCATAACATCCACTTCTTTTTCTTCCTCCAAATCAGTTATATTAATCCTTAACTCACTAAGTGCAAAGTCCACCGTGCACTTGGTAGTCACAAGAAATTCCCTACCAAAAACAACCTCCGGTTCATCAGAATTGCAATAATCAAGAACAACAAAGTCAACCTTAAAAATGTGTCCATGAATGTTCACTTTCACATCCTTAACCTTCTTCCTACCATAATCCTCATAGTCAAGACGAACAAAACCAAGCTTGTCTAAAACATCCTCCGTTTTATAGTTGTCCCCATACTCCATATTAAGTTCCGCATCCCAAGCATTGATCCCCTCCACCGCACAAGGTGTAGAATACCTCATGTGTGGGGCATCATACTTCTTAGAAGGAGCTCTTGTGAAAACAACCACCCTTTTCTTAGGTTCCTTAGGCAAACAAACATCATTCTCCCCAACTATTTCTCCATTTTCCAAATCCGTTTTCGCTTTCTCCAACATACTTTCCAATCTCTCCAAAGAATCGCCCGAATCTTTGAACATATCCTCCAAGTTACTTAAGTACTGATGAGTGTGTAAATACTCATCATTTTTAGTCAAATCTGAACTGCAAAACGATTAAAAAACACTCAAAAACGCACCAAAATACGAAGAAAATCCCAAAGATCGTGTTTTATATGTTTCTGATGCAAAACGAGTGAAAACAAACGAAAAACGAACAAAATTTGCACAATAGGCAGTTTCAGTCCCCCAACTTTCAAAGTTTTACAAAACTAGTCCCTGGTTAGTCATTTCAATGAAAAAAGTCAACCCAAACTCTTTAAAAGTCAAAATAAATCATGAATGGTCTTTGGGTAAAAAGATTTGAAAAAATTACATATTTGGTCCCTACAGTGTAACACCCCCAATTCATGGATGTAGCGGAATTCAAACTGGGTGTTTGTCACAATTCACCATTTCAGGTCATTTCCCAAACTTCAACATTTTACTATTCATAAATCACTATTCATCATTTTACTATTCATCATTTTCGAGGTCAATTTGATATTCTGAGAAACATTTGAGAATTTTACTATTCACTGAACACTATTCATTGCCGGAAAAGTTTTTACTATTCACTTTCATTACTCATTTCATCGTAAATTTAGTTTACGGGTATCAAAATTCGCGTAACCGGATTGGTTTAGGTGCGAATTCATTTCATTAGTACTAAGGACACTGCATACGGACTAGAGATAGTCTGCATATCATCATAACAGCATTTTCATGTTATACCACTCTTAGGATTTTCAAATTTATATATTTGATACATTTAACGTTTTCCTTATAAGTATTTATAATAAACGTTAACACCCGGTTTATAAACACGATGAATATATCTAAATATTCCCACAATGGTCCCGACATATTTTTATATCCATTTTATCATCATGAAAGTTATAATATTCATTTACCCAGTATTTTGGAAATGTATTTTTATTCATAACGTAAGTTTATGAATATTACGACGGTTTTCGTGGAAACTAAACAATAATCACCCGAACATTCAGTACTTGTACCCAACATATTTTTAACATTTTTACAACTTTATTTTTTCCCGAATAACTTCGTTAACATTTATTTCTATCAAACCTGGTACCCCGATTTTAACTAATAACACAAATATACACTAAATCCTACACTAGAATCCTAATTAAATCAAAACTACCCCTACCCCCCCCCCTTGCCCTCTTATGACCGGCCATACAAACACCCCTAGGCCACATGCTTTATTTTTTTTTAACCTTAAGCATTAATATGTATTATTATACATTAAAAGAGTTTTCCTAAATATCTAAAAACATGAAACAACTAAACACTTATCAAATTTTAGATCAAAGTTACTCTTCTTCATCTCTTTCTCTCCAAAACCCACGACCCAACACAAGGATCAAGCTCAAGTGGTGATTTTTCAAAGATCAAAGCATAAAAGTTGTTCATTTTACCTTCCTTATTAAGAGTTTTGAAATATAAACTCAAGAATCACAAGGTTTTGCTTCATTTAATCATCTAACATTTCAAAGTAAGTTACTAAATTTATTTTCATGATTTCATCAAGTATTTACTAGTATCTTATGGTTTTCATGCTTAATTTCATGCACAAGCTAGCTATACCACTTTATCTTTGTAGACTTTTTGAACATACAAACCCTAGATGTTGATTTAGGTGTTCCTTTGTTAAATTAACATGATTAGTAGTGATTAGGAACCCATGGAACCCTAAGAAGGTGTATGGTAGGATTAGTATAGCTTTGTGGTGTTTGCAAGAGATTTGGTTGAAGTAGAAACTAGTTTTGAACATGAAAAATGGATTTGTAACAAGTATATAAACATTCTGTCCCATTTTTGTAAATCCAGGAAAATCAGTAAAGATAAAGGAAACTTTCGTAAAGAGTTTACAACGAAGAAGTTATGATTTTTGCAAGTTTATTGACGAAAAGTATATTTTCTGAAAATACATGCTGTTGGACGTTTTTCGTCGGACAAAAAGAGGCTTTAGACGTAACCCGGAGGAGTCAAGCTTTCCAAAATATATTACTACTTACTAAGACGTAACCGTGGATATAAAGAACAAGTAAAACGGACTTATAACGACAAAGATATTCACGTTTCAATATCGGCAAAACTTATATTATTTTGATAGCTTTTGGACCAAAAATAATACTAGAACTACGTAGTAACTCTAGATTTCTAGAAATAATACCAAGTACCCAAATTCATAACTAATGAAGTATTAGTGATTACAAGTATAGTTTTATCACTACAAGGCGTTATTTCAAGGATTTCAAACCGAGGATTTCAACACTAACATTGATACATACGATATATATATATATATATATATATATATATATATATATATATATATATATATTTCAACTAGTTTTATTTTTATAGTAGCCATATTTTCCTAAGTCTTGGAAAATGTATATTTTTTATAACAACAAGTATTTTTCAAAGAGTAGAGTGGTATAGGAACATGTGCATGGACATTCATAACATCATTTGGTGATCTAAATTATATATATATATATATATATATATATATATATATATATATATATATATATATATATATATATATTTCAACTAGTTTTATTTTTATAGTAGCCATATTTTCCTAAGTCTTGGAAAATGTATATTTTTTATAACAACAAGTATTTTTCAAAGAGTAGAGTGGTATAGGAACATGTGCATGGACATTCATAACATCATTTGGTGATCTAAATTAGATCGTTCATCATTCATATTAGGTTGAGGCAGCTAACCGTTCATTGTTGTTCATTTCACTTCATCACAGTATCATCAGTTTAAGGTGAGTTTTCATAGCCCCGTATACATTTTATGATTGTTTTCAAATCCCACGGGAGAGAATACATTGCACCATTTTACTACGAGCCCAAGTATCAAAACTTATGTACATTGCTTAAGTAGCTTGTCTGCCTTGTGATAAGTCCCCTATTATCATCATGAACCGTTAATTTGCCTATTTAGCGAGAGTGAGTGGATAGATCTATTGAGGGTGACGTCTCCATCCGTGGTAGTATTTACCAACAGTAAGCGGATGCATTTCATGTCTGTTACATTTTAGTGTTTTGGCAGAACATTCAGGAGGGGCATACATTTCATCAGTCTAGCTTCGGTGTCATGAGCTTAAGGTCTATTGTACTATTTTACGTAACTTTTGTCATGCACTTATACTTGTGGTGGCCGTACAACATTACATTTCATAAACCTATGATTATTCACCAACTTTATGTTGACCGTTTTCGCAATGTATTTTCAGGTAACTAATGGCATTATCATATCATATGCATGGAGTCACATTAGGGTGTGCCTGGGATGACGCACTACATTATGGATTTTTCATGCACTTGTATTTTATCGTTTGATCGTACCAGACTTATTTCCTTAAACTTGTCCATACTTTGGGACCTATATTTTGTAACACTGGATGTTTTTAAATAAATCAAACGATGTGTTTTCCAAACGACACTTTAGGTCGTTCAATATATCCTTGTTATGGTGCTATGACAGTTACACCCCCAGGCATTCCATTCCGCTGCAAGTCAGGTAAATTGGGGGTGTGACAGATTGGTACCAGAGCCAAGGTTATAGCGAACTAGGATGCATCATGATAGGGTTTATGATGTATACGATCCCTAGACTATAACCACATTATCATAGCATCTCATCATTTCATCATAACTGCATGTTCATTGTTTTAGGTGATTCCATTATATGAGTTATTTATTTTATTTCACCTTGATTATCACAGAACCATGTCTGCAGACCCGAACGTTGTCGTACTTTACTCTATCACAGACTCCGATGTTGAAGGCTCTATGTCTTCCACTGCCTTTTCACCACCACCCATTCCTCTTGTACCTGTGTTGCCACTCTCGGCATCAGGTGAGGAAACCGAGCCTTTTGAGGAGGATGAGACTGCTCCTACTCCTCATGTTTCCCCTATTGCACCACCTGAGATTACCCGTGCACCCACTGACACATCATCCTCTGCTACCACTATTCCATCATAACCTAGACTCATGTTTCCCCGTAGGAAGACGACTATAGGTCCTAGTAAGAGAGTTTGCCCTGGTACATCTACCTTTAAGATCCCTGCTATTCCTATGTTACCCACACCACCACCAGCCATACCCGCTACTACATCCATATCTACTTCACTGTTGCCGCTTAGGAAGCGTGCGAGGTTTACTACACCAGCTTCACCTACTACAGAGTCAGAACCACCACCAGTATACCAAGTAGGTGAGAGTTCGAGAGCAGCTGCTGCTAGGGAGCCTATAGATATTACATTAGAGGATCAGTTAGGGGCTCAGCAGGAGCAGGTTGATAGTTTGGGTTATAGGGTTGATGAGGATATCACTACTCGACTTGAGGCGGTTGAGGAGCAGGTCGAGGGATTGATTTTAGGCAGAGTTAGTATCGACGTGTCGTATCATGGACTTGAGGCACGGCAGGAGGGACATCGGGAGCTGATTGATCAGCTTAGGGATGAGCTACCGGAGATACGGGATAGAGCTCAGACTACACAGGAGGCTCAGGGAGAGCAGACACACCAGTTGGCAGTAGCACAGGAGAGGTTGGCTATGATGGAGGGTAGAGATGCTGCTCTTCAGCTTCGAGTTCAGCATTTAGAGGAGATTGCAGTTATGATGGACAGGGAGATTCGTCATCTGAGGAGTGCACCTGGAGCATCTGGAGCTCCTGGACCATCTAGAGCACCTGGAGGAGCCTAGACATAGACTAGTATTGTATTAGCTTTTACTATTTTCCTAGGCCCAAGGTGTATATCAAGTGCGACTCTACTATGTTGGGAATGTTGTGCTATATATATATATATATATATCGGTCCATGTAGGCCGAAATTTTCATGTATTATATTCATGTGTTGTCGATTATTATTTGCCAGAAGTATGGCGCCAAAGAAAGCAAAGGCTACATCAGAAACACCCGCTATGACTCAAGCCGCTATCTGCAAGTTGGTCAGGGATAGTATAGCAGAAGCTCTGGAGACTGAGAGAGCTGAGGTTGCTGCTAGGGCTGCTGAGGTTCCACCTAATACTGAGGTGGTTCAACCCACTACTAGGCGTGAATGTACTTGGAAGGATTTCAAGATTAGTGATCCCGTCAAGTATAAGGGCACTGAGGGAGCAGTTGCTTTGATCCGCTGGTTTGAAAAGACTGAGAATGTATTTCTCATGTGCGGTTGCCAGGAGGTTAACAAGGTAAAATTTGCTACTGGCATGCTTCTTGATGAAGCTATGTCTCGGTGGAATTCTTATGCTTAGCCTATTGGTATGGAGAATGCCTACAAGCTCACTTGGGATCAATTCAAGAAGCTGATGACTAAGAAGTTTTGCCCTCGTACTGAGGTGCAAAAGTTGGAAACCGAATTCTATGAGCTGGTAACAAAAGGTGATGACATTGAGACTTATATCAGGAAGTTTCAGGAGTTGGCTGCAATATGTCCAACTATGGTTCCTGACGATGAGAAAAAGATGGAGAATTTTACTGGTGGACTACCCGAAAGCATCCGAGGGGATGTGATGTCTTTCGACCCACAATCAATCGAAGAGGCTATTCGTATAACTCAGAAACTTATGGTCCAAGTGTTAAAAGGAAAGTCTGCTGCAAACAACAACAATAACCGTTCAAACAATACCAACTACAACAACACTCGAAACAACAACAACTATAACAATAACCGAAACCGCAACTACCCCAATAACCAAAACAATAACAACAAGAGGAGGTTTGATAATAACCAAGGTGGAAATGCTATCCAACCAGCACCTAAGAGACAGGAAGTGGCAAAGGCCTATGCTGCAGGACCAACAGAGGGAAAAGGATATGCTGGAAAACTACCCAAGTGTAATAAGTGTCAGACTCATCACAACCCTGGGAATTGTCCTAGAGCTTGTGAGAACTGTGGAAAAGTCGGTCATTCGACTAGGGAATGCAAAGCTCCACGAGGGATAATTAATCAGAACCAACCAGGAGCATGTTATGGTTGTGGAGAGTTGGGTCATTTCAAGAACAATTGCCCAAAGAGGAAGGATCAAGGAGCTGGAAATCAGGGAGGAGTAGCTCGAGGAAGGGCTTATGTTATGGGAGGAGAAGATGCCCAAGAGGACCCGAATGTTGTTGCGGGTACGTTCCTCGTTAATAATCGTTATGCATCCATTTTATTTGATTTAGGAGCGGATAGAAGTTTTGTTTCTATTGCATTTGCACCTTTACTTAACATAGAACCAACTACCTTAGACATTCCTTATATCGTCAAATTAGCCGATGGGTCTTTAGTTAACACCAACACCATTATCCGTGGTTGCACCATCAATTTCCTAAATCACCCATTCAATATAGACCTTATGCCCGTAGAACTTGGAAGTTTTGACGTTGTTATCGGTATGGATTGGTTGTCTCGACATCGTGCAAGAATCATTTGTGATGAAAAAGTTGTTCATCTTTCTTATGGAGGTGAAACTTTAGTTGTTCGCGGAGAGCGAAGTGGAACTAGACTCAGTATCATATCATGCATTAAAATCGAGAAGTACATAAAGAAGGGTTGTTATGCATTCTTGGCTCACATCACGGAGAAGAAGTCGGATGAGAAACGACTTGAAGATGTGCCTATTGTTAAGGAATTTCCAGAAGTTTTTCTGGAAGAATTGCCAGGACTTCCGCCTACACGTCAGGTTGAGTTTCAAATTGAGTTGGTGCCAGGAGCTGCACCAATTGCACGAGCACCATATAGACTTGCACCTTCTGAGATGCAAGAATTGTCTAACCAATTACAAGAACTTCTAGACAAAGGATTCATTAGACCGAGTTCCTCGCCTTGGGGAGCACCGGTTTTGTTTGTGAAGAAGAAGGATGGATCTTTCAGAATGTGCATAGACTATCGTGAGCTGAACAAGTTAACGGTGAAGAATCGTTATCCACTCCCTAGGATTGATGACTTGTTCGATCAGCTACAAGGTTCCTGTTTTTATTCCAAGATTGATTTAAGATCAGGCTACCATCAACTCAGAGTTCGGGAAGAAGATATCCCAAAGACGGCATTCAGAACACGTTATGGTCATTATGAGTTTCAAGTGATGCCTTTTGGATTAACGAATGCACCTGCCGTATTCATGGATCTCATGAACAGAGTGTGCAAACCATATCTTGATAAGTATGTGATTGTATTCATTGACGATATCCTGATTTATTCCAAGAGTAAGAAAGAGCATGAAGCACACCTCAGAACAATATTGGAACTACTCAAGAAGGAGCAATTGTATGCCAAATTTTCAAAGTGTGACTTTTGGATACAAAGAGTTCAATTTCTTGGCCATGTCATTGATAGCCAAGGATTACAAGTCGACCCAGCAAAGATCGAGGCAGTAAAGGATTGGGCTACGCCCAAGTCTCCTACAGAAATTCGTCAATTCTTAGGACTTGCAGGATATTACAGAAGGTTTATTGAAGGGTTTTCTAAGATAGCGAAGTCGCTGACTAAGCTGACACAAAAGAATCAAAAGTACGAGTGGGGAGAGAAACAAGAATCTGCATTTCAGTTATTGAAGCAGAAGCTTTGTAGTGCACCGATTTTGTCACTACCAGAAGGTATTGAGAACTTTGTGATATATTGCGATGCTTCGCATAAAGGACTTGGAGCTGTGCTAATGCAAAATGAGAAGGTGATAGCTTATGCATCTAGACAGCTTAAGACACACGAGAAGAATTACACTACACACGACTTGGAGTTGGGTGCTGTTGTTTTTGCACTCAAGATTTGGAGACACTACCTTTATGGTACTAAATGTGTAGTTTTTACCGACCACAAGAGCTTACAGCATATACTTGATCAGAAGGAACTTAACATGAGACAACGTCGTTGGCTAGAATTGTTGAGTGATTACGATTGTGAGATCCGATATCACCCAGGAAAAGCGAATGTTGTAGCAGATGCACTTAGCCAAAAAGAACGACTCAAACCTTTGAGGGTTAGGTCGTTGGAAATGACTATTATTTCGCCATTACCATCAAAAATTCTAGAAGGTCAGATTGAGGCTCTCAAGGAGGAAAATCGACCACAGGAGAAACTTTATGGTATGCCCGAGAACAAAAATGGCTTTGTGAAGAGAGCAGATGGAGTGTTATGCTTCAAGGACCGAAGTTGGATACCACTCTATGGTGGAGTACGAGAATTGATTTTGCATGAATCACACAAGTCGAAGTACTCTATTCACCCGGGTTCTGACAAGATGTATCAGGATCTCAAAAAGCTGTATTGGTGGCCGAACTTGAAAGCAGAAATAGCTACGTACGTCAGCAAATGCCTTACTTGTGCTAAAGTGAAAGTCGAGTACCAGAAACCGTCAGGACTACTTCAACAACCAGAAATTCCACAATGGAAGTGGGAGCATATTACAATGGACTTTGTTACTAAACTACCCAAGACGTCAGGAGGTTACGATGCTATTTGGGTAATTGTCGATCGTCTTACTAAATCAGCCCATTTCATACCCATTAGAGAGACTTATTCCATGGAACAGCTTGCCAGACTTTATGTCAAGGAAATAGTCTCGAGACATGGAGCACCAATTTCCATTATTTCTGACAGAGATAGTCGCTTTACTTCAAACTTTTAGAGGTCATTACACGATTCTTTTGGATCCAAGTTAGACATGAGCACTGCTTACCATCCTCAGACTGATGGTCAGAGTGAGAGAACAATTCAGACACTGGAGGACATGCTGAGGGCGTGTGTGATTGACTTTGGGAATGGTTGGGCTAACCATTTGCCATTAATCGAGTTCTCTTATAACAACAGTTACCATTCAAGTATTAAAGCAACACCAATTGAGGCACTTTATGGTCGAAAGTGTCGTTCCCCGGTTTGTTGGGCAGAAGTTGGAGAGGTACAATGCACAGGTCCAGAGATGGTACGAGAAACAACAGAAAATATAATCCAGATTCGAGAAAGGCTTGAAACAGCTAGAAGCCGACAGAAGAGTTATGCAGATGTTAGACGCAAACCATTGGAATTCCAGGTTGGAGACAAGGTCATGTTGAAAGTCTCGCCTTGGAGGAACCAGTTGAAATCATGGACCGAGAGGTCAAACAGTTGAAGCAGAGTCGAATTCCGATCGTTAAGGTTCGCTGGAATTCTCGAAGAGGACCCGAGTTTACTCGGGAACGAGAAGACCAGATGCAACGCAAGTATCCACACCTTTTCACCAAACCTATTACCGAGACCAACACTAGCTGAATTCAGGGACTGAATTCCTTTTTGGGTGGGCGACTGTCACAACTCACCATTTCAGGTCATTTCCCAAACTTTGATATTTTACTATTCATAAATCACTATTCATCAAAACACTATTCATCGTTTTACTATTCATCATTTTCGAGGTCAATTTGATATTCTGAGAAACATTTGAGAATTTTATTATTCACTGAACACTATTCATTGCCGGAAAAGTTTTCACTATTCACTTTCATTACTCATTTCATCATAAATTTAGTTTACGGGTATCAAAATTTGCGTAACCGGATTGGTTTAGGTGCGAATTCATTTCATTAGTACTAAGGACACTGCATACGGACTAGAGACAGTCTGCATATCATCATAACAGCATTTTCATGTTATACCACTCTTAGGATTTTCAAATTTATATATTTGATACATTTAACGTTTTCCTTATAAGTATTTATAATAAACATTAACACCCGGTCTATAAACACGACGAATATATCTAAATATTCCCACAATGGTCCCGACATATTTTTGTATCCATTTTATCATCATAAAAGTTATAATATTCAATTACCCAGTATTTTGGAAATTTATTTTTATTCATAACGTAAGTTTATAAATATTACGACGGTTTTCGTGGAAACTAAACAATAATCACCCGAACATTCAGTACTTGTACCCAACATATTTTTAACATTTTTACAACTTTATTTTATCCTTAATAACTTCGTTAACATTTATTTCTATCAAACCTGGTACCCGATTTTAACTAATAACACAAATATACACTAAATCCTACACTAGAATCCTAATTAAATCAAAACTACCCCTACCCCCCCCCCCCTTGCCCTCTTATGACCGGCCATACAAACACCCCTAGGCCACATGCTTTATTTTTTTTTAACCTTAAGCATTAATATGTATTATTATACATTAAAAGAGTTTTCCTAAATATCTAAAAACATGAAACAACTAAACACTTATCAAATTTTAGATCAAAGTTACTCTTCTTCATCTCTTTCTCTCCAAAACCCACGACCCAACACAAGGATCAAGCTCAAGTGGTGATTTTTCAAAGATCAAAGCATAAAAGTTGTTCATTTTACCTTCCTTATTAAGAGTTTTGAAATATAAACTCAAGAATCACAAGGTTTTGCTTCATTTAATCATCTAACATTTCAAAGTAAGTTACTAAATTTATTTTCATGATTTCATCAAGTATTTACTAGTATCTTATGGTTTTCATGCTTAATTTCATGCACAAGCTAGCTATACCATTTTATCTTTGTAGATTTTTTGGACATACAAACCCTAGATGTTGATTTAGGTGTTCCTTTGTTAAATTAACATGATTAGTAGTGATTAGGAACCCATGGCACCCTAAGAAGGTGTATGGTAGGATTAGTATAGCTTTGTGGTGTTTGCAAGAGATTTGGTTGAAGTAGAAACTAGTTTTGAACATGAAAAATGGATTTGTAACAAGTATATAAACATTCTGTCCCATTTTTGTAAATCCAAGAAAATAGTAAACATAATGGAAACTTTGGCAAAATTTTTAGAAAATACTTTCAAAAACGAATCCGTAGGCGAAAGAACGGATTAAAAAGAGTTTATAACGAAGAAGTTATAATTTTTGCAAGTTTATTGACGAAAAGTATATTTTCTGAAAATACATGCTGTTGGACGTTTTTCGTCGGACAAAAAGAGGCTTTAGCCGTAACCCGGAGGAGTCAAGCTTTCCAAACTATATTACTACTTACTAAGACGTAACCGTGGATATAAAGAACAAGTAAAACGGACTTATAACGACAAAGATATTCACGTTTCAATATCGACAAAACTTATATTATTTTGACAGCTTTTGGACCAAAAATAATACTAGAACTACGTAGTAACTCTAGATTTCTAGAAATAATACCAAGTACCCAAATTCATAACTAATGAAGTATTAGTGATTACAAGTATAGTTTTATCACTACAAGGAGTTATTTCAAGGATTTCAAACCGAGGATTTCAACACTAACATTGATATATACGATATATATATATATATATATATATATATATATATATATATATATATTTCAACTAGTTTTATTTTTCTAGTAGCCATATTTTCCTAAGTCTTGGAAAATGTATATTTTTGATAACAACAAGTATTTTTTAAAGAGTAGAGTGGTATAGGAACATGTGCATGGACATTCATAACATCATTTGGTGATCTAAATTAGATCGTTCATCATTCATATTAGGTTGAGGCAGCTAATCGTTCATTGTTGTTCATTTCACTTCATCACAGTATCATCAGTTTAAGGTGAGTTTTCATAGCCCCGTATACATTTTATGATTTTTTCAAATCCCACGGGGGAGAATACATTGCACCATTTTAGTACGAGCCCAAGTATCAAAACTTATGTACATTGCTTAAGTAGCTTGTCTGCCTTGTGATAAGTCCCCTATTATCATCATGAACCGTTAATTTGCCTATTTAGCGAGAGTGAGTGGATAGATCTATTGAGGGTGATGTCTCCATCCGTGGTAGTATTTACCAACAGTAAGCAGATGCATTTCATGTCTGTTACATTTGAGTGTTTTGGCAGAACAGTCAGGAGGGGCATACATTTCATCAGTCTAGCTTCGGTGTCATGAGCTTAAGGTCTATTGTACTATTTTACGTAACTTTTGTCATGCACTTATACTTGTGGTGGCCGTACAACATTACATTTCATAAACCTATGATTATTCACCAACTTTATGTTGACCGTTTTCGCAATGTATTTTCAGGTAACTAATGGCATTATCATATCATATGCATGGAGTCACATTAGGGTGTGCCTGGGATGACGCACTACATTATGGATTTTTCATGCACTTGTATTTTATCGTTTGATCGTACCAGACTTATTTCCTTAAACTTGTCCAGATTTTGGGACCTATGTTTTGTAACACTGGATGTTTTTAAATAAATCAAACGATGTGTTTTCCAAACGACACTTTAGGTTGTTCAATATATCCTTGTTATGGTGCTATGACAATTACACCCCTAGGTATTCCATTCCGCTGCAAGTCAGGTAAATTGGGGGTGTGACAGTGTTACTCGACGGCACAATAGTCACAATAATAGAAAACGAACTCCAATTGAGTCGTTTTAAAAGATTTATCATTCAAATTGTATAAATATCAGAGATTACAAAAATGAGGTCCCAAATGGTTCCATGTTTACAATTTACATTAAATGAGTTTTTGAATGATAATAAAATTTATAGCCCTCTTGAGTATCCGTGCCCTTTTGTGCCATCCTTGATCATCATGAACCTGAAATACATGCTTGAGAGGTCAACACAAAGGTTGAGTGATATTCATAGAGTTTGTTTAATGGTTGAACACAATATGTTGGTAGTGTGAGTTATAGGCTCACACCAATGGTTGGAAAACAAAACAGTTATTATCATTACTAAGCTTATGACACCAAAACGTTAACGTGTACCAATATCGATCGGCAGATTTATCCCGGTAGGTACTTTGCTGTCATACCCATGTCTCAAATATTAATGCATTTGTATGAACTTACTCAATACAAATGGGATTCGTCAATCCCATAGGCCTATTCACAATATTCGCGCTCACTATTACTAGTGATTAAATGGTTCATAATAAGGGATCTTGGTTTGGCAAGGATGTTACTTAGTGATAATAAAACATAGTCGAATAGCATACAGTAGAAAGCATTGTGTTCGAGTAGAAAAATAATAGCATGTATCCCCCCCATGGGTTTGTAAAACAGTTAAACAATAGAAAGTGGGGCTACGAACTCACCTTGAGTTGGATGATGTATAATGAGAATGATGGATATGCCGTAAGAACTTCTACGAGCAACCTATAATAATTGTTGCAACTTAGGTTTGGAATAATGTCTAAGAATATGAAGAATTGCCTATATATGTCTTGCATTAAGTCCATGATGTGGTACAAAGTGTAGTGTAAGTCTTTGAAAAGAAATGGTTCATGAAACATGTATAGTTTATATATCGTTTACTACCGTTTGGGCCGACATAATTCAGAAGTCATGTAGTAAACGTTCGAGGAGCCAGGACACTTTAATTCGTAAATCCACAACTCAACTCGACGGCTTACATAATGAACTCCTCACATGAGGCTCCCTACTATTGTAGTAGTTGATAAAATATTTATATATAAGTTTTGATCCGAAAAGTTACATGTCCAATATTTGAATAAACTTAGGAAAGTTTATCTTTACATGAAGATTGTTATTAGGGTAAGTTTCTTAAGTCTTGTATGACAATTTCTTGTAATATCTCATGGTTCTTTTAGATGAAGTAGATCCAAATTGTATGTTTAAGTTATCGCCAACTCTTTGGTTCATGTTTTCGCCTAAGTAAGTTTATATGGTCATTTAGTCATGGCCTTGCCATGACCTTTGGTCATTGTTCCATGGTCTTGAGACTCAACCTTGGCTCTAGCCATGGTTGTGGTCTTGAATCTAGGTAATAAGACCTCTTGGTCTTATTAAAACATAAGCATTATTTAGTGACTTATATATATGTAAATAGCTGTTAAGAAACTGAGAAAAATCTCATTCCTTATTGGTTTTCTGGAGACGTGCTCCTGAGTTTTTGAAGAAAACGTGATTCCGGACAACTTTCGTGTTTTAACTTTTTCATGAAAGACCAGAAGGGCCTCTTTTTGCGTGTTTAAGGTTCTGTCACAGAAACTATTTTGGCAGTTTTGCCGCAAAGTTTTGGTAACTTCAAATCGTCAAAACTTTTGACTCGTATACTCGTTTTAGGTGGTTCAAATTGCTATGGTTTCCTTGTTAAGTCCTCTACTACAATATGTAATGATCCAATATCATAATTTTTCCATTTTGATCAGATTACACCAATAAAGTCACTATTTTACTTGTTTAAATGACTTATCTTAACAATCATTTATAATAACTTGTTTTACTCATTTTTATACATCATGGACATGATAACAAGACATAATATAGTATGAATGATATGTAAATAATATGATAATGATATTTAATCAAGGGAGTGTATTAGAGTTGGCTTACAACTTTGGCTTTCTACAAAGAAAGGTAAGTAGCATGTAAGGAAAAGGACTTTGATAGACTTTAGCTTCAACCCACTTCACTTCATGCAATCTTTCTACTCTTGTATTCTTGAAAGAGAGATGATGAAAGTTGAGGTGACTTGAGTGGATTCAAACTCAAGAGAAATCACCAAAGTTCTAAAGATTGGAAGTAGTTTTAATGAATCAAAACCAAACTAGAGTTTCTATGTTGATAGCTCTTGATTCTTGCATGAAACTTGGAAGAAGATCAAGCAAAGGAGATGGTGTTTGTGTGTGTGGAAGTGGCGTACAAAGAGGAGGAGGGGAGGCTTTATATGCCTTTGAGGAGGTTACAAATTTGACTTGTCAACACTTGCTCTCCAAGTGTTAACACATGTATGCAATCTAAGGCTTTAAGCATAAGATTAAGACACATGGTGATGACTCCCACCCCCCCCCCCTAGGGCGGTTTGGAATACTTGGGGAGAAAGGGTTGGCTTTTGATGATAATATCCTAGCTTATGTAGTAAGTTTTGACTCCGTGAAATGCTAACCGTAAATGGTTAAGCCACGAAACGTAAAACCGGGTATCGTAAAAATATGAAACTTGGAAGAATGGTTAAACTTGTCAAAATATTCCATAATAAAATATAAAATGAGTGGTAGATTCCATTGGGGTGCTAAAACCCTGCTAAAACTGGAAACACGGGTCTAAAACGCGTAATACGTAAAACGTACGAATATTGTGTAAAATTGAGAAAAGTAAAATGTTACTTTTCTAATATGATAATAATGATTTAAAAAGACTTATAATGTCTAGACTGGACTCAGTCTAGTGTCGGTTGGTATTTAATGTCTTTTAGACATAAAATCGTAAGCCAAAAAATCAAGGAATGACTTATAAAATCAAGGAATGATTTTGGTCAAAGGAGGAGGAAAAATATGTTGACTTTTTCCAAAAATGTGAAAACTCAAATTGTCTTAGAAACGCGGTGCAGGTATAGGCTAAGGTTACGGCTGAGTAAAAACGCTTAAAACTGAAAATTCCAGTTTTTCACGGCCAAGGCTTATTTTGGTCATGTTTTTCTCAGTCATGATTAATTCTCAAATAAATCATGAGTGTACAAAACATTTTTCTGATGCGGGGTCACTTAACGCGATCGAGTTTCGTTGTGCGTAGAATTTTTGAATGACGTTTTACCTTAAAACGTGTAATTCCTTATTAACTTTCACGAAAATGATCTGATGAGTGTCAAACTTTTAATTTTCCATGGAAATGATTTATCACTCGAGGCCAAGAAACAAAAATCAAATTTCGGGAAAATTTCGGAAAAAATGAATAGTAAAAGCGAATAGTGAAAATTTTCGGGAATAGTAATTAACCTGAAAATGTGAATTGTTACATACAGTTTGAAATTTGGCAAAAATGGTCCCTGGGGTTTTAAATATTGGAAAATTACAATTATGGTCCCTGGATTATTAAAACGTGGCAGGAATTACCCTTGGAATGTTTTGGAGGATGTGCAATTCTAAACCCCCTAATTTTCAGCTTAGTGCAAAAATGGTCCCTATGGTTTTCACTACTATAAACAAACGGATCCCATTTTTATTTTTTAACCAAATCCACTACAACCCAAAACCATCACCCAAGCCCAATTCCACTATCTAGCCCAATCCAAATCCCACTTCCTAACCCAGTAGTAAAACAAACGCACCCCACCACTAATACAAAACAACTCACATTTTATTTTACCCTAGGTCAAACGATCCCTTCTTCTCCCCCACTCCCTCCTTTACCCAGTTAAACCACCTCCCCATTACACGCCAAACAAATCACGATCTTCCCCCCATCCTCTCACGTGATACCAAAACTATCACGGGTATCCACTCCAGGTCACCCTCCACTCACACCTTCTCCAAGGTCTC
The DNA here is from genome assembly GCA_030686995.1 of Artemisia argyi. Classification (NCBI taxonomy): domain Eukaryota; kingdom Viridiplantae; phylum Streptophyta; class Magnoliopsida; order Asterales; family Asteraceae; genus Artemisia; species Artemisia argyi. Next base: position 133,791,349 of record CM060693.1, on the reverse strand, counting down.
ACAAACCGTACCTACCCACTTCAACATTGGGTGCCAAAAAATTGAATCAAGGGATGGTATTATTGTGGTTTTAATCCAATGGCTGAGGGTTGTCCAAGATGCATCGTGAGCTGTTTTCACTCACTAAAGAAACACATCAGAAACAGACAAGCATGAAAGGGAGAAGACCTTTTATTTATATTTAGTGGTATAAATAGGAATGATGTTGTAGCCTTAAAAGGCAGTTAGATTTTTAGGGTTTAGCTAATAGAAGTAATGTAGAAGTAATGTTTTAGTTAAATTAGTCTTTAAATTTCTGTGTTGTAATTCACCTCTCAAATTAATAAAAGATTTTTAGTTTCAAATCGCTTTTCTAAATTTCTATTTTAGCTTATTTGACTCTTTGCTTTTGCAAACTGCTTTTTCAACTTATTTCTGTGCTTAATTTCTGTGAAATTGTGCTTTTTATTTCCTTATTTAGTTTATGGAACTGTTGTGTTTTGGATTTAGTGGAAGTTAGTAGTATCAAATGGTTAGTTGTAGCAATGATCAAGTAGGATTCAGAACTGGATTTTGGAGTTAGTGGAAGTTAGTAGTATCGAATGGTTAGTTGTAGCTTTGAAATGGATTTTTATGCTTGTTTGTGGCTTAATTTTGAGCCTGAAAAGTCCTTCCCCCATTAGGCCTGCTAACATGTTTTACCTTTTCCTGCATCAACCATTTTGACCCATTTCGTCAACTGCACATCAGCAGTTAACTTGACCCAACAGCCCTCAAACAGTGATTTTTAACGAGTTCGTTTCTTGATGAATTTCCTTGAAAGTTAGTTTGTAGCTTCCTTGCAAGCTTGTCAACAAGCTTATATTTTTATTTGAACTTTTGTGATTTTTTTTAGTAGCATATTTTGGCCACCTAAGTCACCCCTTTAACTGTTTTGGCCACTGTTACCTGCTGTCCAAACGTGCCCACATCAGCTTCCCTACAAGCTTGATATAAGCTCAAAATTGGCCCAAACTTGCTCGACTTGCTCTCTGGTAGATAACCCTCAGGTTTGTGAGATTATTGGTCCCTTTTGCTCATTTGTAATAGCTTATTTTTGGCCTTAAATTAGACCCCTTGGGCTGCTGTTTCTTCAGCATAAAACCCCATTTTGCCTTTGCTTTTTTTTGTGTTTAACTTATTATCCTTGCCTGCTTTGTATGGCCTTTAGCTTATTTAGGATCACCTTAGTTGCCTTTAGTTAGTTTCACCCTTAGTATAGCTTATTAAGAGATTTATAGTAGCTTATTAGTTGCCTTAGTATAACTTAGTTTAAACTGCTTATTGTTTTTTCTTATTCTGTGCTTATTGTTGATTTTCAAAAAAATGTTGTAGTTATAAAATAATATTGGTTTCATTAGTATATCCAGTTTGTTAAATAAAATTTTAAAAAAAATGTTTTCAAAAAAAGGGTGAGACCAGGTTCGAACCTGGGTCTCCTCCTTCACCAAACAGACCTCACATACAAACCCCCCCTTCCAACTGTGCTACTAGTTATTTGTTGATTGTAATAGATTAGTTTAACCTTTATAGTTGTTTGTGCTTTGTTTAAATTACTCCTCAGCTTTTAGTCTGCTTATTTTCTGCTTAATACAACTGCTTATTTCATGCTCTTATTTTTCTTAGGTTTATTTTAGGCAAATTTAGTTTTCATAAAAAATTCAGAATTTTTAGGAGTAGTTTAGTATTTTTAATATTTAATTTAGTTTATTTGGGAATTAATTCATTAAAAATATATAAAAGTCAAAAAAACATTTTTCTTTTTTTCCAAAAAATTTTCTTTCATCATTAGAATCGTAGAAAAAATAATTGTACACCCGTAGGACTAGTGTAGCTTTAAATTCATTTTTTAATTCGCGCACTCGTGTTTTTCTTTAATTAAATTCCGCGTTTTTAAAATTAGATTACGTTTAAGGTTCCCTAGCTTCCTAATTTTCATTCCCGTAGAATTCTAAATAGTTTTTAAGTTTTATTTGTCGTTACTTGTTTGATTTGCATTTTTATTGCTTTTATTTTATTTTTCGTAAGTTATTTGCAATTTAGCGTAATTCGACAATTCCAAATAATCAAAACCATTCCTTACAAGCATTTTAATCTTCAAATCTCACACGATATTGCCCATTCACACCTCGTTGGGACACGACCTGGGTAATCACTTACCCGGTATCACATATATATATATTGTATTCACGAGTTTTCGCAAGTCTTCCTTTTCCTAAAGGTTGATTCGTGAATTCCACTCACGTCTACTTTGTATACTTTTGATACGCACTCAAAAATGCACTATCAAAATGGCGCCGCTGCCGGGGAGGTTGTGTTGCGACAATATCGTTATGATTTCAACGATTAGTGACTTGTAGAACCTTCGTCAAGAAGTTATCGTTTTCAAAAACTTATAAAACACAAAAATATTTTCCTTTTCTTTTGTATATATATTTATCATATAAAAAAAATATACAAAAAGATTTTCCGGTTTTCTTTGTTTAAATAAAAAATAAGCATAAAACACACCACCGAGAACCAGGGCAGAACATCTACCAACTGGGGGTGTCAACATTAATAAGTTCCCAAACAAAAGATTAAAACTTGCCATTGTATCCTTGTGAATTGGTGTACCTTTTTCAAAGAAGCCATTTACATTGTGATTCTTGGTTTAAGTTCACAATTGTCTTTTTGAGTTGGTCTCGTTTTAATTGATGTGTTTTTCGAAAAACACAAAAATATTTTTCCTTACCCTCTATCCGATTGATTCTACCTTCTTATACCCCTCTCATGTATAATTCTTATGGCGTCTCTCGGCTACACGTGTTTTCACTGTAAAAGCCCGATTGAGAATGGCTATCGTTGTTTCCGGTGTATTTGTGAGAAGTGTGGAAATAATTGTAGTAACAAATTTTGTACCACGTGCAATTTGTTCATAATTCCAAATTCTCTCGATGATTCACCGAATTCTTCCAACTACCCATAACTGCCTGAGATATGTGCTATTAATGACAAACCAACAAGAATTGATCCTAACCTTTCAGGATTTACGGTTAAAGGTTTGTCAAGCAAACGTACAGATCATAGAGCAGTGACTGAAAAGAACGACTTGCCAAATCTTCACGTTTATCAAGAACAAAAACAAGAGACCATAACGGAAGTGGTGGAAATTCCTAGCTCTCAGAGCACACCACTTGTCCCACCTCTAACTTTTATTCCTTGTGTCGGTTGTGGTGAACCGCTTTTTGGTTTGCCATGTCGTTGGTGTACATGTGAACGATGTAGTAAGGATATTCAAAACGGAAGTTGTTTGTTTTGTGGTTCGAGTAATTCATTCGCTTACGATTCTAATCTGAGCTTTTGCAATGGGTCGCAAAACAATTTCATTTCATATGAGCATAATCCGTGTTATCAAACTTGCAATGCCGAATCGTTTCAAAATGCACCAACTTCACAACAATACGGTTGTGAGTATTGTGGAGGTCCGCATTTTAGCACCGACTGTCAAACTAGGAATATTTTTCCTTGTGACAACAATTATCACGACCAACCTCCTCAATACCAAACTTTTGAAACACAACCTCAGCCATTTCCTCAAGAACTATTGCAAAATGTTTTAAATACTTTAAAAGATCTTAAGGATTTGGTTAACAAACCTGCTCCGGAAGAACCTCGTCCGAAATCTTACAATGAAATACTAGCTGAAGATGTAGAAGAAGCAGCTAGACTAAGATTTCGAATGCGTGAAACTATCATCTACGATGACGATGACGATGACGATGACGATGACGATAGTGATGATGAAGATACCCTTGATATTCATCAAGGCTCATCAAATTCATCAGTTGTAGTTCCTTCCATGAAAGATCAGTCTGTTGTTATCACACCCGAAGTTCACACTCATTCTCTAAACATGGGGGATGAGCATCTTAGCACTGTTCCTGAAAAAGAATCGGACGAATTCATAAAGTCTAGTGCTGAGAACCTTGTCCCAGTCCCAGGAGAGTCACAGGGAACTTTGGATCATATGTGTGATTTACTTTCCCCTCTTGAGTGTTCGAACGATCATTTTGAGACTTTCTCAGATTTTAATGATGATTGTACATCTCATGGAGACATCGAGTATGTTGAGGCATCAGTTCCACATTCTGATGCTGATCATCTTCTTGAGGAGTTCGCCGATGAACTCACTCACATCAATCCACTTCCAACGGGGAGTAACGATGCTCTCATTGACTTTGAAGCCGATCTAGGAGAAATCGAAAGTCTCTTATATCATGATCAGTCACTCACTTCTTATCCCAACAGTCCAATAGAGAATGATAATCAATTTGTTCCCGAAACATTTAATACGACTCTCACCAATCCTTTGTTTGAATTCGAATCTGAATTCATTTTGATTTCTGATAATCCAATCTTTGGTACTCAGATTGAGGATTGTGATGAGTCTACTCCGGAACATGAGTTCACAGATTTACATCTTGTTCTTGATTCTCTTAGCGAGGAGTTCTCCGGGGAACTCACTCATATCATATCTCCACCGGAGTATGATAACTTCCATTTTGATCATGACACACCCGGGATATGTCTTGATCATGTGAGCTTAAATGATGAGATTCATAATCTAGAAATTATGGATTCTCCTATGGGTGATGATGAGTTAGTCATGATTTTCATCATGAGTTTCTTTCTTTTCTTCACCTATCCCGTGACGTCCTCTCTTCTTCACTCCTTCGGGACTGAAGACACTATCTTTGACCCCGGCATTTCCATGTATCATTCATTTGAACCAGGGTCTGTATATCTCATCGGTGTGGAACTTTCACGTGCTTCAAATGTTTGTCCAAACATCTTGAATGAAAGTCCGATGGAGATTGTCTCTTCCACATCATGCTTCCCCAAGAACCAATGAATTCGGGGTCGAGTCAAGCTAGCGACTCGGTAAACAAAAACAGTAGCATGCTTATAGGGTTTTCACCCTAAGTGTGGGGGAATTACCCTTGCTGTGGTTACCAGTAAAGTGGAAAAAAAATGGTGTTTCCACATTTAGCTTGTAATGTTGCCCTTTTATGTTCAAAGAGTCGGCATAATAGCCGGGACTTTGAATATTGAGGACAATATTCATTCTAAGTGTGGGGGTATTTCGCTATTCTAGCGAATTTTATCACATTTTACTATCTAATACCCCCGTTTTTGGCAAAAATTTTAAAAATTTTTCACTAAAGTTTCAAAATTTTTTGTGGTTATCAGTCCGCCATGTCTGAACGACTAAAGGATTGGCTAATCCAGGAGCAAACGGCTCTTGGTAAAGATAGCTCAAACCCGTTGATGGCTTGCAATTTGCCCAAAATTGTATGGTTCCTCAACTCCCCATATCCTCAAAAGCAAATGAGTTGGCTAGCCCGCAAGATTATGGCTTATGGTAAAGGTAGTGGAAAAACCATAATTGGTAATCAACTCACCAAGATGTTGACTGTTCCATCAAGAGTTGGCTAGTCCAGGAGCAAACGGCTTCTGGTAAAGACAAATCAAAACCGTTGAAAGCTGGTGGTTTGCTAAAAATCACATGGTCATCGGATGGACCATAACTCTTACTTGAACCCAAAACATCCGGCTACTCCAGAAGTGATGGCTTTTGGTAAAGAGACTTCAAATCCATTAATTTTTCTCAAAAAGATTGCTAGGGACTAGCAATAGTTTAGTGTGGGGGACTGATGAGTGTGTAAATACTCATCATTTTTAGTCAAATCTGAACTGCAAAACGATTAAAAAACACTCAAAAATGCACCAAAATACGAAGAAAATCCCAAATATCGTGTTTTATATGTTTCTGATGCAAAACGAGTGAAAACAAACGAAAAATGAACAAAATTTGCATAATAGGCAGTTTCAGTCCCCCAACTTTTAAAGTTTTACAAAACTAGTCCCTGGTTAGTCATTTCAATGAAAAAAGTCAACCCAAACTCTTTAAAAGTCAAAATAAATCATGAATGGTCTTTGGGTAAAAAGATTTGAGAAAATTACACATTTGGTCCCTACAGTTTGAAATTTGGCAAAAATGGTCCCTGGGATTTTAAATATTGGAAAATTACAATTATGGTCCCTGGATTATTGAAATGTGGCAGGAATTACCCTTGGAATGTTTTGGAGGATGTGCAATTCTGAACCACCTAAACAAACGGATCCCATTTTTATTTCTTAACCAAATCCACTACAACCCAAAACCATCACCCAAGCCCAATTCCACTATCTAGCCCAATCCAAATCCCACTTCCTAACCCAGTAGTAAAACAAACGCACCCCACCACTAATACAAAACAACTCACGTTTTATTTTATCCTAGGTCAAACGATCCCTTCTTCTCCCCCACTCCCTCCTTTACCCAGTTAAACCACCTCCCCATTACACGCCAAATAAATCACCATCTTCCCCCCATCCTCTCACGTGATACCAAAACTATCACGGGTATCCACTCCAGGTCACCCTCCACTCACACCTTCTCCAAGGTCTCACAAACCGTACCTACCCACTTCAACATTGGGCGCCAAAAAATTGAATCAAGGGATGGTATTATTGTGGTTTTAATCCAATGGCTGAGGGTTGTCCAAGATGCATCGTGAGCTGTTTTCACTCACTAAAGAAACACATCAGAAACAGACAAGCATGAAAGGGAGAAGACCTTTTATTTATATTTAGTGGTATAAATAGGAATGATGTTGTAGCCTTAAAAGGCAGTTAGATTTTTAGGGTTTAGCTAATAGAAGTAATGTAGAAGTAATGTTTTAGTTAAATTAGTCTTTAAATTTCTGTGTTGTAATTCACCTCTCAAATTAATAAAAGATTTTTAGTTTCAAATCGCCTTTCTAAATTTCTATTTTAGCTTATTTGACTCTTTGCTTTTGCAAACTGCTTTTTCAACTTATTTCTGTGCTTAATTTCTGTGAAATTGTGCTTTTTATTTCCTTATTTAGTTTATGGAATTGTTGTGTTTTGGATTTAGTGGAAGTTAGTAGTATCGAATGGTTAGTTGTAGCAATGATCAAGCAGGATTCAGAATTGGATTTTGGAGTTAGTGGAAGTTAGTAGTATCGAATGGTTAGTTGTAGCTTTGAAATGGATTTTTATGCTTGTTTGTGGCTTAATTTTGAGCCTGCAAAGTCCTTCCCCCATTAGGCCTGCTAACATGTTTTACCTTTTCCTGCATCAACCATTTTGACCCATTTCGTCAACTGTACATCAGCAGTTAACTTGACCCAACAGCCCTCAAACAGTGATTTTTAACGAGTTCGTTTCTTGATGAATTTCCTTGAAAGTTAGTTTGTAGCTTCCTTGCAAGCTTGTCAACAAGCTTATATTTTTATTTGAACTTTTGTGATTTTTTTTAGTAGCATATTTTGGCCACCTAAGTCACCCCTTTAACTGTTTTGGCCACTGTTGCCTGTTGTCCAAACGTGCCCACATCAGCTTCCCTACAAGCTTGATATAAGCTCAAAATTGGCCCAAACTTGCTCGACTTGCTCTCTGGTAGATAACCCTCAGGTTTGTGAGATTATTGGTCCCTTTTGCTCATTTGTAAGAGCTTATTTTTGGCCTTAAATTAGGCCCCTTGGGCTGCTGTTTCTTCAGCATAAAACCCCATTTTGCCTTTGCTTTTTTTTGTGTTTAACTTATTATCCTTGCTTGCTTTTTATGCCCTTTAGCTTATTTAGGATCACCTTAGTTGCCTTTAGTTAGTTTCACCCTTAGTATAGCTTATTAAGAGATTTATAGTAGCTTATTAGTTGCCTTAGTATAACTTAGTTTAAACTGCTTATTGTTTTTACTTACTCTGTGCTTATTGTTGATTTTCAAAAAAATGTTGTAGTTATAAAATAGTTTTGTTTTCATTAGTATATCCAGTTTGTTAAATAAAATTTAAAAAAAACTGTTTTCAAAAAAAGGGTGAGACCAGGTTCGAACCTGGGTCTCCTCCTTCACCAAACAGACCTCAGATACAAACCCCCCCCCCCCCCCCCCCTTCCAACTGTGCTACTAGTTATTTGTTGATTGTAATAGATTAGTTTAACCTTTATAGTTGTTTGTGCTTTGTTTAAATTACTCCTCTGCTTTTAGTCTGCTTAATACAACTGCTTATTTCATGCTCTTATTTTTCTTAGGTTTATTTTAGGCAAATTTAGTTTTCATAAAAAATTCAGAATTTTTAGTAGTAGTTTAGTATTTTTAATATTTAATTTAGTTTATTTGGGAATTAATTCATTAAACAATATATAAAAGTCAAAAAAACATTTTTCTTTTTTCCAAAAAATTTTCTTTCATCATTAGAATCGTAGAAAAAATAATTGTACACCCGTAGGACTAGTATAGCTTTAAATTCATTGTTTAATTCACGCCCTCGCGTTTTTCTTTAATTAAATTTCGCGTTTTTAAAATTAGATTACGTTTAAGGTTCCCTAGTTTCCTAATTTTCATTCCCGTAGAATTCTAAATAGTTTTTAAGTTTTATTTGTCGTTACTTGTTTGATTTGCATTTTTATTGCTTTTATTTTATTTTTCGTAAGTTATTTGCAATTTAGCGTAATTCGACAATTCCAAATAATCAAAACCATTCCTTACAAGCATTTTAATCTTCAAATCTCACACGATATTGCCCATTCACACCTCGTTGGGACACGACCCGGGTAATCACTTACCCGGTATCACATATATATATTGTATTCACGAGTTTTCGCAAGTCTTCCTTTTCCTAAAGGTTGATTCGTGAATTCCACTCACGTCTACTTTGTATACTTTTGATACGCACTCAAAAACGCACTATCAAGTACTCCGAAATTTGACTTAAACTCTCCATTTCACTAAAGCAAATTGCTAACTATGACATAACCATCAACAAAATAACCAAATCATTAGCATTAGGGTTAGTCATAATCAAAATAAACTTAAAATAAACAATACCTAATAAATTAACAAACCAAAGCTATAAAACCACAAAAACAACTCAAAATAAAAATTACAAAAAATTAAATCCGAGGCAAGAAACCGTTCGGTTTTACGTCCAACCGGTCGGTTGGATCAAACACAAAAACTAACCGGATCGGTTACGGGCCGTAACCAATCGGTTGGTTTGAACCTTCTTTTTTTTACTATTAAAAGTTTATATATAAAAAAAAACTTTTATTCTAATGTTTTACTTAAACTTAAACTATATTTATTATATTATTAAATCTTAATTAAAAACTTAAAAGGAAACTTAATTATTAAAAACTTTAAAAACTTTTCATTATCCTAAACTTAAAACTTCTAATTAAAACTCATTAACTTAATTAACCACTTATTTAAAACATTAAATACTAATCATAAACCTAATTAAAACTTCTAATTAATGAAAATTAACTAAAACAATTAAAACTAATCATAACCAAATTTAATTAATATTAAATAACTAGTAATTAAAACAATAAACATAAAATAAAAAACTAAAAAAAACTAAAAAAACTATATATTTTTACCGAGCCTTCCAACCGTTCGGTTGGAAATCCAATCGATCGGTTGGTTTGAACAACCTTTTTTTTTTTTTTTTTTTTTTTTTTTTTTTTTTTTTTTTACTTCTTAACTTTTACCAAATCGAGTTTTTATAAAAAACAAACTGAAAAACTAAGAAATCTAATTAAATCTAATTAAATCCCCGGCAACGACGCCAAAAACTTGATGTGTGCTCACGGTGTGTACAAGTTTTAAAATTTATAAACACGATTACCGGATTAACTATTTGACACATACGAGCAAGAATACTCGTCCGTTTTAGTAAAGGTGGGTAAGTCGAGATCGTCCCAAGGGATTTATAGATCAAAGTATTAGAAAACTAGTTTGTTTAAAAGGGTTGTCAATCCTTTGCTATCGAAAATTCAAATATTCAAGAAATAGTATAACTAAAACATATACTTGTGTAAAATGCCGCAATCAATCAATTGGAGTATTTATGTTAAGCCTGGTGTAAACTTGTTATGATGCACAACTTTTATATGAATGACTAACAATCAATGGTGTTCATCATGTTAAACCATCACTAGAAGTCAATCATCTAGTCACTTCCTTTTGGCCTAAGATAACTAGAATAATAATTCCATTAACACAATGTTGTTTAAAAGCAATTCTTTACTTATGAATTCCTATGAATCCTTTCGGCCTAATTTCGTGATAAAATCTTCTCAAATCCATTTTAAAGAGTAAACATGATTGGCTCAGAACAGTCAACCTAAATTGACCAAAGAATGGTCAACAAGGTCAAACTGCCTAGAATCAATCTCCGCGGAATACAGGGTTTCTCCGGGTCGTTATGTCCGGACGAGGGGTGAATGGTTATCAAACGGATTTGTGATCGGGTGAATTTGGACAGGAAAAGGGGTTTGAGATTGGTTAAACTAAGGAATCTACAAGGAAATAGCTTAAATAAGCTATATTAACAAGGCTGGAAATTTAGAAAAACCAGAAACGTTTAAAACCTAAAAACGTGTACGTTCAGATTAAATTTACGCGAACGTATAAAATAAAAAGTAAATTATGAAATCTGAAAACCCCCAGGGGGTGAAAATGACTGTTTTACAAACCTAAGGATAAAAGAAAATTTTTAGAAAATTAAAATGAATTTTTACACTAATTAATTATTTAATATTAATTAAATACTATTTAATACTAATTATTTATATTTAAATAACTTAAATACAATATAATATTATTTTAATACTAGAAAAATAAAAATAAAATTTCTAAAATTATAAAATAACTAAAAACTAATTTTAAAACTAAAAATATGTCTTTTTGTCTTTTTGTGATTTTTCTATTAATTAATTACTAATTAAACATTAATTACCTAATTAAACTAATTAGAATTATTAAAAATACTAAAAAGGCTTAGAAAATTAAGAAAATTTTTATAAAACTAATTAACCATCACAGGAAACCTAAAAAATTATAAAAAGTTTGTTTTATGAGTTTTTACACTATTTTACTAATTATTATTCTCAATATTAATTAATATCTAATTAAACTAATTAAATTATAAAAATTAGAAGATGAATAGTAATAATTCTAGAAAAATTCCTAAAAATGTTTTATAACATATAAAAGCTTGGAAAACTATAAAAACTAGGTCTTACTTAATAAAAACTAATTTTGCTATTTAAAACTTAAATATTAATTAATTACTAATAAAACTAATATTAAATCTAATAAATACCAAATGATAATATAAAAATCTGATAAAATTACTAAAAATACTTTAAGGTAAAAGGTAATTAATAAAAATAAAAAATACAAGGTGCTTAACAAAAATCTAAAAAGGAAAATTAAAAAGATAAATAAAACTAAATAGAAACTATCACTAATAATTAATATTTGATTTTCTGGATTTTTCTTTTGGAATACTATTTTATACCTAAAAACAACTAACTTTTACAAAAACAACTTTCTTGGAAACAAAAAATAAGCACTGTGAGTGATTATTTGCACAACAGTTGACTTTACTTGACCAAGGAAATAAGCTCAAATGGGCTTATGTGGGGCCCACCAGGGTAGAAACTGATTCAATTAAGTGTGTTGGACAAGTTTAAGCAAGAAATTAGCAACTAAACCTCTTGGATAAGCCAATAAGCAAGAAATAAGCACTTAGAATCTTATTTGGATACTGAAAATGGGACAAACTTGAGAGGTGATTTCAAGTGGGTCCCAGTGAGATTAAGCTCAAACTTTTGCTCAAAACTTGAAAAGGGCCAGGAGGGGAGTTCAAAGAACCAAAGTTGTGGTTGTGGGGCCCACTGTGGCGGCCAGAAACCACCACCAAAGATGGTGGTGTGGGAGTGGTGCTGCTGCAGCAGGGGTATACCCTCCCCTGCAGCTGACTTTGCAGGTGTGTGGACCCCACAGAAAAAAATGGCAAAAATCAAAGGAAGGTGGGAACTTGAAGACTAGCTGGGGGGTTACTAATCCTAAAAGTTTCAAGGTCTGAAACTTAACACAAAATTCAGAACAATTCACCTAAAAAATGGGTTTTCAGACTCACATGCAATTTTGACTTTTTAATAAAACATGCAACTTTGACTTTCTTGGATTTCTAATGAACCTAATTGACTAAATAAGTTGTATGAAGCAAATTTGAAACTATTACAAGCTATATTAACAAGTTTTAAAGCTATTGTGAGGATTTGGCTTCCTAACCTTCAAACAGTGGATCTGTGAAGAGATCATGAGATGAATTTGACTTTTACTCAAATAAGTACTGAGTTTTAGGCTTGAAATAACCTAATTGGGTCAAATATAACTTGTAACAAATACAAACAACCAATGAAACTCACTTTGGCTCAGTGAGATTCACTGAACCAAACACCCCCTCAAAGGCAGTTTACTCTAACTTATCTAAGATTAGTCCTTAAAATACCTTACTAATGATCTAACTAACTTATTAAACTATATATAAAGCTAATTGAACTGTAAAATGCAACTACTAATAATAATAAAACATAAATGCAAAAATCAAGCTTGTGACTTACAAGTGGTATTTGGCTGAGAATCTAGTAACCACTGAACCAAATTCACTACCCTAAGCCTCCCATGAGGCTCTAATACCAAATACAATCCAGAATGCACCTTGCTCAGCTCTCTTCTTACTCTTTCTTTATTTGTGAATTTCTCATGATTTTTAGTGATTTTTGATATATTAAACTACAACTTGCTTCAGTGATTTCCAAGCTTATAAAAGCTTATGAATTACTTAAGTGGACTAGAATAAGCAGTAAACTACCAATTTTAATCAAGGTTTTAGTAAAAATGGAAAATTCAAGGTTTAAAAGCAATAATGAAACTTGACTGAATAATCTTTGAACTTTGATTAATAAGAAACTTAAAATTACAATAAGGAAACTCAGAATACACTTGGGAAATTAAAATTAAAACATGAAAAACTAATATTAACTACAACGACATTAAAATCAAACTAAGAACTACATTATCTAACTACTGCTTCTTCTTTCCTTTTTTCTTGACATAAATAGAACCTGGAGTGCTTCTCTTTCATTCCCACCATTTTTCTAAGCCATTGGATGAGCTTAATTCAATCTTGGCCCTCCAATTCTTTTTGGCGGGAAAAGTAAGTTTTGGCAGTTAGGGGTTTGAGTGTAAGTTTCTTGGAGCAATTAATGCTTCTTGGAGGGTTGTGGTTTGGAAGGGGGACAAGGTGTGGGCTTGCTGAGGTGGAGGAGGGGGGATGGAGTGTATCAGGGGAGTAGCAGGGTTCAAGTGGGTGAAGGAGGTGGAGGTCAAAAGGATGTTTGACTTGGGGTTTATTATAAAATGGGGGGTTAAGGTTTGTATGTTGGGCCTAGTTTGGTGTTTGGGCTTGGGGTAGGCTAGGGTGTGGGCTGGATTAGGGAAAGGGTGGATCAGGTTTGAGTTTTTGGGTGGATTTGGTTTGTATAAATATCAAGGGTCCATTTGGTTAAAGAATAAAACACAAGGACCAATACTGTAATTCCCTGAAATTAAAGGGCTGATTTTTTTATGTTCAAAAAGTTGCTCAAAGGTCCAAACTTCCCGCATATGATAATCCAAGGATAAATTTTGATATTTTCCAAAATTACAAACCCCAAGGACCAAAATTGTCATTTTTGAAAACTTGAGGGGCCTGTTTTGCCATTTCATGAAAATTTTTCATCCAAGGACCATAATTGATATTTATGATTTCCCAAAGTCCAATGATGATTTTTCTTTCAAAAATATCCCACCAGGGACCAATTTTGCCAAAATTTGAAACTCCAGGGACTAAATTGCAAATTTCCAAAACTTTTGAGGTTTTTCACCAAAGGACTAAATATGACAACTTATGATTTTGAAAGGACCTTTGGTGATTATTTTCCATATTTTGAATGACCAGGGACTAGTTTTGACATTTTATGAAAGTTGGAGGACTGAAACTGCCAATTTTGCAAACTTTGTACATTTTTCATCTGTTTTTGCTCATTTTGCATCTAAAACATATAAAACACAATTTTGAAATATTTTCAGTATTTTGATGCATTTCTGAGTGTTTTTGTATGTTTTGCAGTTCAGATTTGACCAAAAATGATGAGTGTTTGAGCACTCATCAATCCCCCACACTAAACTATTGCTAGTCCCTAGCAATAACTGTTTTGAAAACTTAATGGATTTTAATCTCTTTACCAAAAGCCATCACTTCTGGAGTAGCCAGATGTATCGATTCAAGTAAGAACTATGGTCCACCTGATGACCATGTGATTTTGAGCAAACCACCAGCTGTCAACGGATTTGATTAGTCTTTACCAAAAGCCGTTTGCTTCTGGACTAGCCAACTCTTGATAGACAAAGTCAACATCTTGGTGAGCTGATTACCAATTATGGTTTTTCCACTACCTTTACCACAAGCCATAATCTTATGAGCTAGCCAACTCATTCACTTTTTAGGATATGGCGAGTTTAGATACCATACAATTTTGGGCAAATTGCAAGCCATCAACGGATTTGATATATCTTTACCAAGAGCCGTTTGCTCCTGTATTAGCCAATCCTTTTGTCATTTAGACATGGCGGACTGATAACCACAAAAAATTTGAACTTTAGTGAAAAAAAATTTTAAAATTTTTGAGATTTTGGCCAAAAACAGGGGTACTAGATAGTAAAATGTGATAAAATTCGCTAGAATACCCCCCCCCCCCCCCACACACACTTAGAATGAATATTGTCCTCAATATTCAAAGTCCCGGCTATTATGCCGACTCGTTGAACGTAAAAGGGCAACATTACAAACTAAATATGGAAATACCATTTTGTTTTTCACTTTATTTGTAACCACAGTAGGGGTAACTCCCCCACACTTAGGGTGAAAACCCTTAGTACATGGTACTGTTTATGTTTACCGAGTCGCTAGCTTGACTCGACCCCGAATTCATTGGTTCTTGGGGAAGCATGATGTGGAAGAAACAATCTCAATCGGACTTTCATTCAACATGTTTGGACAAACATTTGAAGCACGTGAAAGTTCCACACCGATGAGATAAGTACCCGGCCTTAAATAGTATAAACTATAAGCGGTGATGCCGGGGTCAAAGATAATGTCTTCATTCCCGAAGGAGTGAAGAATAGGAGAAGTCACCTTATAGGTGAAGAAAACCATGATGAAAATCATGACAAGATCTTCTTCCTCGAGATCAGGCTCATTTGCCTGAATTTGGATTTCAAGGGTTAAGCTCAAAAACATCCTAGGAGGGAGGGTGGGAATTTGTAAATTCTCATGATTGAGTGCATCTCCCCCCGGGCTATCATACTCCGGAGGAGTCATGATATGATGAGTGAGTTCACCGGAGAACTCCTCATGAAGAGAATTATTCAGAAGATGTGAATCTGTGAATTCATGTTCCGATATAAACTCATCACTATCCTCGTTCTGAGCACCAAAGATTGGGTTATCAGAAATCAAAGGGAATTCATATTTGAATTCAAATAGAGGATTGGTGAGAGTAGTATTGAATGATTCGGGAACAAAGTGATTATCATTTGCTATTGGACTGCTGGGATAAGAACTGAGTGGTGGATCATGATATAGGAGACTTTCAATTTCTCCCAGATCGGCTTCAAAGTCGAGGAGACCATCATCACTTTCCAGTGAAAGTGGATTGATGTGAGTAAGTTCATCGGTGAACTCCTCAAGAAGAGGATCAGCATCAGACTGTGGGAGTGATGCCTCAATATACTCAATGTCTCCATGCGATGTACAATCATCATTAAAATCTGAGAAAGTCTCAAAATGATCGTTTGAACACTCAAGAGGGGAAGGTAAATCACACACATGATCCAAAGTTCCCTGTGACTCTCTCGGGATTGGGACAAGGTTCTCAACACTAGACTTTATGAATTCGTCCGATTCCTTATTAGGAACAGTGCTAAGATGCTCATCCCCCATGTTTAGAGAGTGAGTGTGAACTTCGGGTGTGATAGCAGTTGTTTGAGATGGAATCTCAACTGCTGGGATATCAACTGATGAATCTTTATAGAATTGAAGGATATCAAGTGTATCTTCATCATCACTGTCATCAGGAATAAAACGGAACAAAGAGCTAGATTTGGCTGCTTTTTCTTTTGCAATTGATTCCCTAATAGATTTTTCATAGGCATCTAGGGAATTTACTTTAGTAGCCTGCTCTTCAGCCAGCAATTCTTCCATGGATTTCTCATGTGTATATTTTTGAGCAAAATCGTTAACTAAATCCTTAAGTTCATCAACAATTTTCATCATATTTTGCATTTCTGGAAGAAGTGCCTGACTCAATTGGGACTGTAGAGGTTGGTCATAATATGATGTGTCAAGATTGTTACAGGGAATTGGATTCCCTGTTTGACAATCTGAGCTGAAGTGTGGACCTCCACAGTAATCACAACAGTAAAACTGATGTGGCTGTGAGTCATATGTGTTGTAGTCATAATTGTTATCAGGAACCTGCTCATAGACAAGCGTGTTTCCTGATTGACAATCAGAACTTTAGTGTGAACCACCACAGTACTCACAACAGTTAAACTGTTGAGTCTGGTTTGGTAAATCGTATGGATATTGGTCATTCTCAAAATTCTGAGTGTTACCAGAAAATTGTTCGTAGACAAACGTGTTTCCGGTTTGACACTCAAATCATTGATGAGGACCTCCACAATATTCACACGAATATGTCAGTATCTCATGATGTGGTGGCTGGTAGAATGTATCAGATGTGTCATGGTAAGGATAGGGAGCTTGGTTATAGACAGACCCATCTCCTGATTCTACCATACTACAGCTGGGACAATTCCTACCATTATGAGGACCACCACACCATTGACATCCACAATGGTGTGGATACGACATAGGCAAGAATCAAAGGTTTATAGAGGGTAATAAATGGAGAATCAAAAGGGTAGGAGGGTGAGGAAGGATATTTTTGGTGTTTTTGGAAAACATTTTATACAAACGATAAAGAAAATGTTTTTGTGTTTTTTGTGTTCGTTGAAAATTGATTTTAAAATGTTTTCGAGAACAGTTTTGTTTTTATATGAAAATAAGAAGATAATATGAACAAGGGTGGTAAATATACAATAGATGTATATCCCGATTCACTAATACGCAAAACCGTTTAGAATAGCCCGCACACCTCCCCGGCAGCGGCACTAAATTTTGATTGGCTCAGAACAGTCAACCTAAATTGACCAAAGATTGGTCAACAAGGTCAAACTGCCTAGAATCAATCTCCGCGGAATACAGGGTTTCCCCGGGTTGTTATGTCCCGACGAGGTGTGAATGGTTATCAAACGGATTTGTGATCAGGTGAATTTAGACAGGAAAAGGGGTTTGAGATTGGTTAAACTAAGGAATCTACAAGGAAATAGCTTAAATAAGCTATATTAACAAGGCTGGAAATTTAGAAAAACCAGAAACGTTTAAAACCTAAAAACGTGTACGTTCAGATTAAATTTACGCGAACGTACAAAATAAAAAGTGAATTATGAAATCTGAAAACCCCCAGGGGGTGAAAATGGATTTTTTACAAACCTAAGGATAAAAGAAAATTTTTAGAAAATTAAAATGAATTTTTACACTAATTAATTATTTAATATTAATTAAATACGATTTAATACTAATTATTTATATTTAAATAACTTAAATACAATATAATATTATTTTAATACTAGAAAAATAAAAATAAAATTTCTAAAATTATAAAATAACTAAAAACTAATTTTAAAACTAAAAATATGTCTTTTTGTCTTTTTGTGATTTTTCTATTAATTAATTACTAATTAAACATTAATTACCTAATTAAACTAATTAGAATGATTAAAAATACTAAAAAGGCTTAGAAAATTAAGAAAATTTTTATAAAACTAATTAACCATCACAGGAATCCTAAAAAATTATAAAAAGTTTGTTTTATGAGTTTTTACACTATTTTACTAATTATTATTCTCAATATTAATTAATATCTAATTAAACTAATTAAATTATAAAAATTACAATATGAACAGTAATAATTCTAGAAAAATTCCTAAAAATGTTTTATAACATATAAAAGCTAGAAAAAATATAAAAACTAGGTCTTACTTAATAAAAACTAATTTTGCTATTTAAAACTTAAATATTAATTAATTACTAATAAAACTAATATTAAATCTAATAAATACCAAATGATAATATAAAAATCTGATAAAATTACTAAAAATACTTTAAGGTAAAAGGTAATTAATAAAAATAAAAAATACAAGGTGCTTAACAAAAATCTAAAAAGGAAAATTAAAAAGATAAATAAAATTAAATAGAAACTATCACTTATAATTAATATTTGATATTCTGGATTTTTCTTTTGGAATACTATTTTATACCTAAAAACAACTAACTTTTACAAAAACAACTTTCTTGGAAATCAAAAATAAGCACTGTGAGTGCTTATTTGCACCACAGTTGACTTTATTTGACCAAGTAAGGAAATAAGCTCAAATGGGCTTATGTGGGGTCCACCAAGGTGGAAACTGATTCAATTAAGTGTGTTGGACATGTTTAAGCAAGAAATTAGCAACTAAGCCTCTTGAATAAGCCAATAAGCAAGAAATAAGCACTTAGAATCTTATTTGGACACTAAAAATGGGACAAACTTGAGAGGTGATTTCAAGTGGGTCCCAGTGAGATTAAGCTCAAACTTTTGCTCAAAACTTGAAAAGGGCCAGGAGGGGGGTTCAAAGAACCAAAGTTGTGGTTGTGAGGCCCACTGTGGTGGTGATGAGGCGAAAAATGATCCGTTTTTAGGGGGTCATTTAAGCCCGAATCCGAATTTATTTGATCAAATATTGCCCTAAATCGTTCCTTTTGTGATTTTAGGTGTTTGGAGAGTGAATTCTGGAAAAGAAGCCATTTTGGACGTTTTTGGAGCATAAAAGTGAAGAAAACGGCAAAGTATCAAATTTCCATGCTGAAGATACAAGGTGACGGCGTCAAGAGTAATATCTTGACGGCGTCAGACATGAAGATTAAAATACCGAAGGTGGTGACGGCATCAAACGCCTTCATGACGGCGTCAAAGTGGCAAGAATAAAATACCGTGGTCGGTGACGGCGTCACATAGGCCGTCATAAGTAGATCAAGGCCGTCCGAGGAAGTATATGGCGGCGAGGTGACGGCGTCACAAGTAACTCTTGACTCCGTCAGCCTACTTTTCCTATATATAGTTTTCTAGTTTTTTCATTAAAAGGAGAGAAGTTTTGGTGAAACCCTAAAGACGAATTTGGTGCCTCTTTTACAGGTTTTTCAAGGGTTCCAAACCCTTGATACCTTGCATTGTAATTGAGATAAGTGTTCTTCTAATTCAATCAATATGTCTATGTGTTGGTTGTTTATCTCTTGTTCTTGTCTCAATTCAATTATGCTAGGCTAGATCTCTCTTGTGTTTGCTTAGATCTAATGAAACCTAGATGTTGATTATGTGTTGATTACTTGTTTATTCTTGTTCTTGGATGAATGATTTATATGTTAGGCTTAAGAAAACTGGCAGATCTCCAAATGGTAACATGCTTGAACGTCTTAAGAAACATGAACCGAGGCGTACTAGGTCTTTATTGGTTGTATTTAATGCATGAGCCACTGTTTACAATCCCTATAGTTGTGCTGGGTCATGGTGTAGGAGGAGATAAGAGCTCATAGAGTTGGGGAGTTATGTATGCCACCCCACGAATGGTATTAAGGAATACAATCCGTCATCCATACAAGTATAACAAGTAATTAACGTGTAAAAGATATCTAGGGAGTAGTGAAGTCTAAGTAAACACAATTTCTCCAATTACTGCTCACAACCTTAGTATAATTAGTTTGTTTTCATTTTTATTATTTTATTTTGAATATATCTTAGCTTTGGGTTAGTTGAATAGCAACTAATTCCGCCCACTCCTTCAAAAACCGAGATTTTACTTGCGTTCTAAAAAATATATAAAAACACAAAAATAATCATCCCTCACCTCTAGAACTATTAATTAGGTTTTCTAATCCTAGCGACACTATTCCTAAGCTGAACGATCAATCCCCCGGTACTTGTCACTATACTATACTACAACGATCAGGTACACTGCCTGGTGGGGGTTGTAAGCTTCTCGAGATCCCTCGAGAGGTAAAGCAAGGTGCGATTCCCACGCATCAAGTTTTTGGCGCCGCAGCCCAGGGAATAGTTATTGTCTAGGTTAGGATTTCTTTTTATTAGGTCTACTTGCTAGATTCCTTTCTAGTAAGATTTTTATTTTTATTTTTTTAGGTCTTCTTTAGTCTATCTTTTTCTTTGTGTGTTTGTTCGTAATTTCCATTGACTCTTCCGTTCACCATTATGGAGTACGCGAATCCACCATACCACCAACCACAAAGGCCATTCTACCCTATTGACATCTCGAATTTCAAACAATATCGAGATGAACCCATATATGATGCATGGACTCGTTTTAAAATTTTACTTCGAAATTTCCCTCATCATAGTTTCTCTTTAGCATCCCTAACCGAAACCTTTTACTATCGTGTCAGCCGATGTGACCAAATGTGCATTGATGATTTTGCCAATGGGGGCCCTAGGGAATTAAGTGCTGAAGAAGCATGGGATACCATAGAAGACTGTGCCCAATATTATTATAGAGTAGACAACCCAACAAACAACATCACAAATCAATCAAAAACAAGTTTGAAGGAGCAAACAGGAAGTTTGTCTGGGGATGATTACTCAGGGATACCTGTGTGGATGTCACCTAAAGCCATAGTACAAAACAAACACATAGGTAATTTAGGTACAATGGAGGATGAGGTGGACAATTCAAGCCCACAAAGTACCTCACAAGTCCTACCATCATTTGAGGCACATACACCGCCCGTGACTTACCCGAAAGAAGTAGAAGAGACTATAGGAACCCCAATTGAGGTAGAACCCTTGGACCAAGCACCACTAGAGGATATAGGTTTGAACACTTGTAGTGATAACCTTACTCCTAGTTCTAGGGAAGTTCCTAGTTTTGATGAACCAGAGCCTCAACCAAAACCATTACCTAATCTTCCATCCTTGGATGAAGATTTAGGAATTGAAATAGGTCCCGATCCACCCATCAAACCATGTAGTCCGGGTAGTTTTACGTTGAAGGTAGTAGACCCCAAGCCTTGTAGAGAAGAAGCCAACATAGGAGTGGAAAATGACCTTACATGCTTACATCACCCATTTATGTTTGATCACAAGAAACATTATGGGTTTAAACCGGGTTTATTAGGTCAAGAAGGATCCCCAACTAGTAGTCTCTTGAAGATGATAGAAAATGATCCCTTTCTAGGAGAAAATCTTAATCCACCCATTAACCCGATTGAATTTGTTAAGGTTATGATGATAGGATCACACATCTTTGAGCATATAATTCATCCACCACTATTTTCTCACGTGGCATACTTCTACCCTAAGGGTGTGTATCGCTACTTCCACCCGCACCTAATCCTAAGTGTAGGGAAAACTTCCCTTTTATCCGTTAAATAAGGGTAGAGTCAGGCTCGTGACTCGAACAAAAACAAGCGCTTCTTGGGAGGCAACCCATGTTTTGTGTGTTTTTATTTGTTTGTTTGTTTGATTTTATTTGCTTCCGTATGCATGCTTTATTTTTATTGTTGGTTGATCATGTTTCTCAATTAAAATGTGGAAATACTTTACTATGTTGTTTTGGCCTAGTCTTAACTCCAACCTAAAAGTATTTTTGCAAAAGATAAGTGTAAGGGGAAACCCCAAATATGTTTTTAAGAAACAAACCGATCATGATTCTCCACAATATTAAATGAGCATGTATATTCGTATTTGTTAGAGTCAAATGCTTGTATTGAGTCATAATGAAGTTTTGCAGGATTTTCCAGGAAGTAGGACCAAGTTTTTCCAGAAATTTTCCGGAAACTTAACATAAGAATTTCTGCAGGTCTATTCTGACGGCGTCAGAGTTTTACTCTTGACGGCGTCAGGAGTCAAAAATCTGGAAATTTTACCGGTTTTGTTTTTCTAACGGAGTCTTATGGTTTTTGTGAATTATTAAGTTTTATAATCTCCAGGAAATCTGCAAACTTCATTCCACAAGCATTATATCTTACTTTGTTTTCTAGGATTTAGGAACTTATATAGGATGCCGCCGATTTTACGCGAGGTTGTCTTGTCTATTTTGTCAGGATTTACAGGTTATGTTCGACAAGGAGATGATTTATATTCTGGAAGGGAAGCTTTGATTGTTCATTTTCTTGGAGGAAGATCTAATTTGGCCAACCTATAATCCATACCGAGCGAATCAGGGGAGTATTTGATTTCATTCTCTTTACTTTTTCACTCTTACATTCTTTACTTGAACATTGGGGACAATGTTCATCTTAAGTGTAAGGGGAGGGTAAAAGGATGATACCTTACATATGCACTTTCGCTTGAGTTTGTTTTGTTTGATAGTAGATGTGTAATAAAACTATGAGAAATACTTGTTAGTGTAATTTTAGCGCCAAATTTAAAATTTTTTACAACATTTAGGAGTGAAACTTTAGCCATAGCAAGCGTCTCATGGATAGGAGGTTGTATGACTAGCACATAACCGTATATTCAGAAAAATTTTCCACCCAAAAATATGAGGTTCGCCTTTAGATTTGATAGGAAAAGCATTCATTATTAGTGCTTATGAGTGTACCGGTAGCATTTAGATTCTAGAACTTGCGTTAGTGATGCATCCCGAGACCGCTAGTGAGACTACATTCGTGTGGTAGGATTTACTACATGATAAGAGGCATTAGGATTACCCTTGTGTTAAACCCGTATCATAATTACTTGACCATTTAAGTCATATTACTTGACTACTTAAGTCAACTAATGTTTCCCACACCCTTAGCGTTGTACTCATTTTTAGTACACGATACCCCTAGTACACCCCTCCGAGCCTATCTTTTCATTTCTAACTTTAAGCATCTTACTTAAAGGAAGAATTTGTTACACCCCACTTAAATGTACACCCAAATCGCCTTAGCCTTCCGTGTATGCGCTCATTTTTAGTGCATTATTGTTATTTGTTAAACCCTAAGTTAACTTTCTAATTGATTACATGGTTGCTAAGTCGAGTCATATCATTGTACATATTGTTTTGGGACTATTGGGACTCATGGGTAAGTACTTATTTAATGGAGTAATGGGGAAGAACATAATATATTACCCCCATATGTACGTTAATCTTAAAAGTGCTCCAAGTGTTTTGATTTTCTTAATTCGAGTCATTAGATTAGTTAATTGTAAAGTATGTAAAGATTCAAGTGTAAGGGGAATGCTCATACCCCTATGATGTATTATTTCGGATGGTAGGGTAAGAGTGTATGCAAAAAAATTAAAAAAAAAAAATAAATAAATAAATAAAATAAAAATAAAAAAAAGAGAAAAGAAAATAAAAAGAGAAAAAACATACGGACTACCATCCCGTTTCATTCTATGTTCATTTTATGTTTTTGTTATTTTTCATTTATTAGCTTAAGTCGAGTCTAGTCTTGGCTTAGCAACGCCATATTGTACATGTAATTAACCAAGATTGTTAACTCGCCACCAGTAAAACTTCCTTTATCCAACAAAACCGTGTAATTAATATCCCTATACCTAACGTTACAACCCTTTAAAAAGACCTCTTTGATAGTTTATCCTAGGTGCTTACGCCATGTGGTGGAGGTTTGATCCTTTCCCAAGCCTATGGTAATCTATTTTGCTATGACAGGTAGTGAGAGATATCTTCCATTTCCATAATGTTATATTACTTTATTACACCCGAGAGATGTGAGTATCTAAACACTATTTGTGAGGTGCTTGTGTATGACCTCCGTGCTTGTCTATTGGTCTTTAGTGGAACGATTATTTGTTGTAATTACTTTTATATTAGTGTTAAATGACCCCTAACTTGTCTTTCGAGTAGAATAAAAGCGCATTTGCTTGAGGACAAGCAAATCTCAAGTGTAAGGGTATATGATGAGGCGAAAAATGATCCGTTTTTAGGGGGTCATTTAAGCCCGAATCCGAATTTATTTGATCAAATATTGCCCTAAATCATTCCTTTTGTGATTTTAGGTGTTTGGAGAGTGAATTCTGGAAAAGAAGCCATTTTGGACGTTTTTGGAGCATAAAAGTGAAGAAAACGGTAAAGTACCAAATTTCCATGCTGAAGATACAAGGTGACGGCGTCAAGAGTAATATCTTGACGGCGTCAGACATGAAGATTAAAATACCGAAGGTGGTGACGGCGTCAAACGCCTTCATGACGGCGTCAAAGTGGCAAGAATAAAATACCGTGGTCGGTGACGGCGTCACATAGGCCGTCATAAGTAGATCAAGGCCGTCCGAGGAAGTATATGGCGGCGAGGTGACGGCGTCACAAGTAACTCTTGACGCCGTCAGCCTACTTTTCCTATATATAGTTTTCTAGTTTTTTCATTAAAAGGAGAGAAGTTTTGGTGAAACCCTAAAGACGAATTTGGTGCCTCTTTTATAGGTTTTTCAAGGGTTCCAAACCCTTGATACCTTGCATTGTAATTGAGATAAGTGTTCTTCTAATTCAATCAATATGTCTATGTGTTGGTTGTTTATCTCTTGTTCTTGTCTCAATTCAATTATGCTAGGCTAGATCTCTCTTGTGTTTGCTTAGATCTAATGAAACCTAGATGTTGATTATGTGTTGATTACTTGTTTATTCTTGTTCTTGGATGAATGATTTATATGTTAGGCTTAAGAAAACTGGCAGATCTCCAAATGGTAACATGCTTGAACGTCTTAAGAAACATGAACCGAGGCGTACTAGATCTTTATTGGTTGTATTTAATGCATGAGCCACTGTTTACAATCCCTATAGTTGTGCTGGGTCATGGTGTAGGAGGAGATAAGAGCTCATAGAGTTGGGGAGTTATGTATGCCACCCCACGAATGGTATTAAGGAATACAATCCGTCATCCATACAAGTATAACAAGTAATTAACGTGTAAAAGATATCTAGGGAGTAGTAAAGTCTAAGTAAACACAATTTCTCCAATTACTGCTCACAACCTTAGTATAATTAGTTTGTTTTCATTTTTATTATTTTATTTTGAATATATCTTAGCTTTGGGTTAGTTGAATAGCAACTAATTCCGCCCACTCCTTCAAAAACCGAGATTTTACTTGCTTTCTAAAAAATATATAAAAACACAAAAATAATCATCCCTCGCCTATAGAACTATTAATTAGGTTTTCTAATCCTAGCGACACTATTCCTAAGCTGAACGATCAATCCCCCGGTACTTGTCACTATACTATACTACAACGATCAGGTACACTGCCTGGTGGGGGTTGTAAGCTTCTCGAGATCCCTCGAGAGGTAAAGCAAGGTGCGATTCCCACGCATCAGGTGGCCAGAAACCACCACCAAAGATGGTGGTGTGGGAGTGGTGCTGCTGCAGCAGGGGTATACCCTCCCCTGCAGCTGACTTTGGAGATGTGTGGACCCCATAGAAAAAAATGGCAAAAATCAAAGGAAGATGGGAACTTGAAGACTAGCTGGGGGTTTACTGTTAAACCAAGATCAAGCCCTATCTAGGATATAATAACAATGATTGATTGCACAGCGGAATAATAATAAAGAACACAATCAAAGTTACCACAAGGTTTTTCTATTAAGAACAATGATCCTCTATGGATCAATATCACACACACTAAAGGTGTTTTTTTTTTTTTGAAGTTTTTATTCAAGAGTTGTACTAATAAAAATGACTATCTGTTCCTTTTATACACAAGGAACCCTAATACAACAATAAATAAAAATATCAATGCATATCACTACCTAAAATAGCTCATGCATATCCTAACAAACTAATAAATAACACGGAATAACTATATCCGTAGAAACATAATATGTTGAATCTCTACTTCAGCAGATTCACTTCTTCAGCAGAATCTGTCTCTTCAGCAGATTCCATCAGCAGATTCTTCAGCAAAATTCTCTCTTAGCAGAATTCCCAACAATCCTCCCCTAATCTTGATGTTGACTGTGTTAACTTGAAGATTCCTGGATAAATCTTTGAACATATGAAGCTTGAGGATTGTAACATAATAAGTGTGCAGCAGAATATGAGAACTAGCAGCAACTAGAAACCATCTTTGAAGAACAAGGTACCATAAGCAACTCCTAAGTATGAGCGGCAACAAATGACCAAATGTACATCAAAACAAATTAGTTTCATACTATTCTCATCACTTCCAGGTGTGTTAACTCCTGTGAGAGGTGAATCATTGAAAATAATGGATTTGATGTCTCTTTACCAATAGCCATTACTACTGGAGTAGCCAAGTGTTCTAAGGTACACTGATAACCACATGATTTTTAGCAAATCATCAGCTATAAACGGATTTGAGATGTCTTTACCTGTAGCCGTTTGCTCAGGACTAGCCAATTATTTTGATGAAAATCATCTTGGTTAACTGATTACCAAATATGGTTTTCCACTGCCTTTACCACAAGCCATATACATGTGGGCTAGTCAACTCTTGTGTCAGTAAGACATGGTGAGTTGAGAACCATTTGTTGTGTGGTAATTAACCAAACACCGAAACCTGCAAACAAGAGAAAACAAAAACTATAAAAATATATGTTTTTTTTTTTTTTAATTATTATTATTATTTTTTTATTTTTTTTATTTTTTTTTTAAATAATAATAGAAGAAAGAAAAAGAAATATGAAATATATAAAATATACCATCAATCAGCAGCAGGAACCAAAGAAAATTGTAGTGCCAACAGAAACACTAAGCCTCCCCTTAGGCTTATGAGGATCCAACAACTGCAAAAAAAAAGGTAGAATACAAAGAATACAACAATAAGCCTCCCCTTAGGCTTATGCCTCCCCTCAATCAGTGCACCTGACAAAGACAATTGTTCTTGGGTACCCAGAATGAACCTTTTCTTTTATTTGTCCAAGAAGAACCTGTTGAGGGCTTAACACCAGTATCCCATCTTGTCCCTGATGAGGCGAAAAATGATCCATTTTTAGGGGGTCATTTAAGCTCGAATCCGACTTTATTTGATCAAATATTGCCCTAAATCGTTCCTTTTGTGATTTTAGGTACTTGGAGAGTGAATTCTGGAAAAGGAGCCGTTTCGGACGTTTTTGGAGCCTAAAAGTGAAGAAAACGGCAAAGTCTCAAATTTCAAGCTGGGAACAGTACCTGAAGGCGTCAAGAGTTGTTCTTGATGGCGTCAAAGTCCCAAGAATAAAATACCGTGGTTGATGACGGCGTCACATAGGCCGTCATAAGTAGATCAAGGCCGTCCGAGGAAGTATTTGGCGGCGAGATGACGGCGTCACACCCTTGCTCTTGACGCCGTCACCCTTGTTTTCCTATATATAGTTTTCTAGTTTTTCACATAAAAAAAGAGAAGTTTTGGTGAAACCCTAAAGACGAATTTGGTGCAACTTTTACAGGTTTTTCAAGGGTTCCAAACCCTTGATACCTTGCATTGTAATTGAGATAAGTGTTCTTCTAATTCAATCAATATGTCTATGTGTTGGTTGTCTATATCTTGTTCTTGTCTCAATTCCATTATGCTAGGCTAGATCTCTTTTGTGTTTGCTTAGATCAAATGAAACCTAGATATTGATTATGTGTTGATTACTTGTTTATTCTTGTCTTGGATGAATGATTTTATATGTTAGGCTTAAGAAAACTGGCAGATCTCCAAATGGTAACATGCTTGAACGTCTTAAGAAACATGAACCGAGGCGTACTAGGTCTTTATTGGTTGTATTTAATGCATGAGCCACTGTTTACAATCCCTATAGTTGTGCTGGGTCATGGTGTAGGAGGAGATAAGAGCTCATAGAATTGGGGAGTTATGTATGCCACCCCATGAATGGTATTAAGGAATACAATCCGTCATCCATACAATTATAACAAGTAATTAACGTGTAAAAGATATCTAGGGAGTAGTGAAATCTAAGTAAACACATTTTCTCCAATTACTGCTCACAACCTTAGTTCAATTAGTTTATTTTCATTTTTTAGTATTTTATTTTGATTGCATCTTAGTTTTGGGTTAGTTGAATAGCAACTAATTCCGCCCTAATCCTTCAAAACCCGAGATTTTACTTGCTTTCATAAAAATATAAAAACACAAAAATAATCATCTCTTACCTTTAGAACTAGTAATTAGGTTTTCTAATCCTAGCGACACTATTCCTAAGCTGAACGATCAATCCCCCGGTACTTGTCACTATACTATACTACAACGATCAGGTACACTACCTGGTGGGGGTTGTAAGCTTCTCGAGATCCCTCGAGAGGTAAAGCCTGGTGCAATTCCCACTCATCAAGTTTTTGGCGCCGCAGCCCGGGGAATAGTTATTGTCTAGGTTAGAATTTCTTTTTATTAGGTCTACTTGCTAGATTCCTTTCTAGTAAGATTTTATTTTTTATTTTTAGGTCTTCTTTAGTCTATCTTATTTCTTTGTGCCTTTGTTCGTAACTCTTTACCATCCGACATCATGGAAGGTGGTAACATCTTTGAACCCATCATCCCACCACAACAAAACCCACCATTAGAACCCCTTAGGCCCCGAACCTTAGGAGAGTATTCCCGACCTAGCCACCAAGGCTACCGAAACACCATTGAGCTCACCGGAGCCAATGTGACTCCCTTGCGATCCGACACCATCCGGTTGGTGCAAAGCGGACGTGCATTCCATGGACTTCGTTCCGAAGATCTAAACCAACACCTTAAGGACTTTCTCAAAATCGTAGATTCCATAGACCTAGCTGTTGAAACTAGAGAGACTACCCGTTTATGCCTATTCCAATTCTCTCTACGGGATCAAGCTAGTCAATGGCTTGAGCGTTTACCCGCGGGATCCATCACCACATGGGATGATCTCACCACTCGTTTCCTTGCTCAATTTTTCCCACCGGGGAGAACTACTAAGCTTAGAAATGACATCTTGATGTTCCAACAACGTCAAAATGAATCTCTTTATGAAGCATGGACTCGTTTCAAGGACTTACTCCAAAAAGTCCCTCATCATGGCATAGATCTTTGGCTCCAAGTCCAAATCTTTTATGACCATATCGACATCTCCACGAGGTGAACCATTGACCAATCGGCCGGTGGTAAGCTACGTGATCTTAGTGCGGAACAATCATGGGAACTCATAGAAGATCTTGCTCTCTATGACAACGAAAGTTGGAATGATCCCCGTGATTTGAACAAAGCGGTCAAGGCAATATCTTTGCCTTTGAACAATTCTAGCACTCCCGACCGTAGGATCATGGAACTTGAAGGTCGAGTCAAGTCTCTCATGAAATCTTACGAAGCTCATAAACCTTCAAGCCAAGTAAGCAGAATCGCTTCTACATGCAAACTGTGCAATGACCCTCATGAGACCTATAACTGCATGGAACTTCCAAAACGTGCTTATAACGAATTCACATCATCACACGTAGGTCAGGGTCCTCGAACTTCTGCCGAAGCCTATGAGGCATGGAAGGATAAACCTGATTTTAGAGGGTACCAAACACGAAGCGTATCCTTCAATGACTCCTCACCACTCACTTGGTCCGAGCATTTTCCGTCACAAGGTATCCCTAGGCAAAGCTGTGAAGACACTTTAAAAAAATTCGTTATATCTCAAGAACTACAGCTCACTACGCTCGAGGCAAAAGAGCATATTGATAATAAGCCCATTCACGTTGATGAGGTTAAATCTGCTACCGTCATGAGTCCACCAGCCTCCCCTGTAAAAATAAAAAGTCCTAGCAAGTTATTCAAACATCTATCTCCTAACGGAAAAGAACCTGTCAACCCCCTGGACCAATCCACTTCGTAAACACCATCACCACAATATCTGCTTCAACATCCAACCCAACCCAACAACAAACTAACAAATTCAGTCAGACAGCGAAAGATGAGACCTCAAGGGTTGACCATGCTTCGGCAAGGAAACCTACCGACTCACCCGAGCAATACACCGCGCAAGAATCCGACAAACCGGATGAAAGGAAAGAGAAATCGGAAGAGCATGAGAATGATCCAACCATTTTAGGTAAATCTGTTATAGAAGAACCCAAGAGAAAAATGGAGGATGTTATTAGTGTGGGTAGCAATCAGACTATGGAAAGTAACCATAAAGTTTTCAAGATCCCCTGTGCCATTAAGGAAAAGCTCTTAACCGATAGTCATATAGATCCTAGCTTCCCAGTCAACATAATCCCCCTTTCCCTATACCACAAAACCTTCCCAGAGCACATTGCGTGCGAGAGAGTAATAGAAAATCTATCAATTAGGATTGGAGAGCTTGTTTACAATACCGACCTCACCGTGGTTGATGACATGGACCCTCTCACCAATCAAACGTTAACCCACCTTGTCCTTGGGATACCATTTATCAATGAATCGGGAGCAATCCTTGATGAGAAAGATGGTAGTGTAATACTCACCAATGGTGTTAGGAAGGTAATTTTTCGTAGGGATAGTGAGGAGGTGTACGAGTATCGCCCCTCTCTTGAGGGGAATCTATATGGATCAAAGGATGGAGAGTTGGGGAAGATAAGGAGGCGTGATCCGAATAATCTCAAAATTCCATGCATGATCGGTCATAAGCATTTTGATAACGTCTACATCAACATATTCATGCCTAAGAATGTTATGTCCCTATTCCAGTACAACAATATATGCAGATGGGGAATGATTTACAAAGGAGAGAAAGTGGTTGGTAAGGATCATGAAATCCAGGTGTTCGTAGGAAATATGGCATTCTCTATGGAATTCAAGATTGTGGACAACATAGAGGATTATGTCGACCCTAGGTTATCACAAGTCGTCTTTGGAGCACCCTTTTGTGAAATCACTAATTTGATAGTGGATGACTTGAACGGAATCATGACCTTCACTGATGGGATTAGGAGGATTTCATACCAAACGCCATACAAGAGAAAAGACCTTAAGGGAATAGATTGTGACGGGCTTGATATGATAAGCTCCCAACTTATCTTGTGTGATGAAGATGTTAGGAGAGGGTGTAGAAATATTTCTGATTTATCATGTGGATTCTTTAAGAATGTTAGTAAGCTTGGTTCCAAGTATCGACAAGATGTTTTCGAATTCGAAGATCCGAAGTACTTGCACTATGAGAGCGATATTAGTTTAGAAGACGACCTAGAGAGTGGAACCAATGATGAGATCACGTAGTAACCCATGACCTTGAGTCTAGCTACAAGACTCGTAAATAAAGAAAAGCGCTTCTTGGGAGGCAACCCATGTTTTGTGTGATTTTAATTGTTTGTTTGTTATTTGCTTCCGTATGCATGCTTTATTTTTATTGTTGGTTGATCATGTCTCTAAATTAAAATGTGGAAATACTTTACTATGTTGTTTTGGCCTAGTCTTAACTCCAACCTAAAAGTATTTTTGCAAAAGATAAGTGTAAGGGGAAACCCCAAATATGTTTTTAAGAAACAAACCGATCATGATTCTCCATAATATTAAATGAGCATGTATATTCGTATTTGTTAGAGTCAAATGCTTGTATTGAGGCATAATGAAGTTTTGCAGGATTTTCCAGGAAGTGAGACCAAGTTTTTCCAGAAATTTTTCGGAAACTTAACATAAGAATTTCTGCAGGTCCATTCTGACGGCGTCAGAGTTTTACTCTTGACGGCGTCAGGAGTTAAAATCTGGAAATTTTACCGGTTTTGTTTTTCTAACGGAGTCTTATGGTTTTTGTGAATTATTAAGTTTTATAATCTCCAGGAAATCTGCAAACTTCATTC
This sequence comes from Artemisia argyi, assembly GCA_030686995.1. NCBI lineage: Eukaryota > Viridiplantae > Streptophyta > Magnoliopsida > Asterales > Asteraceae > Artemisia > Artemisia argyi. Next base: position 133,759,491 of record CM060693.1, on the reverse strand, counting down.
CACAAGCATTATATCTTACCTTGTTTTCTAGGATTTAGTAACTTATATAGGATGCCGCCAATTTTACGCGAGGTTGTCTTGTCTATTTTTGTCAGGATTTACAGGTTATGTTCGACAAGAAGATGATTTATATTCTAGAAGGGAAGCGTTGATTGTTCGTTTTCTTGGAGGAAGATCTAACCTGGCCAACCTATAATCCATACCGAGCGAATCAGGGGAGTATTTGATTTCATTCTTTTTACTTTTTAACTTTTACATTCTTTACTTGAACATTGGGGACAATGTTCATCTTAAGTGTAAGGGGAGGGTAAAAAGATGATACCTTACATATGCACTTTCGCTTGAGTTTGTTTTGTTTAATAGTAGATGTGTAATAAAACTATGAGAAATACTTGTTAGTGCAATTTTAGCGCCAAATTTAAAATTTTTTACAACATTTAGGAGTGAAACTTTAGCCATAGCAAGCGTCTCATGGATAGGAGATTGTATGACTGGCTCATAACCGTATATTCAAAAAAAATTTCCACCCAAAATTGTGAGGTTCGCCTTTAGATTTGATAGAAAAAGCATTTACTATTAGTGCTTATGAGTGTACCGGTAGCATTTAGATTCTAGAACTTGCGTTAGTGATGCATCCCGAGACCGCTAGTGAGACTACATTCGTGTAGTGGGATTACTACATGATAAGAGGCATTAGGATCACCCTTGTGTTAAACCCGTATTATGATTACTTGACCATCTAAGTCATATTACTTGGCTAGTTAAGTCAACTAATTTTTCCCACACCCTTAGCGTTATACTCATTTTTAGTACACGAAACCCCTAGTACACCCCTCCGAGCCTATCTTTTCGTTTCTAACGTTAAGCATCTTACTTAAAGGAAGAATTTGTTACACCCCACTTAAATGTACACCCAAATCGCCTTAGCCTTCCGTGTATGCGCTCAATTTTAGTGCATTATTGTTATTTGTTAAACCCTAAGTTAACTTTCTAATTGATTACATGGTTGCTAAGTCGAGTCATATCATTGTACATATTGTTTTGGGACGATTGGGACTCATGGGTAAGTACTTATTTTATGGAGTAATGGGGAAGAACATCATTTATTACCCCCATATGTACGTTAATCTTAAAAGTGCTCAAAGTGTTTTGATTTTCTTAATTCGAGTCATTAGATTAGTTGAATGTAAAGTATGTAAAGATTCAAGTGTAAGGGGAATGTTCATTCCCTATGATGTATTATTTTGGATGGTAGGGTAAGAGTGTATGCAAAAAAATAAAAAAAAAAAAAAAAAAAAAAAAAAAAAAAACATACGGACTACCATCCCTTTTCATTCTATGTTTATTTTATGTTTTTGTTATTTTTCATTTATTAGCTTAAGTCGAGTCTAGTCTTGGCTTAGCAACGCCATCTTGTTCATGTAATTAACTAAGATTGTTAACTCGCCACCAATAAAACTTCCTTTATCCAACAAAACTGTGTAATTCATATCCCTATACCTAACGTTACAACCCTTTAAAAGACCTCTTTGATAGTTTATCCTAGGTGCTTACGCCATGTGGTGGAGGTTTGATCCTTTCCCAAGCCTATGGTAATCTATTTTTCTATGACAGGTAGTGAGAGATATCTTCCATTTCCATAATGTTATATTACTTTATTACACCCGAGAGATGTGAGTATCTAAACACTATTTGTGAGGTGCTTGTGTATGACCTCCGTGCTTGTCTATTGGTCTTTAGTGGAACGATTATTTGTTGTAATTACTTTTATATTAGTGTTAAATGACCCCCTAACTTGTCTTTTGAGTAGAATAAAAGCGCATTTGCTTGAGGACAAGCAAATCTCAAGTGTAAGGGTATATGATGAGGCGAAAAATGATCCGTTTTTAGGGGGTCATTTAAGCCCGAATCCGACTTTATTTGATCAAATATTGCCCTAAATCGTTCCTTTTGTGATTTTAGGTACTTGGAGAGTGAATTCTGGAAAAAGAGCCGTTTCGGACGTTTTTGGAGCCTAAAAGTGAAGAAAACGGCAAAGTCTCAAATTTCAAGCTGGGAACAGTACCTGAAGGCGTCAAGAGTTGTTCTTGACGGCGTCAAAGTCCCAAGAATACAATACCGTGGTTGATGACGGCGTCACATAGGCCGTCATAAGTAGATCAAGGCCGTCCGAGGAAGTATTTGGCGGCGAGATGACGGCGTCACACCCTTGCTCTTGACGCCGTCACCCTTGTTTTCCTATATATAGTTTTCTAGTTTTTCACATAAAAAAAAGAGAAGTTTTGGTGAAACCCTAAAGACGAATTTGGTGCAACTTTTACAGGTTTTTCAAGGGTTCCAAACCCTTGATACCTTGCATTGTAATTGAGATAAGTGTTTTTCTAATTCAATCAATATGTCTATGTGTTGGTTGTCTATATCTTGTTCTTGTCTCAATTCCATTATGCTAGGCTAGATCTCTTTTGTGTTTGCTTAGATCTAATGAAACCTAGATATTGATTATGTGTTGATTACTTGTTTATTCTTGTCTTGGATGAATGATTTTATATGTTAGGCTTAAGAAAACTGGCAGATCTCCAAATGGTAACATGCTTGAACATCTTAAGAAACATGAACCGAGGCGTACTAGGTCTTTATTGGTTGTATTTAATGCATGAGCCACTGTTTACAATCCCTATAGTTGTGCTGGGTCATGGTGTAGGAGGAGATAAGAGCTCATAGAATTGGGGAGTTATGTATGCCACCCCATGAATGGTATTAAGGAATACAATCCGTCATCCATATAATTATAACAAGTAATTAACGTGTAAAAGATATCTAGGGAGTAGTGAAATCTAAGTAAACACATTTTCTCCAATTACTGCTCACAACCTTAGTTTAATTAGTTTATTTTCATTTTTTAGTATTTTATTTTGATTGCATCTTAGTTTTGGGTTAGTTGAATAGCAACTAATTCCGCCCTAATCCTTCAAAACCCGAGATTTTACTTGCTTTCATAAAAATATAAAAACACAAAAATAATCATCTCTCACCTTTAGAACTAGTAATTAGGTTTTCTAATCCTAGCGACACTATTCCTAAGCTGAACGATCAATCCCCCGGTACTTGTCACTATACTATACTACAACGATCAGGTACACTGCCTGGTGGGGGTTGTAAGCTTCTAGAGATCCCTCGAGAGGTAAAGCCTGGTGCAATTCCCACGCATCAGTCCCCCTCATATACATTGGTTCATAATAGCTAGGCCAAAAACCATTCTGAAAGTAAGTGCTAGTAGGTCTATAATATGGTCTAGCAACATGTCTTTTCCAACCGGCTGGAAAAGGTCTACCAGCAGAATCTGTCTTATCAGCAAAAACTGATTTAGCAGCAGGATTGGGTCTGCTTGTTTTTACATGTGCTTGTGGAACATATGGAGGAATATTATTAACATTGGTCCACATTGGTCTAGGTTTCTTTTGGTCAGCACACACACCCATTCTCTTCTCATGAAAATCACAATCTTTAATGAGATGAGACTTACTACCACACACAAAACAAGTTTTCTTCTTAACTTTACTTGCCTTTTTATTAAAACATCCATTCTTATTACAAGAATTCCTAGAATTGTATGTGTTCTTATCAGATTTATTACAAGTGAAACTAGGTAAATCTTGAATAACAATGGGATCTTGTTTGGGTGCCCTAACTGTGGATCCAATCTCAGCTTTAATCTTAGATGTAGAAACACTAGAAGCAGATGCAAAGGAGGTAGACTCAGTAGAATTGAACTCTGAGCTTTTGACACTATAAGCACTAGGGGAAGGGACATTGACCTTTGAAGACTTGTCACTTGAATCTGGTAAGTCAGTAGACTTTTTGCCATATAAATGGTGTGATCCATCAAAGTCAACAGATATGGACAGGTCTATATGCATATGCTCCCCTCTGATAGGTCCAGGGACAGCTTTCATTTCCCCTTCCTTAACAAATTTAACTGGTGTCTGATAAGCTAAGGCTGGTTCAGGGTCAAAAACACTAGACATATCAGGATAAGTTAACTCTTCAGGATCTATATATTTCTCATATCCTAATGCTTTTCTAGACCTAACAGATTGGCGACCATCAATTAACTTATTTAAATTAGAGGCCCCTTCTTGCCACTCCATACGACCAGCCACTTCTTTATCTAACTTCACTTGTAATTCTTGTTTTTCTTTTTCTACATCAGATTTTTCTTTTTCAGTTCTCCTTAAATCTATCTTTGCACATTCTAAATCACTTTCTAAAACTCTTATCTTTTCATCATATTTAAGTTGATTCTTTTGAAACCAGACCTTTTGTTTTTCTAAAGTTTTTAAAGCCCTTTTATAGGCCTCAACTTCTATATAACACTCATTGTACTTAGGTTTCAAATTATCATATTCTTCCTTAAGTTCATTATACTTTACACTACAACCAAACACACAATTGTGTACCTGAGAAGGGAGTCCCATCAATGCAAATTCTTCAGTCAGGGATATAGTGCAAGCTTCCTTTCTCATCTTCTTGGATTCAGCCTTTCCACCATACCTTGCTTTGATTGCATTCCATATATCACTTGCCTCATCCATATAATGGAAATCTGCTACATGATCAGCAGGAATAGATTTAAGCAAGGTAGTTCTTGCCTTTGATTCCCTTTGTACAGCAATGTGTTCATCAGCAGTCGTTGGAGGAAGAATGAAGTATTTTCCATCGCTATCTTTTCCAATCCTTTTCAAGTTGTTGCCATTTTGAATCACGTTCCAGATATTCATATCATTGTTCGTGATCCATTTTTCCATTTTCATAGCCCAAACCTCATACTCATCATTCATCAAATAAGGAAACATTGCATCATCCCTTTCATTGTTAAATTCTGCCATATTAAAGGTGCGGAGAGAACTTTGGTTCAGCAGAAACGAAAAGTAGTAACTGATCAGCAGTAACAAAGTGTACCAGTACTATCCAAACTTCCAATAGCAGTAGAACGTGTAATATTATTGTTGCCACTGACCCACGTTCAGCAGTACCAATCACTCACAATTAAATTACGTCACAACCTCAACCAATCAAAGAATCCAAGTCCCACGTGATGCGGCAGACCCACAAACAATTTGTACAAGATTTAAAGTAATCACACCTTGTATTGCTTCACCAACTCACGTATACAGACAATTCAGAAGAAAACCAAAGTGCTCCACCAACCAATTAGAGGAATCCAAGAGATAAAATAAGTCGGTAGCAGCGTAATTCAACCAATGATCCAATCAGTTGACTAGGAAAATAATCACCCACCAATCAAAAACGAATCTCAATTGATTAAAAAGGGAAGTAGCAGTAGCCTCTTTTAATAATCAACCCCACAACCGAATGAGGTTAACCAATAGTAACACACTATGAGAAACCAAATCCCACCAGCAGAAACAAATAACCGAAGCAGCAAAATTGGGTGAAAGCACCAGTATCAAAAATATTTCGACTAGTACTAGCTTCCAAATGAACAAGCAGACTGAACCAAAAACTTTTCCACTTTTCCAAACCACTATCTATCCAATATAATATTCACTTTACCCAAATCATGCAGTAATCGACAGAAATCACAGCAGACAAAATTCTTGATCACCACGAGACAATATTAAATCCTTCACAATTTAATATTTGCATATAAAACTCAAACTTAATATATATCAAACATCCACTATCTAAGCTATCACGTGATGATCACAGACCCACTAGTAATTCCGATCCACAATAATAACATCAATAAATGCACCGACCAATTAATTTATCCAAATCTGTATGAGGTATCATTCATTGACCATGAATAAACTCTTGTATTATAATGAAAGCGACAGATCAGAGTGCTTCTTGTATATAGCCAACCAATTACAATATTAGCACCGAGTACTTTCTTGAACAAAACATTCACTAAACGACAACAATTTAATATATGATCAATTTAGTAAACCAACCCTTAACTAATTCGTACACCATGTATCAAAATTATACCACCACCGACACCAATAATTAAGAAGACGACAAACCCCTTAATATATAATTGAAACTTTATTGACCCACTGACCTTCCACAATCAATTCATGTAGTACGAGATTTAATTCTTTGCACTGTCCCAAAAATTAATTGTAGGGTACGAGGTTACCTTATGATCAGCCAATCAGGAATCACCAATAAAACGATTACCTTTGAATTGTTTTTGTCGCGAAACGAAACTACTCTTTTAAAAACCAGATCTGCTCTATACGTACCTTCTTCAAAGCAATTACTTCGACAATAAAACCTTGTAGATCACTAGATATCGAGAGCCACCCGCTCTGATACCAATTGTTAAACCAAGATCAAGCCCTATCTAGGATATAATAACAATGATTGATTGCACAGCGGAATAATAATAAAGAACACAATCAAAGTTACCACAAGGTTTTTCTATTAAGAACAATGATCCTCTATGGATCAATATCACACACACTAAAGGTGTTTTTTTTTTGACGTTTTTATTCAAGAGTCATACTAATAAAAATGACTATCTGTTCCTTTTATACACAAGGAACCCTAATACAATAATAAATAAAAATATCAATGCATATCACTACCTAAAATAGCTCATGCATATCCTAACAAACTAATAAATAACACGGAATAACTATATCCGTAGAAACATAATATGCTAAATCTCTACTTCAGCAGATTCACTTCTTCAGCAGAATCTGTCTCTTCAGCAGATTCCATCAGCAGATTCTTCAGCAGAATTCTCTCTTAGCAGAATTCCCAACAGTTACTAATCCTAAAAGTTTCAAGGTCTGAAACTTAACACAAAATTCAGAACAATTCACCAAAAAAATGGGTTTTAAGACTCACATGCAATTTTGACTTTTTAAGAAAACATGCAACTTTGACTTTCTTGGATTTCTAATGAACCTAATTGACTAAATAAGTTGTATGAAGCTAATTTGAAACTATTACAAGCTATCTTAACAAGTTTTAAAGCTATAGTGAGGATTTGGCTTCCTAACCTTCAAACAGTGGATCTGTGAAGAGATCATGAGATGAATTTGACTTTTTCTCAAATAAGTACTGAGTTTTAGGCTTGAAATAACCTAATTGGGTCAAATATAACTTGTAACAAATACAAACAACCAATGAAACTCACTTTGGCTCAGTGAGATTTAATGAACCAAACACCCCCTCAAAGGCAGTTTACTCTAACTTATCTAAGATTAGTCCTTAAAATACCTAACTAATGATCTAACTAACTTATTAAACTATATATAAAGCTAATTGAACAGTAAAATGCAACTACTAATAATAATAAAACATAAATGCAAAAATCAAGCTTGTGACTTACAAGTGGTATTTGGCTGAGAATCTAGTAACCACTGAACCAAATTCACTACCCTAAGCCTCCCATGAGGCTCTAATACCAAATACAATCCAGAATGCACCTTGCTCAGCTCTCTTCTTACTCTTTCTTTAATTGTGAATTTCTCATGATTTTTAGTGATTTTTGATATATTAAACTACAACTTGCTTCAGTGATTTCCAAGCTTATAAAAGCTTATGAATTACTTAAGTGGACTTGAATAAGCAGTAAACTACCAATTTTAATCACGGTTTTAGTAAAAATGGAAAATTCAAGGTTTAAAAGCAATAATGAAACTTGACTGAATAATCTTTGAACTTTGATTAATAAGAAACTTAAAATTACAATAAGGAAACTCAAAATACACTTGGGAAGTTAAAATTAAAACATGAAAAACTAATATTAACTACAACGACATTAAAATCAAACTAAGAACTACATTATCTAACTACTGCTTCTTCTTTCCTTTTTTCTTGATATAAATAGAACCTGGAGTGCTTCTCTTTCATTCCCACCATTTTTCTAAGCCATTGGATGAGCTTAATTCAATCTTGGCCTTCCAATTATTTTTGGCGAGAAAAGTAAGTTTTGGCAGTTAGGGGTTTGAGTATAAGTTTCTTGGAGCAATTAATGCTTCTTTGAGGGTTGTGGTTTGGAAGGGGGGACAAGGTGTGGGCTTGCTGAGGTGGAGGAGGGGGGATGGAGTGTATCAGGGGAGTAGCAGGGTTCAAGTGGGTGAAGGAGGTGGAGGTCAAAGGGATGTTTGACCTGGGGTTTATTATAAAACGGGGGGTTAAGGTTTGTATGTTGGGCCTGGTTTGGTGTTTGGGCTTGGGGTAGGCTAGGGTGTGGGCTGGATTAGGGAAAGAGTGGATCAGGTTTGAGTTTTTGGGTGGATTTGATTTGTATAAATATCAAGGGTCCATTTGGTTATAGAATAAATCACAAGGACCAATATTGTAATTCCATGAAATTAAAGGGCTGATTTTTTGATGTTCAAAAAGTTGCTCAAAGGTCCAAACTTGCCACATGTGATAATCCAAGGATAAAATTTGATATTTTCCAAAATTACAAACCCCAAGGACCAAAATTGTCATTTTTGAAAAGTTAAGGGGCCTGTTTTGCCATTTCATGAAAACTTTTCATCCAAGGACCATAATTGATATTTATGATTTCCCAAAGTCCAATGATGATTTTTCTTTCAAAAATATCCCACCAGGGACCAATTTTGCCAAAATTTGAAACTCGAGGGACTAAATTGCAAATTTTTAAAACTTTTGAGGTTTTTCACCAAAGGACTAAATATGACAACTTATGATTTTGAAAGGACCTTTGGTGATAATTTTCCGTATTTTGAATGACCAGGGACTAGTTTTGACATTTTATGAAAGTTGGGGGACTGAAACTGCCAATTTTGCAAACTTTGTACATTTTTCATCTGTTTTTGCTCATTTTGCATCTAAAACATATAAAACACAATTTTGAAATATTTTCAGTATTTTGATGCATTTCTGAGTGTTTTTGTATGTTTTGTAGTTCAGATTTGACCAAAAATGATGAGTGTTTGAGCACTCATCAAAACATGATGCTCGTCACACACCATATCCCATACTAATTCGTGCACTAACTTTTTGGAATAAAAACATTTAGAAAACCCTTTCGGTCAATATTCCCCAAAGATGTTTTTATCAACAAATTAAGCAAAATTAGATATTATCCCAACAAATTCATAAATTAAGAAGAGTTTTCATGCATCACCTTTTTAAAGAAAGAATACTCCATGACTAATTACATCATTCACACAAGTATATACCAAATTACTCCATATCAATTATATTAAAACACAAATAGTAAACAAAACATTCATTATATTCAAAGTAACAAGAATTCATTGTAAGAAACAAGGTGTACCTAGCTTGAGAATTACAAGAACTAAAACCGTGGAACTATAGTAACCACACGCCTCCAATGGACTACCAAATACAATAAAAAAACTCCACACACTCAACCAAACTATTGAGACTTTAACTCAAAGCTCCCCTGGACGTTTTTACTGCTGTAGCAACCTTTTGGGTGTGAAATATTAAGATAGTAATAACTTGGTGTAAGTTATTATTTAGGATTTTTTGGTACACTTTGGTTGCAAGCCTATATGTGATTAAATAGCCTCCAATCACTTAATTCTCAAGTAAAAACGTTCCCCAAGAAGTTATTAGTGAGAAATGATCAGCCATCCATGATAACGAGGAGTAAAAACGCCATTAAATGCATTCTTGTAAAAACAGCCACCATCCAACCGACCGGTATTGCATCAAACCGATCGGTTGGTTCCTCAGGTCAATTCCAACCGAATCGGTTGTGGGCTCCAACCGATAGGTTGGATTGAACCTTTATGCAATTCTTATCTTTTTCTTTATTATTTTTCATCGTATGCATTCTCTTCCACTTTGGTGCTAATTCCTTTCATAGAACTTGATATTATCTTGACATGTGAACATAGAAATCTTGAATCTATCAAATCCTTGAGTCCTTGTGTGATTCTTCACTTGTTTCCTTCTCGAAAATCTCTAATTGTGCACCTTCACTTCATTTCTTCATCTTTTCATCACTTTTTCTTGTTTTTGGCTACATTTGCTTGTACAAACACTTTTCCATGATTAAGTAACAAAAACGTACAAATATGGCCAAATATGATGCATAAAACACACCTAAAAACATGTATAATTTACGTGTTATCAGAGATTCTAACATACTTTTGTTAGCTTATTTTCTCTATTCGACTCACCCACAAGTTGATCACCGTAAACCCTAATTAGGGTTTTACTCGTTCTTGTTTATTGATTTCTTGTTTAGCAATAAATCGCTAAGGTACGCATATCATTTAAATTCGGTTAATTGTTACATGTATTATGATCCTTACTTCTGCTGCATGCTTTGATGTTTACTTGTTTATTCTTATAATTGTTATGATTAATAAATCCAACAGTGGCATCATGAGTCGATAATACTGTGTAATTAATTAACGAAACACATAAAATTGGATCTTAATTGATTAATTACATGTTATGAATTTCTAGGGTTTTAAAAATTGTAAACACTAATTTTATTTAATTGTGGGTTGATTACCCAAATTTTTTAGTAATTAGCTTTTGATTTTTTTAAACTTGTATAAACCCTAGGATGCATGTAATTTTTTAAGTGTAAATTAATGGATATTTGCTATATGCTATTAATTATTATGCGATCCTAGACTTAATTATTGTTATAATTAGTGCAATGTGGGAATCCATGACAAATCAATGCATGTTTTGTCATGGATCATGATGATTTTAATTGTTACATGAATTACATGCTAATTATGCAATTTGATTTAATTAATTAGGGTTTTAGTAATAAAATTGTTAAGAATTGTTTAATTACTAAAATTTAATTAATTATGAAATTGAGGGGACCCCATAAATCGTTATATTAAATCAATTATCTGTGTTATTGTATATATTCATCATAGGACTTACGCAACCAATTATTAGTGTATGTGGTCCATTGGTACCTAGCTCGAAAACCAATGGGAATCTTAGATCGATATATACATGTTTATTGATTTATTTAGCATGTTCATTATTTATGTCATTTATTTATTTTATTAATTGCGTATTTGTTTATATATGTTAATGACATGATACTAAGCAAAAAGGTAATTTTCGAATAGAAACTATAAATTGGACTAAATAATGGTGAAATTAGTTTTGAGCTGTAAATCTTGAACTTTTTATTGATTGATCGCGACTGTACTAATAATTGTCGAAACGGCGGACTTGAATTGACAAACTGTGTGGTGGGTTTCAATAGAAACGGGTTCTTTAAGAGCTTCGCGCCTACCGAGTTTCTACGCCCGCTTGTGAGTTAATGAGAACTTACTGTAGTACAACCATTATCTATGTACGAAGCACTTAAGGCAAAGTTGTAAGTTTCTCAATGCCTCAATTAAACTTTGTAGATTTAAGCTTTATAAAGAAACTAATGAGTAAAAGTTTTTTATATGAAACCTTATGTTACAAAGATGAATGCATGACATCTTTGTACATATTTTTTTATTACACACATCAAAATTTATACCCTTTAATTTAAGTTATAGGCCATCCAATGAAACGGAAACACCTGGAGTTGTAATTTACATCAGGGTGTAACCTAGCTAGATTGCAATGGAAGGGTAAACTACATGATTTAATTACTAGCAGATCAACTGATGTGATGGAATTATGTGAGTTTGCAGTTTCTTAAGTTGGTTAACTTAATTGAGTTGATAGTGAGAGCTGATCACTCAAGGCATAAGATGGGGATAAAACATGCTTACATTGCAACTGCGGTTGGCAAATATGTAAATCCCATCCTTTCTAGGAATTACAATTGAATATTGGCAATTGAGGCTCGACTCGTACCTTATTGAATACCGTCATCACTAGCAGATCAACTGATGTGATGAACCTATGTCAATTTGGATCCTAGTTTTTTAGTGAAAATTAAATGGTTATATGATTATGAACCATGGGTATTTAATTTTCTTGAAAATTTTATTATCCAAAATATTAAAATTGAATTTTGTAATTCTTTTCAATGTATTAATGCAACAGTAAAACTGTAAACGTGGTTTGGTCTTAAATTTGTAAATTCATCTAATTCTGCTTTCAACCATAATGTTTGATTGAGAAAAATTTACTAAAAAGACACAAGACTATTTTCCATGAGAGAAGAATGAGACTTAATCCTATTTCTTTTCATGATTGAGAAAGGTATGACAGGAACATTAGAATTGTCTACATTTTAATATATAACTCATAGCAATCTTTAATACTTAAGAATATTGCAAATCTTATTTCCCATAGAAATTTCATTACCCTAATTTGGTGAATGAATTCTTCTATAACAAACATGACTGTAGAACCGTAGAGTGGGGGTGTGAATACAGTTTCTTCAGCTTTTAGAACGTTTAAAAAATTTAAGCCACGAAGACTAACCAAGTGGTTGTACAATCAACACAACAACCACAAATACAATCCAAAGTATATAAAGCAAGTAAAGAAAGACACCACGATATATACTGGTTCGGGATGAGGGGTTTAGACCATCTGTACGTCTAGTTATGAATCCACGACACGATACTATTCCACTAGTATTATCCTTTCGGTGGACTACTTGTGTGTGCTTATTCACACACCTTTTTCTGGCCAAATTAAGACCAAAACAGACACAAACTAACCATAATTGCCAAAGGTATTGTGATTTTGTGTTGGTGTTCGTGCAGGAACGGATATTTCAGAAATTGGCATAAATCAGGCCAAAAAGGAAAAAAAAAACGAGCTCAAGTTTGGAAAACGTGTCAAAAGCCAGAGCCGGGGAAGCAAATTACCACTTTTGAGCTTAGATTGTCAAAACACACCTTATGGAATCACAAAATGCCAAATATAGTCCTTGGAGCAAAAGTTTGCAAAATTGGCAGAAATGGTCCCTCAAGTTAGGAAATTGACAGAAATGGCCCCTAAGCATTGGATTTTGGAAGAAAAAGTCAACATCTGTCCTTGGGAATTCACAGGATGTCAAGTTTGGTCCATGGGTGAAAAGATTGAAGAAATTACAAGTTTGGTCCATGGACTTTCAAGACTTGACATATTTGGTCCCTAGAAATTTCAAATTTGGAAAATATCAATTATGGCCCTTGTATTATTCAAACTTGGAAAGAATAATCCTTTTGTGAACGTTGGAAAGATTGCATTTTCAGTCCTTGAAATTCAGTAAATTACAAAATTGGTCCTTGTTATTTCTGTTAAACCAAACAGACCATTAATAAAATTAAACAAACAAACACAACCCAATCCAACACAATACCCTCACCAGGCCTAATGTATGTCCGCACCTCCAAAGGAAGACCGGCCCAAAAGGGCCACATCTCGTCCAGTTTGGCATAGTGATTATGTTATGGGCTAGTATTTATCTTTATCTATCTTTATGTTCAGGAAGTGTTTCGTGTCTAATTAGGAATGTGTCAGTATTTTGGGAATTTATATTGTATTCAACTTGTGATACAAGTTAGGGTTTATTCGGTATAAATACCGAATCATTATTAATAAATACACAGCTTATTCAATCAATTAATTCTCTTCTCTTAACCCTAATTCTTAAGGAGCCTAGTACTCGCTAAAAGTAGTGCAATCTATCGATATCGCCTAACTGGGTTGTATCAACTGGTGCTTTCATCATGAACGCTGACGAAATTCGATTGTTGCTGAAAGATCAAGCCAAGGCTAATCAACGTTAGGCCGAGGCACTTCAATCACAATTTGCGGCTTTGCAATTGGAGTTGCAAACGACGAAGGCTATGATTCAGCAAGGACGTTCAGGAGGGGACGCTCATGCTCTCCAACTGCCTCGTTCCATGAGGCTGGATGTGCCAAAATTTTCGGGGGCTGATCCCGATAGTTGAATTTTCTCGATCACGGAATACTTTACACTTTTGAACACACCAGTCGATCAGCAACTTCGTGTGGTGGGTTTTAATCTAGAAGGCGACGCGACGGAGTGGTTTCGTTGGATGACGCGTAATAAGTTAATTTCGACATGGGAAAGGTTTTTGGAGAGTGTTAGCAATCGATTTGGACCATGCAAATATGAAGATCCTCAGGGGGCACTCTCAAAGCCGTTACAAAAGGGGACCGTAGCCCAGTATCAAAGTGAGTTTGAAAAGTTAATGAATCGTGTCACGGATATATCCGAAAGCTTGTTGATTTCATTCTATATCTCTGGTCTTAAGCCCATGTTGCAGGGCGAATTGTTGGTGGCAAAACCAACCTTGGTGATGCATTTTCTTTAGCACGAGTTACAGAAGCTCGTTTGGGTGACCAGGGGACCAGCAGGCCGATACCTTCCAGTGCACCGCAAACCCTCACCAAGACAACATCTCGTTTTGGCGCAACTCGACTGGAAAACCCTAAATTTCCTTTATTGCCAACACCTTCTGGTGTGAGTGTCAATTCTGGGGCGGCACCGCATCCTATTAAGTGGATATCACTGGCGAGCGACAGGAACGCCTGAGTAAAGGGCTCTGTTTTAATTGTGATAACAAATGGGTACGCGTTTGGCCCACGCCCGTTTGGCCCGCGCCCCTTTAGCCCGTAGCCCGTTTAGCCCATTGCCCGTTTAACCCGTAGCCCGTGCCCGCCCGGCCCGCCCGTTTTGCCACCTCTATGCTTGCACCAACACAATCACTAAGCTAATGTTATTCTTTATATAACTACCATGACTTCCAAAAGCAAAAAGCGTAAGTGCTTTGGCTTCCGATCACACTCGTAACAAAGATGAATCTAGTGCCTTTGCAACTTGTGGTAGTTATTCTGTGTTAATGTGCTTAGACTCCCTATAACATGGGATTTTTCAAAGGTAAATCTTCCAGCAATCCTGTGTCAATCTGTTTTCAAAAAGAAAAATTAGTCAAAGTAATAAAAACTTGAAATAAAGAACCTTTTTATTATTAGAAATAGCAGCAACAGTTAAGAACATGTAAAGCATCCTTCAAACTTGAAATGTGGTAAAAAAAAGTAACAACCTAATTCGTATTACATGTCATGTTGAAAGTGGGTATATTATGTGTCTCATAGCCTCTTCACGTGTGAAAGTCATGAACAATTATCAGTCAAAGTTATAGAAAAATGAAAAAATACTTTTTACTTGGGTACAATTTTGGTTCTGCTTTTGCTTTTTTCACAAACCACTAAACTACAATGACTAACAAGACACTGGAGGGTAACTCCATTCCTGAACTCACAGCTTATTGTGGTCCACTTGCAACCTATCTATAGTGCCCGTAACCGTGTGATGTTCGTTTCACTAGAACACATGTTTCCACCCATTTTGTGTGACTATCTAGTGCTCGTAACATAGAATATCAGCAATGAATATGATAAAAGCTGAAATATATATCTAAAAAACTAACGTTGCACTACACCATTTTCTTCGAGAATCTTTAACAATTTGTCAATTTTATGTGCAGAAATTTGTATAGCAGTTTTATATATTGAGATTACTACTCATTGTACCCTTAATCTCACAATAATTTTTAATTTTTTAACCAATAGTTGTAAAAGATGCCTCCAAAATTTACTTATCACAGTAACTTGTAATAATTTTGTTATGGTTTCTCTATCATGTTTTTGGCCGTACACTGAATGTGATTGGTTTGCTTATGATTCTCTGGTTTGGTGTTATCTTTTCTTTTCCTTGGTGTGAAGTAAGACGTACCTATTATGACATTTTAGTTTCTTCCTATACCATATATTGGAACCCACAAAATGAAACAAATGGCCAAAATGAGCAAAACCTATGTTTCACACTATAAGCGTTAAGAGTTCTGAAAACGAAACTAGTAGTTTCTTGAGCATGAGAAAGTAAACATACCTGTAGATTCTCTAATTGTCGCAGGCTCTTGATCACTGAAAAGTTCCGATATGATTTACTGGTTTTTTTCATGAGAGGTCCAAGAAATGGATACAACTTCTGAATAATTAGAGAGGAAAAAATGCGCTCAAATGCCGAAAAAGGAATTTAACAAGTCATAATCTACCAGGAATGACCCAAAACAACCCAACTATCAAATTGAATCTAAAGTATGGTAATATCTATAAAAAAAAAAGGCCAAATGTCCAAAGATACAACTTAACAAAGTAAAGATATCAATAGTATTATGGAATGTTGTGGACACACTGACACGGTACTGTTCTCAGTTTGTCTGATGAGAAAAAGGTTTGGGTGTAAATATAACTTTAGCCTGGAATCTCATAAAACCAATTAAGATACAGTAGTTTTGCATTACTCGGATATCTCTTTCCAAAACGTCCACATGATATCTAGT
The DNA here is from genome assembly GCA_030686995.1 of Artemisia argyi. Taxonomy (NCBI): domain Eukaryota; kingdom Viridiplantae; phylum Streptophyta; class Magnoliopsida; order Asterales; family Asteraceae; genus Artemisia; species Artemisia argyi. The sequence goes on along the minus strand of CM060693.1, from coordinate 133,743,211 downwards.
ACTATTCTCTTCTTTCACACAATATTAACATATATTTGTTTAAATATGTACATAAATGAAGAGAAAGGAAATGTGTGGAAGTAGTAAGATAGCCAGGTCGAGCGGGTTGGTAGTGTCAAATCTGGTCATTCGTTACTGCAGGTGACAACAAGCCAGGCCAGGTTGGGTTGACCCAACAGGCCATCAATACTTTTTTGTCCATTAATAAAAATTATAACTATTTTAACACATCATTTAAAAAAATCATAAACATCATTGTTACAATGATTATCTAAATCTTTGAATAGAAACCATTTAGGAGGTTTTAGGCATTTATGGAAACGTTAACTGTCAACCCATTTCCTCATTTAGCTAAACTTTTTGATTCTGCAATCTACGCATATGACCCAGTTGAGAGGAACACAACCTATTGACCACATCACAAGTAAATAGGTAGAAACTAGGATCACTAGATAGGCGTTACGTGTAGCTTGGTCTCTTTAGGCAATAGTCTCAAGGCCTTTGCTCCCTGAACCCGGTCCCATCTCTGAATCAGTACATCAAGGACCTCATCAAGCATGATGGTGGAGCTTCCTTCGTCAATAACATCATCGTATCATAATCACTTCTCCCACCATCACTTTTCCCACCATCACTACTATATGCTCTGATTCTAGTATCTTCTGCACCCTCAATCTCTGCAATTTTTCTGCGTAACCCTTTTCCTTTGGCTTTTACAGCTGACCAACCCACCTTCAAGTTTCCACTACTTGGTGAAGATACTAAGCTAGTAATTCTCTTTTCAACATTTTTTGCTTTTTTTCGAGGATTTAAATAAACTTGCATTAAAGGTAGGTATATATTGCCCTGAGTTTTCCCAGGCTGTTGATTAAGTCCTGCTTCATACACCCGATCACAGTAGGATAGCGCCAGTCCAGGAAGATGAAGCTGAAATATCAAGAACATTCCACAAAATAAAACAATAATTGATATAAAGAGGATCTTCACTGACTCAGTTTATATTAAAATGAAACAACAAAATAAAGATAAAAGAATGCATCATTTAGATAACTTATGGAGTTATTGCATGAAAAGGTAGCATAGTTTGAACCGGTTTCTGTTTCGGTTAACTATATTTATTTATGATATTCATCAAACTTGTAACCAGATTATCTGTTTTCTAGGCACCATGTCAGGATAATTGTCAACATTAGTGACCTGCCAACCAGTACGGACTACTTAAATCGAAAAATTATGGTTGCTGAAAGCAAAAATCAGACCAACTATGTTACCTTTTACTGTTTTTTGTTTTTAGGCAAGAACCTCTCTTTGAATTTACATGTTCACGTGCTCAATAGACAAGTTTGAAACACCAATGTGACTTCAAAATAATACCTTATGTACATATATGGACAATGCAAGTTCGTGCGGGTTCATTTTGCCTAATAAGATTGCTCGCTCTTCATACAAAGCATCTTTTGGGATTTGTTTCAACAAGTTCCCAGGATTATAATCTGAAATACTTTGCAATGCAGACATGAGTTTTTTCGTAGTTGCAGTATAGTTTTTTTCATCCCATTCCTTAGCATTGAGATCAGCATACCAATCAGGAACTTCTGAAAGATAGATGTGCAACTGCAACACATGACCATAGCTTCATTCAGAAAATAATTTTCACCTACTAACAGTTGTATAATAGCATATGAAAGTTACCATTTCGTTCTGCAGATTCTAGGAGATCCCATCTTCATTCATTGAGAGTATCAATTACAAATAGGTGGCCTGCATACTTGGGGCATGTTGTTTTAGGTAAGAATTAACCAAGTCGTCAGGAATATTTCCAGATAGAAAAAGATCAATAGTCTGCGTTGGACAACTTTTAAGTACAATCATTGAAGATTCCAAGACAAGCATAGGGTCAATCCCGCAGAGAGGCTGCACATGAGAACTTAAATGTATCATAAACAAATTCTTGTACATCCAATCATCAGATGATTTGCTTATCACCATATCTAAACAACATCCATGAAATCAACATGTTATTTCTTAATAACGAATAATGGCCAGGTAACAAAGAAGGTCACAACAATCAACTTTTCATTCTGGAATTAGAAGATAATATAGAAAACTTATGTTTTAAGCATTAAATGCCATTTTATACGAGGAAGGGCATGCCACAAAAGAAAGGAAATATTTAAGAGCTGGGCAATTCTACCGTTGGCTCCATGTCCAACAAAGTTTACAACATGTCAAGGGGTTGTAAATAATTAATAACATTTCAAGCTATAAGGAAATGGTTCAAATAGGTTGAGTGGGTCAAACGGGTCATATGTTTCTTTAAAGTCTATTCAACTGCTTATAATCTCTCAAATCATTTCATTTTCTGTGACATAGATGATCTTTCGAATAATATAGTTTTAGTCATCATATTTATTACAGTAATCATTCATAGAACTACAAAAAGAACAAAAGGACTTTTTTTATAACTGAAATTGCCTTGGAACGACAAACGCCTCCGTCCAGGATACGTCCAACATGGCTGCAACTGTAGTAATGTGCCGTGCCAAGGTATGGGCGATCTCACCTTTGTCTACTCCACCTAATGGCATTCCAACATCACATGTGTAAATTAACATATCTGCACAAAACCACTAAACTTCGCCACTTAAAAACAAAATCACAAAACTTGTACCTGAGAATGATATTATAACCAAAATAACAAAGTAATGAATAATTGAATGGAATTAGTGCATGGGTCAGTTTGGGTTAATATTCAATCTTAAACATGTCTAATAAAAGATATACAGCTACAAAGGAAAAGGGAAATTAGGCCATACGAGTTCCGAAGTGTGGTTTTATGGATACAACATAAATATATTTATTCACACATTTAGAATGTTCCTGAGATAATAGTAATGGTTGAAAAGTGTTTTGCCGGTCAGCCTGACCCGTTTCAACTCAGTATACAGATTGACGTGACCTGCCTCAAGCGAACATGTTACCCAAGTTTCCACCTCTAATATAGATTGAAATGTGAATTACACTGCTTTCTAGCACAAGCTAGCCAAGCATATTATCTCTTCAAAGTAAGGCTTTCAATTTGCTGGAGACAGTATAAATAGTCAATTACTGAATTTGAGGTGTTGTGGGCGTTGTGGCGGTCCAATAATCTAGTACACGCATACTATGCTATCCTTAAATCCAAATAACTTGTAAGTAATATAATTACACCTTTTTCACAATCACAATTAGAGCTCCAAAGCCAGAGAAATCATATTAGTGGTATTAAAGTTGATATCTAATAGTATATTAATAAGTTGTATCCCTTTGCTAAAATCAGTTAATTAGTAAATAAAGTACAGCCATTTATTCACTAAGGCCTAAGGTCATAGTTAACATCGAATAAGAAAATCACTATATGTCTTCACTTCTCTATGTTGATCAACTGCCTTCTAAATAATTAAAGGCCATAAAAATTGTTAAAGATGATGTAAAGATAGAATAGTCTCATAACTGTAACAAAAAGACAACCATTTACAGTTCCTTAGGATTCCGTAAAACACTATTCTCTAACATAATCCATAAGCTTAAGCCTGAAAAACAAGAAACTAAAACAAGTGCCCAGAAGCCCATAATACCCTATTCAATTAATACACTATTCTAACAAAAACCTTAAGCTACAGTCTGATAAAAGATTCGTCCTTTTTTAAGCTCCAAACACTTCTTAAGTACTTGTTTGCTTACCTTTTAACCAAGTCTTAGGACAAGTTTTGCGAACAGCGGAACTAAGTCTTACGATTTAGAAGTTAAAAGGCGACTCAAAAGCCACCATACACTCTTAATTTGAAGACATGTAGTTATAGAGATGATGGAGGTAATAACATAAATGATTACTGAAGCAAGCAATGACAGTAAGTAAATAAGTAAATAAGATTGAAATTTAAATTGAGCTGTTTGGACTGCTGATAATGGAAAAACTTAGAACAATGTTTATTATGCAAACATGAAAAACAAACAGACCTAGTACTAGCAGCCCTACAGAAAAGTAAGTAAATAAGCTTGAAAGTTTGAAATAAGCTGAACAGATGGACTATGACCTATAAACTAATTGCAAAACAAGAATCAAACCATAAGCTTGACTCTAACTAACCTAAAAATAGACTGAAAAGGGTGTTCTAGGCTGTTTTTGGTTTTTGTGGTTTTTGACACAGAAAAGTGAATGAGACCAAATTACATAATACCTTGAAAACACAGATTCAACTTTTTAAAGCAAACTATCTTTGATTAATTTGACTCAACTTGAACAACTAAAAAGACCTTTTATCAATTTAATCCATATAAGCTGTTTATCTTAGTTTGAAAATATGAAATTCCAAAACTTGACTCAAAACTTGTAAATCTAACTAAAACAACTAAAATTAATCTATAAACTACTACGAGATCAAAATTAAACTATTTGAACTTCAACAAATGACCAAATCAAATTTGAACTCTATAAATGCACTTAAACCAAACACTCCTTATACCTAACTGTTTGGAAATTTTAAGCTGATATAGACCAATCTAGTTTAAGAATCTTAAAGACAGACTATAACCTAACTTAATTAAGGACTACAAAGCAAAATACATGCATCAATAATATTTTATTTAAAAGTTGGCTTATTGTTGTAAAATATTTTTTAACCATATTTAATGCATCGGCTATTTAGAAAACAAGTTAAGATATGGGCCTAACCTGAGTTTTACAAGAAATCAGCTCACACCGGTTTTGACATAGTATAACATATAAAAGGTGGCGATATGTCTTATTCAATGTCTTTCATGGCATCCTGCAAGCAACCATAATTAGGAAATAGAAGACAAAAAAATTAAGAATCCAGTTAGCAAGAGCTCGTCAGTCATGACCAAAGGGTATTTAATTTTAAGGGGTATTTAGTTTTTCACCAAATAAACTTTCCCCACTAAAAGACAAATTTTCTGGCCGTTATAGCTGGGCGGCCCCCTTAATTTTAAGGGGGCCGGCCTTGATTTAAGGGGACTGGCCAAGCTCCTGTGTCAGAAATTGTCAGAATTCTTCTCCTATAAATATCATCTTAATTCTGGAATTTTGCCCCACCTTTTGCATGAAAATTTTCAGATCTAAAACTCTCTAAACATCCTCCAAAACCCTTTGATCATTAGTATATTAATCCTTTTTTCAAGTGATTCAATCCCTTCTCATTCATCCTCATCCAAAGTGCAAAAGAAGAACACTCCTTCTACAACTAAGTTCAAGAAGTATTGAAGAGTAGTTGTGCATAGTGTATATATATTATTTGTGAAGTTGTGTTGTGTTTGTAATAAGTAGTTTAGAAGAAATTGAAGTTGTGTAGGAAGTAGAAGTTGATTAGTAGTGAAGTAGTGTAGTTGTGAAGAAGATAGGTGTGAAGTAGATTGAAGTGAAGAAGATAGGTGTGAAGAAGAAAGGTGTGAAGAAGATAGGTGTGAAGTAAATATGTGTGAAGAAGTTGTGTAGAAGTTGTGATCAAGTTGTGACGTAGTTGTGTTGTGTAAATTGGTGTGTAAGGTTTTCTCCGCCATAAGGGAGTTTGTTGACATAGTGAAGAAAACTCTCAAGTAGGTGACTCGGGGAGTGGAGTATGAACAAGGAAGGTGACCTTGTAGCCGAACCACTATAAATCCTTGTGTTGTGGTTTGATCTCTCCAACTCTTTTCATTACTTACTTATTTACCTATACTATATTAGCTTAGTTAGTCAGTTATTATATAATTGTTCATATAGAGCAAGTATTGAGATCACATAAACTAGAATCGAAGTTTTTTAAAACAAACTTGTTTTTATAAATTTTAAAAGGACGTAAAACTATTCAACCCCCCCCCCTTCTAGTTTTCCACAATTGGTATCAGGAGCCACGTCTTGCAAGATCTTTAAAATATATTGTATTTTAAAACTTGTAACGATCTATGGAATCTGAAAAATATTTTGAAGGGCAATCTATGCAAAGACCACTACTATTCGAAAGTGATGGATTTTTATATTGGAAAAATCGATTCGAAACTTATGTGAAATCAAAAGATCTAGATCTTTGGCATATTATTACCAATGGTGATTTTTTACCTATTCAAAATAACACCAAAACAAAGAAAGATGAAATCGTACCTTTTGAAAAACAAAATGATGATTTAAAAAGAAAACTTACTAAAAATAATGAAGCAAAAATGGTTATTTATAATACGCTACCACGTAAAGAGTACGAAAGGATCTTTATGTGTGAAACCGCAAAAGAAATTTGGAACTCTTTATTAATAACTCACCAAGGTAATAATCAAGTCAAAGATAATAAAATAGATCTACTTGTTCAACAATATGAGCAATTCACGATTCCGGAAGAGGAATCAATTGATAATGCTTTTGCTAGATTTAACACTATCATCACAAGTTTAAAAGCACTTGATGAGAATTTTTCTAGTGAGAATTTTGTAAGGAAGTTTCTTAGGGCTCTTCACCCAAAATGGCGAGCTAAAGTGACGGCTATTGAAGAATCAAAGAATTTGTCAACGTTACAACTTGATGAATTAATTGGAAATTTGAAAGTCTACGAAGCAATTATAAAGAAGGACTTCAAAATGGTTAAAGGAAAACGAGAGCAAAGCAAGTCAATCGCTTTGAAAGCTAAAAAGGAATCCAACAACGAAGATAGCTAATCTTCCGAAAGCGATGACGAAGAAGATGCCATGGCCGTAAGAGATTTCAAGAAATTCTTCAAAAGGCGAGGAAGATTCGTTAGATAACCACACGATGAAAGGAGAGCACCTCAAAAGAATAATGATGACAAGTATAGCAAGAATGAGAGAAAGTGTTTCAAGAGTGGTGATCCGAATCACCTCATTGGAAAATGTCCAATGATGACAAGAGATCAAAATCAAAGAGCATTTGTTGGAGGAGCTTGGAGTGATAGCGATGAAGATGAGAAAGAAATAACAAAGGAAGAAAAGTGTCTCATGGCTAAGACATCAAATGAGGTACGTTCCGAAACCGAATACTTTAGTGATGAAAACTTATCATTAGATGAAAAAGATTTAGATAGTGAATACAATAAATTATGCAAACTAGGACAACAAGTAATGGCTAAAAACAAATCACTAAAATACATAAACAACCAACTAGAAAATGAAGTACTAGAACTAAAAATTAAAATACATCAACTTGAAAAAGGTAAAGAAATTTTTGAAGAATGTAAATCATGTCAAGAGCTTAAAAGTAAGAACAACAAACTTAGGGAAGAAATTTGTAAACTTGATAAATTTGAAAATAGTAGTAACTCACTTAGTAAAATTATAAGTATTCAAAGAGTATCCAGAGATAAAACCGGTTTAGGATTTAACTCAACCGAAGCTTCAACAAGTGAAATTAAAAATGTTAAATTTGAAAGTGAACTCAAGGAACTAAAACCCTCAAAGTCTAATCCTAAGTATATACTCATAAATGATAAGAAAATACCTCTCTTTAGTAATGAAGAACTAAAACCGTTATATAAACCATCTTTAAAAACCAAAGTAGGATCGTCTAAACCTAAAACAAGATCTAAAACTCCACCACCTAGGAAATCAAATAATTCTTACCCTAGACCTAAAACACCTCAACCAAGAGCCAACCAAAATAGACGAAACTTTAACAATAATCAACAAATGTGGAACTTCAATCCGTGGGGAATGTTTCCACCATATATGCACCCAAGTCAAATACAAAACATGTTTGGATCAAATAACTTTGGTCAAATGAGACAATGGGGACCAACATAAAAATTTTCGTCATTCAAACATGGAAACTTTTGATGTCACTTCCTGTTCGGACAATTTCTCGAAGACTTTGAAGATAAACGCATTGAAGACGAAAGGTACACATTTCCTTTTATTTTCTTGTCAAGAAATGCATGCTTAGTTTAGTATCTAGTTGTTATGTTTGGCTCATTGTTTCCTCTAGTTTTTATCTATACATACATATATATATATATATATATATATATATATATATATATATATATATACTTAGTTACATCTAGGATCATATAACCTAAAAAATTCATTTGTTGATTTTCTAGAACTAGAAATTGTTCGTCTACGAACCCTTTCTTTCCCCCATTTGCCTTATTAAACTTTAATGTTCAACAACACTCATGCTGATGTAGAGAGATGAGTCGAAAAATCTATGGATGAAACAAACCCCGGCTTTCATTGCGTACATCTCCTTCCTATATTCTCGTCTTATAAGCCCATACTATATATATATATATATATATATATATATATATATATATATATATATATATATATATATATATATATATACTTATGAACCTTCCACAACTCTCTCGTCCACTTGACAACTTGATGAATTTCATCCGAAATGATCAGGAAAATTTAATTGACGAAATGTCAAGTAAAAATGTCAAGAAATCCCTTTCGTGCGAATACTCTCTAGCGTATTTTTGATTAAATATAAATCTAATATATATCTCTATATTATATATAACAGGAGGCGCTACACGTCAATGCCACCTCATTGCCCAGTCATTGCCATGTAATTCAATTTGTGCCATGTCATCACATTTTTGCCATGTCATCACTTCTTATATATATATTTTTTAATTTTTTTTTGTAAAATTCGGTATTTGTCATGAAATTCCGGAATTTTATTAAAAAAGGTCATGGCAAGATTCGAACCCTGGGCTTTGCTACCACAACTAAACACCTCAACCAATGGATCACTCCACAAGTTGTGACTAATAATTAAAAACAAATATGTAATGCCTAAAAAAAATTATCTCCGGAGAGAAATTTGAAAATTATCTTGAAGAGATTTGAAAAAAAAAAGAAAAAAAACACTCATAATCTTTTAATAGGAGATAATCTTTAACATAAGTTTTAGATTATGTATTTTCTCAAAACCCTAATACAGAGTATCATGCCTCAGCCATTTTCTATGATACGGTATTCCCTAAAACCCTACTTTTCCAATATTCACAAGCGCATGTTCATCACAAATTAAGTAACATAGCTGTATATGATAAATTATAATGGATAGTTTGTCTAACAGTTGTTTATGTTTAATTTTATTGGTTTTATTTACCATTCAATTTCTTGTGCTCTCTTTTTTGCAGAAAAAATGATGTCGATTGAAATATCAATAGCTACTATTGTTTACACTTCTAATATGTAATGCCATAGCTATGGAAGAGGTATGTTCCATCGGTAGGAAAAAAACAATCAAGAGACGAATTAGTGTAAGTATACATATGTTGTTTACAAATCGCTTTTCTGATGTTAAAGTTTTATGGTATTGAATGCTTTTTATTTTTTTATTGCCAATGTAGGTAAAGAAGGGATCACCCCTGGAACACATTGCATATATAACCGAACAACAGTAAGAAACCGTTAAATGATTAGCATGAATAATTTAGACTTGGGTGTAAGAAATCGTTAAATGATTAGCATGAATAATTTACACTTGGGTGGTCTTGGTTGATGTATTTACTAACCATTAAAAACTGACACTATTTTATTTTTGATTTGTTGTTGCCTATCAGGGCTGAGATTGTTATGCTGGAGTCTAATAAAGCTGAACTTAAAGAGAGAATTGAAGCAGAGGTAGTTCCTTCTTATTCTTGATTATTATTCTTTTAAGAAAGTCAAATAAGCATAAAGTTTTTTTGGCGCTACACTGTATTATCTTTTACAGGCCAGATGAAATGCAATTCTGAAGGAGGATTTGGTAAGCAAGAGAAAAGCTTTAGAGATGCGTCATGTAGATCTTTTGGAAGAGGTATGAACTGTTTCTGTTAAAAACAACATTTTTTGTTTCACTCTTTGCAAAAAAAAAGTCAATAGGGATATTAGGTGCGGCACTTAACATCTAAACATTTGTGATTGTGTAAGAGCGCAGAAGTCAGCTACGAGATGCACAAAAAGAGGCTAAAGTCACTTTTTAATTTCAAATCTAACCTTTATTGCTTTCCAACGTATTTTTGTCAACATCTCCTTTTTTGCTCTAAAGAAAAAGCCTTTAATCTGCATGAACGAAAGGATGGAGCCCCTTCAAAGGAATTTGACAGCATCTTGATGAAATCTACTCTAGGAAGGGAACGTGTATGTTTCTTATCAGTCTTTTATTTTATTTTTTTATTTTTTTTCATATATGTAGACTTCATATTATACCATATTGTCCTGATATGTTAAGCTTAGCAGACTTTGGGATACTTTAAACCTGTTTGACCTGTACCTTTGTAGCTGATATCTTTTATTCAATTCTTTCAAGGTAATTTCCTACGTTCCTATATTATATAAACCGGTGTCATCATGTGTAAATTTTTATATAAAAAACATGATAGTGTGTACAGTACTAGGCTTACTTCAGGAATTGATGTATCACGTGCCAATTTCTGTGTTAAAAAACCAGTGTAAATTTTTATATAAAAAATTGTATTTCATTTGACATGCTTTTGTAAACCTTTAGGTACAGGATATCATCAAATGTTGGGGAAGTTATATCCATTTTCTTAACTGCTACACTGGGGATACCGGAATGCTTGATACATGTGTAGCTTCTGTGGGTTAATTTAGTTAATGCCGGTCCACTTGCTACTGCTATTGATTTTAACCCTGCTAATGCTGACATAATGATAAAACCACCTGGTAAAAGCACTGACCCTCTAATTCATCCGTGGGTTCTCTTTCGCTACTTGGTTAGTCTCTTTTTTCCGATTTTATTATACAAGGCAATAGTTGGTCATTGACATATGGCGTACAAGGTGTTGACATGTAAGTTTTAATTTTCGCTACTCGGTAAAACATTCTAAATCATTTCATTAACAGAAGATATTATTATCGAAATAATATAATTTGTGATAATATTTAGCACACTAAATATATATACAATAATATCTTTTATGCACGTAAAGTTTTTTTGGTCAACCCCACCTGATCTATTTTAACATGTACGAATTACGTGTCTTGACATGTTGCCCAACCAGCGTAACCAGCTTTTTATATAGTATTCATATTGGAAAAACCATGCATTATATGGATTCTTTTTTTGCACCAGATTGATTAGGAGGTGGAAGCATTAATAGCTCAAGTTAGGTTAGAGTAAGGTAACACTGAATTTTGGAGGCGACGATTTCTTGGAGAATGCTTAGAACCTGAACTTCAAAGGTCCACAGATATTGAAGTAGAAGCTACAAATGTCTCTGATGATAACACTGATGCTGCTGAGGATTCGGGTAAACAGGTTGTTGATGATGAAGCAGAAAAAGAGGAGGTAGTGGAACAAACTGAGATCCAAGCTGGTGATACAGAAGCGATTAAGGGTAAGGAAACGGCTGCAAATCCCCTTCAAATGATTTGGGGTTCAATTATTTAAAAACTGATAGTGCCCAGTTAAGTAAAAAACATTTGAAAAGGTTGGCCAGAATTGTAGCAATGGAGGTAAGAATAGTACAGTTTACTGTTAAAAAACTTTCTTTAGGATTTTTTAGAGGTAGCAGTTACAACCCATTTACTTATATATTTAGGTCGATTTTGGTTGTCTTTTCTCTGAAACTAGCAAGCTTAAAAATTCTAGGTATAGGGAACTGTGCCATAATTCTATGTGCAGCAATACGAGCTCCATATCCTTCAGCCTTCTTAGATATTTTTGGAACAACACATAGCCTCGGTTATGTTTTTAGGCGGTACGCTGAGACTCATTAGGTAGTATTCACTGTACTCCTCGCATTGTTGTAGGTTAAGATGGTGACCACACAATGATTTCATCTAATATTAGGAACAGACAAGAAGTCGATAGCTCATTTGCAACTCTCACTTTCCATGGAACCGAAGAAGGTAACAAGGGAGAGATGGCATACATGGAAGGTAGGCCTCCAGACTTTTCAAAGTTCCCTCGACGGTCATAAAATCATACCGTGGTACCTGCAAGTTCATTTTCATTCATATGATGACGATCTATGTGTTTGTTATTTTTAAAACAGGTATATTGTATGTGAAGGTATAGTGCTAAAGTCATCCTTAAATGCAGTCGATGACGGGCATGTTGGACACCAGGTATTCTCATTCAGCACTCATGTCTAATTTAAGTAGTTTTGATTCAAGGGTGTTTGAGGTTGGTGCATGCTTTAATCTGATTTGGGAGTGTATGGAGTTGCGTAGATCAGAAAAATAACAAATTTTTAATACAGTTGCTGTTAAGGGTTTACGTATCGACAATCTGTCTTCGCCTCCTTTTGAGCCATAGTGAAAAATGGGCACACTTGACCCGTGTCCAAAGATGGCCGTTTTGACCCGTAGCAGAACATATCCATTTAATCAGTTTTCACATGATCAAACAGATTTTAAGTATTTTGGACAAGTATATACGACTCTTTAGTAGTTACGGTAGAAAACGAAAAACACGGTGCCTCAAGTACTCCAGTGTTTGGTTCTTTTCCTACTCCTACTTTTGGTGTTTCAATCACTGTAGCTTCTGGAGCTCCGACTATCCTATTGGAAAAATGAGGTCTAATAAAATAACAATCAAAGCTGCTCATATCATTTTTACAACAGTCAATATAAGGATCAAATTGAGAATCTTAATAATAAATTTATAATATTAGATGTGAGAACCATATGAAATAATAGGGTTTTAGAATTCTTTTTTTACCATACAATATCAGGGATACATTCAATATCAATTGAGTAATTATTATAAATGTAGTTATATTGTAAATAATTTAGTATCGGCTTTTTATTAGCTTTAGTATGTAGAATTGTTGCCGGTTGAGGAGATGCAAAACAAAGTATTTATGCTTATTCATTGCTTCTTATACTCTTTTATTACTCCTGTATTCCTATTTGTTCCTTACATGAATCATTTTATTAATCATTTTGATTTGTGTAGATATTTTGGAGAGATGACAAATGGGAGATAATCAAGATAAGTACTATAAGGATCAAATTGAGAAGGACTTCTCATCCATAAAACATGTATGTCCACGACTAATATTTAGTTTATGCAAGCTCACTGATTACTTCGTTAGATCTTTATTGTTTAGGAAATGGGAAATAAACCAATGTTGTTCACGAGGTTATTATATCTACGCGGGTTCTTGACCACTTCCCATAATATTTTGAACATGTCACGCTTCACAAATTTAAGCATGCACGTGCTCTAGGTATAACATCTTATCACTCCTTTGTGATCTTCACCCTGTTATAATTCTTTAATAGTTGCAGTCTTTTTGATACATTCTGGTACATGTTACAGTTGAAACTCGAGCTTGGATCGCAGAAGGACGGATCCACCATGACACAAGGTGTCCAACAAACACAACCTTACCAGAGACATTGCTATTGTGTCAAAGACAACTGCTGCTCTAATTGAGCATGCCAAGCTTTTGATCCATAACCAATATGAGATGATCTGTCATTGTTGACTCTTGTCTGCACCGCCCATAACGTAGGTTTTGCTACCCGAACCAAGCTTTCCAAAGTAACTATCGAGGACCGCTACATCTTAGGTGAAGCTGCGGTGATAATCCATTATCTTATTCTAGCGAACTACCTGGACATGAGGACGCAAGAAGTGGCTACATAAGGAGATTTTATACAGGGCTTAAAAGGTATCTATTATTTATGGTGATACTAACTGAAATTTTAATGTACATTTTTCTTGTCCCTCTTTATCCATCGTACACTATCTTTATAATAATTAGATATTCAAAAAGTTGGAACTAAAGAAAATTGGACTGTGGTTGATTCTTGATATGCTCTAAATCTATCACTACTCTAACAACCATTTGATGGCTTTGTTGTGTTGTTCAACAACATAAGAAAGATGTTTGTGACATGGTGTTGCTAGATAGACACTATAGTATTGGCTGGAGCAGAGTAAATGAGTGAATGTTAAATTTTCTTCATTTACAAGATTGCACAAAATCAAGGTATTCCTTCTCCTTCTACCATGATTGTTACATCTGTCTATTTGATGTCGCCCTTGCCGTTTTTGAATGCCTCTTAGTATTATGTACAGTGGTATAATAATAGGTTGTGATGTGTTTGAATGGGGTCGATTAAAGCTAAGATGCCCGAATATTGGCACGGTAACCTGTTAAGGTTGCAGCCATAATTTTACACCTTTTGGTTCATTTTTATATTGAGTTCGCATAATATGAGTAATGCCACCAGTGGCTGCTATGGGGATGGGAATGGGAATGACATGTGTAGGAATAAACCGACCCATGGTTCCATATTTAACAGCTCTTCCAGGATAACCCGTTCCATTAAAATTTCTTATATGCTAAGCCATATGTCATATCCCTATAAGAAGATACTTAATCAAAAGTGGTTTTATTATATTTTTTGTCAACATGATGAGGGAGAGTATCCGCTCACAGAACCATTGCCATCGTATGGTCATGGAAGAGATGGACCTGGAGGACGGCTCAGTAGTCTAATTGGTGGATCACAAGTTACCGATGTTGTTATCACATGTATATTTTCCATCACAACTATTACATATTACAATCTGAAATCCAAATAATTGTATCATGTAAAATAGAATTCACATGATAAATATTGGATCGGCCTACTACTGTTGCTATGATACCCAGTATTAATTTGTTAAAGGTGATAATGTCACTATTGATGGTAATACACAATAAGCGTTTAGTTCGTACATGAATAACAATCATGTTATTGATTTGTTGTCATACTTATGATTGTTCTTTTTACGTATAATACATGATCACTTGGAACGAGGAAAAAAAACAAAAAAACAAAATAAATAAATAAATAAATAAATAATCTACATAATGCTAAAATTAAAAAATATATATATTCTAAATAAAAAAACCAATTAACAATTAAAATGTACGTCACGCTCAAAAAATAAAAAAATCAACCGTAAACTAATAGCCTAACAAAATAAAATGAAATCGGCGTCCTTAAAAATAATAATTAACTTTCTCTTAAGATTTTTCAACCGTGAACCAATAGTCTAACAAAATAAAATGAAAACGGCGTCCTTAAAAATAATTTTACGTTAACTGACACCATCAAAATTATAATTACAAGTCATGCCCGCCCATCGGGCGGGCTTTGAAGTCTAGTATATATATATATATATATATATATATATATATATATATATATATATATATATATATATATATATATATATATATATATATATATATATATATATTCTTGTTCGTTCCAGAAACCAAAACACGAAAAATAAAATTTTTTGAGGGCGGCCCCCTTAATGTTTAAGGGGACCGGCAGCCAAATGAAGGGTGGCCCCCTTAATGTTTAAGGGGGTCGGCCATCTGATTGCTCCAACCCATTTTTCCTCTTGTTCCTTTCGCCAAACACTCCACTTTTTCAAATAATCCTTCCTCTGCTACTGCTGTGACGAAAAACAAAACCTAAAAACACCTTAAATCACTTCCAAATCACATAATTCGGGTTAATTCGCAAAGGGCAAATTCATCTAACACAATCACCATTACGTATTGTAAGTTTTTCATAATACATTTCATCTAATTTCATCTAATTTGGTCAAACTCATGATTATGCATGTTTTATTAATTTCTTAAATTTCACAATTTCTTTCGAATTGAGTCTTAAATCTCCATAACTAAATGCTTCCCCTAGGATATGAGTGATTAATCAACACTAGAAACTTGTAATTATAAACCCCCTTGTCGAAAATTTTTGAAAAATTTCATATACTTCTTTTCAAATTTTTTGGTAAACACATTGTTGAATAATGCTTTGAAAACTTGTTAAAACTAATCACATTATACTTTTATAACTTGTAAAACATGAAACTATATTTTTTGACCTAGTAAAAATAGTTTTGTTCATAATAAGGGGGTGTTTGGATTATGTCCAAATAATATCGAAACTTAGTCATTATAATTTATATAAAACGTTGTTATGATTATAAATCTAAAACTTGTAAATCGGACTTGTCAAGATATATAACTCATATATATATTGACATACTAGTAGTGTAAGTGGATAGTTAAGGAAGCGTTTGGTTTAATACTAAAGATGACATTTTTGAGTCAAAATACAAACCATCTTTTTCGAAAACAAATCACATGCATAAGAAACTCGTAAGAAATGGCTAGTTTTACAACCCAATGTAAATCTAGTAAATTTCATGATATATTAAGATGTTTAAAAGGGCGTTTGGATTTGTCCATAACCACTTACTAAACATCGTAAAATATATCTAGAACGAGTTAAAAACAATATTGAGGAACATGGTAAACTACTTCCTAAGATTAGTGTCGAAGTATGTTTACGTTCCAACATAAGTCTTAACAATATATACATTTTTTTTTTCCTCTTTATATTTATTTTGGTCTTTTGTATTGTTGATTTGTTTAGGTGAAAATGCCAAAAGCGACTACCGAAGATCTTTCCCACACTAAAAACTACATTCCCAAAGTTTCCCAACTCCCTACTACATCTCCTTCCATTGGACGTATATATCGTGAAATTGAAGATAGAAACGTTCATGAGGGACGTGTAGTAGATCTAGCCTTTGCTCAATCCGACTACATTAATCGCTTGTTTTCAAGCATCAACCTCAATTGCCTTTATGAAATTAATGAACCAATCGTTCCTCATTTCATAGTCGATTTCTATAGCCAAGTCACCGTCCAAACCAATGATCTTGGTTTCATCACCATCTCCTTCATGATTCAAAATGAATTTATCACCTTAACTCTCAAACAATTTGGTCAAATCCTCCAAATTTCGTTTAGAGGTCAAGCCGTTTTCACAAACGAGTGGGACCTCGAATCTCTTCATCGTTGTCGACCAACCTTTGGTCCTTATCTCTCCGACATCCCTCATCCCGACGAAATTCGTCAAATCCTTGGTGTGGAGCGTGCCACCACAACCCGAAAAATAAAATCCAAAAACGTTCAAATCTCTTCATACCAACTTCTCCTCAAGGAATTAGGCCCCCACATGAAGCGTTGGGAAGAACTCATTCGTGAAAATGCGTTTGGTACTGGAGGTCACCGAGACCATCTCCCGGCGTGCCTTGCTCACATGTTGTATTGTATAGCTATCGAAAAGCCGTACAATTTGGCCTACTTCTTTATCAAACGGATTGAGTGTGCTAGAAAAACTCCCAAAGCCAATCTTCCATATGGAATGTTTCTTACTCGTCTCTATCGTCATGTTATCGAGTACTACCCCGATCTTGACAATAGCATCTATGAGTCCATCTATCCCACCTTACGTCCTCTCGCTCTAAAACAAGCTCGACGAACTCGAAGTGACAAGGGAAAATCTCGTCGTCATAGCTTTCATGGATCATCTTCTAGACAAGACGATGACGATGAGGAGGAAAACATCCATAATGCTAGTATCCCTTCGTTTTCTGAGTTCGTTGACAATTTAGAGGATCTTGACTAGCCCGAGTATTCTACCCCATCTCCTAGTGATCAAAACGAAGAAGTGCTTCATGAACGAACTACCGAGATGCTTAGAAGACAAAAGAGTTTGCATGAAGAAGTTAGAGGTGGCTTTAAATCTATCGGGAAGACTTTGAAGGGTATCTTCGGGAAGAAAAGGAGATGATGTGCTTGGATTATGTTTGTTGAACAATATTTATTTTTATTTCTCTTGTTCATGGATATTTCTTTTGTGTGCTATTTGTCCGAAGTATATTCGGAAATACTTGTTATCATCTTGGATTAATTGTTTTGGATATTTGATTAGGATGCTAACTTGTTTGTTTATGTTTAATATATGTTTTTGAATGCATGCTTTACTACTTAATCTCTATATATATGCTTGCATGACTAGTTTATGTATATATATATATATATATATATATATATATATATATATATATATATATATATATATATATATATATATATATATATATGACATACATGCTTTCTAATAGACCAAAACAAATGTGAAATGTCCAAATAGAGCTTGCTGCACAAACAAAACTATACATAACATTTTTTCAGAAAATTTTTGAAAAATTTTGATTTCTGGGTCGCCAGATGGGCGGCCCCCTTAAATTTAAGGGGACCGGCCATCTGGAACAGTTGTTACACTGTTTTCTTTTGCACCTTGTGATCTCTTTTGCTAGTCTCAGCTACCATTTCCCTTAAAAACTAAACAGATTTTGAAATTAAACATTACAATTTCAAATTAATTCCACTTCTAAACATGTTTTCATACTATATAATCCCCATGCATGTTTAATTCACATTCCATCATCCTCAACCTTCATTAAACATCATCTTCTTATCATGTCATCACCAAGAACCACCTATTCAAACAATGCCAAGAAACAAAAACTTGTCATTATTCCACCAAACAACTATTCATTGATCTCACAAATGTAGACAACACCACCCCATCACCACCACCTCAATGCTCATCTCCTAGTGCACCAAATGCACCCTCCAAAACACCATCAACAAATGGAGCCTCAACTTCTTCCATACCATCCACTTCATCCAGAAATGACTACATAAACACCCACTTATCTCCTCCAACAATTGATCAACCATCACAACCTACCAATGAAAACACAACTCTTGCACTAACCCTCTCATTATCACCATTAACATCTCTTGATACACACTTCTCATCATCTCCTATCAATCCACCAACTTATAACCCCGTCCCATGGAGCTTACTTGAAGCTCATGGAGACACTTGCCTTTGTTGCATCCAAAACCGAACAATTGTGTTCGGACTAAGAGATGAGATGCAATACATGTTTTCTCATATTGAAAACTTGTTGCATCAACCACCAACAACAAACACAACTCCTCCACCACCATCAACAAACACTCCTCCACCATCACCATCTCCATGTTCACCATCCATTCCTCCCAATTAAACATGCTTGGTGTTTTACAAATAAAATTGTCTTAAACCATTTTGGATGGCAAGCTCTAGAGAGGACTTTCATGTTTGAGCTTTGGTTTATTATTTAAGTGATGATTGTAAGCCTTTAAAGCTTTTGTTAGTTGCACTACTTGTTATGTTTATTGATGCAATGCTTTTTGTATCTATTTAACTTTATCAATGTTATGGTTATATTTAGTTTCTACTCTTGCATGCTATATACACATATATGTTGCTTGTTCACTAAATATTTTTGCAAGAATTCCATATCTCGATTTCTTTTTGACCTTAAAATGAGTGTGAGTATACTTCAAGGGGGAGCTCAAATAAAATCGGGATAACCTTTTTGATGCTAACAAAAAGGGGGAGAATTGATATAAACTCACAATAATACTTGTATATAAACTAATCTTTCGCTTAATGAGTTTAGATTTTGTAATCATTAAAAAGGAGGAGAATGTTGACATAAATAATGTATGAAAACGTTATTTATATTTTTCGATATCTCTATATTTTGACGATCACAAAATGTAAACTCATCAAACGTAAGATTACTACGTAAACAAGTATTGAGCTAGTTTATATCATTATATCCAACTTAATCACTTAAGGTATGGATAAACAAGTGTTTAATACATCTCATGATCAAAAGGGTATTTAATTAACTAATACAAAGTTTATTTAAATTATATAAACATATTATATATTTTTGAAAAACACTTTTGGTAATAAAGAAAAATATTTTAATCATACTAAATATATGATTTCAAATTGTTAACCAAAATCAGTTAGTTTTTCACCGAATAAACTTTCCCCACTAAAAGACAAGTTTTCTGGCCGTTACAGCTGGGCGGCCCCCTTAATTATAAGGGGCGGTCCCCTTAATTTTAAGGGGGGCGGCCTTGATTTAAGGGGACTGGCCAAGCTCCTGTGTTAGAAATTGTCAGAATTCTTCTCCTATAAATACCATCTTAATTCTGGAATTTTGCCCCACCTTTTGCATGAAATTTTCAGATCTAAAACTCTCTAAACATCCTCCAAAACCCTTTGATCATTAGTATATTAATCCTTGTTTCAAGTGATTCAATCCCTTCTCATCCAAAGTGCAAAAGAAGAACACTCCTTCTACAACTAAGTTCAAGAAGTATTGAAGAGTAGTTGTGCATAGTGTATATATATTATTTGTGAAGTTGTGTTGTGTTTGTAATAAGTAGTTTAGAAGAAATTGAAGTTGTGTAGGAAGTAGAAGTTGATTAGTAGTGAAGTAGTGTAGTTGTGAAGAAGATAGGTGTGAAGTAGATTGAAGTGAAGAAGATAGGTATGAAGTAGATTGAAGTGAAGAAGATAGGTGTGAAGTAGATTGAAGTGAAGAAGATATGTGTGAAGAAGAAATGTGTGAAGAAGATAGGTGTGAAGTAAATAGGTGTGAAGAAGTTGTGTAGAAGTTGTGATCAAGTTGTGACGTAGTTGTGTTGTGTAAATTGGTGTGTAAGGTTTTCTCCGCCATAAGGGAGTTTGTTGACATAGTGAAGAAAACTCTCAAGTAGGTGACTCGGGGAGTGGAGTATGAACAAGGAAGGTGACCTTGTAGCCGAACCACTATAAATCCTTGTGTTGTGGTTTGATCTCTCCAACTCTTTTCATTACTTACTTATTTACCTATACTATATTAGCTTAGTTAGTCAGTTATTATATAATTGTTCATATAGAGCAAGTATTGAGATCACATAAACTAGAATTGAAGTTTTTTAAAACAAACTTGTTTTTATAAATTTTAAAAGGACGTAAAACTATTCAACCCCCCCCCCCCCCCCTTCTAGTTTTCCACATACTATATGACCAAATATTCAAAGAAATAAAACTAAAGTAAAAAGACTAAATGATGATATCTGTAGATGATAGAAGCATGAATATTTGTAACGAAAAGAGAGTAAGCCACTTACTTCCAGACCAGCATAAACTGCAACAAAAAGTGCATATCCAGCAGGTCCATAGCCTGTCCACATTGCAGATTTAGGAGGAATGTAAGAAATTTTGCACCCTATTGATCACTCATCGAAAGAGGCTAGCTTTGAGATAAGAAATCATGGTAGATGTGCTGATATATCCTATTGGTTTTCAAATAACTTACTGAATGAGAATCTTTGAATATGGAAAGCAGATGTAATATAGGTTTAGTAAGACTTTAAAGTTTCATGGTGCAAATACAGTTTTAACATTTACCTCAAGGTCGATAATGTTCTTAAATGTAAGTAGCATGTGAAGTCTAAAGCTATTTGCTATATGTGTCCCGAAATATGTGTGTGTACTGTGCTATTGGTGCTCAACTGCTCATAAGGTTGTTTTTGTTGGTTTGTATGTACTGCAATAGTTGTGTGCCCGCTCTTGGTACTTAAATGTTCATATGTAAGATATCTTATATCAACTAAAATAAAATGTAAATGGCTATCGATACTCAATATTTGTTAAGCCATCTTAATCAATGTCCACATCAATAGTAGTGAAGTGATATATGATGAACACTCACCACATCGCTTAAAATGTGTTTTTGGGTGAGTGATAGTAGAAAAGCAGAAGCCGTTAATCACACATTATGCAACATATGCTAGGGAATGGGTGATGTGAGCAAGCACAATTTTGACGGCGACAACCTTTTTAGTCAAGTTTTGGTTGAGGATTCAGTTAGGAGCTTCTCCCCAATACACACAGTCAACGATATAGATGCATAATGAGTAAAGTTAGCTTTTAAATAAAATATATATTATATGAGGGATTCTGAAAACAATGTATGGAGGTGCAGTTATGTCATATGAGGCCAGAAAGAGTGGTTTCGCCTGTTTGATTAAACATTTATCAACCTTACGAGATTAAGCTAGACCCTACTCTCCATACAGTTCAAATTACTTCAAATCTTACCACTCTTAACACTAACTTGAAACATATCTAATCAAGTGACAGGCTGATATTCAAATTAAGTTTGTGATAAGAGATGAAACGGAACATTAATTCATATTTTTACATGTGACGAAGTGTTCACACTACATAAAAAATGAAGAGACGTATATTTTCACATGTGACGAAGTTGTTCACTCACCTTAAAAAGCTACAAGACGTATATTTTCGCATGTGACAAAATTCTTAAAAAGCTATGAGACGTATATTTTCACATGTGAAGAAGTTCTTAAAAAGTGACGAGACGTATATTTTCACTTGTGAAGAAGTTCCTAAAAAGCTACGAGATGTATATTTTCACATGTGACAAAATTCTTAAAAAGCTATGAGACGTATATTTTCACATGTGAAGAAGTTCTTAAAAAGCGACGAGACGTATATTTTCACATGTGACGAAATTGTTCACATCTTAAAAAGGCTACGAGACATATATTTTCACATGTGAAGAAACTTTTCACATGTCTTAAGAAGCTGTGACATATATTTGCACATGTGAAGAAATTGTTCGCACATCCTAAAAAGCTACGAGACATAAATTTTCACATGTGACGAAGTTCCTAAAAAGCTACGAGACATATATTTTCACATGTGACGAAGTTCTTAAAAAGCTACAAGATGTATATTTTCACATGTGACTAGGTTCCTCACACTTCTTATAATACTTGCAGTTGTAAATGTGCTTATTGAAGTCGTTCACCTATACCTTTGTCGAGTGAAAACTAAATCTATAGATAAGAAAGCATAACCGTAAGTACTATCAAGACTACTAAAACAATGAATCAACAAATAAAATTCATAGCTTGCGCAATATTGGTTCAGGCATTTCATCAAACTGTTGATATGCATTATAAAATTGAATCATTCAAATGTGACTTATATACAATTTAAACAATGATAATAACTTCAAACACATAATAATTCAGAATTCTACAATAAAATTTTATCAAAAATAACAAAATTAATAGTTACTTGAAATTTCTGTGTATTATGATTTGAAAAGTTCATCTTCTTCAACAATCTCAGCTTCAGTTGACCTAATTCCATTAACATCTTCTTCTTCATTCATATTTGTCGAATTGAATATTTTGTATGATCGATTATGATTCTGGTCGTGATTACGGTGGCGATTCCGATAGTAGACGGTGGATTAAATGGGCGGCGTAGTGGTGGTTTGATCGGGAGGTGTTGTTGTGGTTTGAACGACGGTGGTTAAGGCGGCGTAGTGGTGGTTTGATTAGTCGGTGTATTGGTGTCACACCCCCAATTTACCTGACTTGCAGCGGAATGGAATACCTGGGGGTGTCTGTCATAGCATCACAGTTACAGTTACATTGAACGACCTAAAGTGTCGTTTGGAAAATACTGCATTTGATCATTGAAATAATCCAGAGTTTACAATATGAGGTCCCCAAAAGGTGTTGCAAGTTTATGAAAACAAGTCCTACTAGATCAAATGTTTACATAAGTGCATGAAATAATGATGAGACGCGTCGACTCCGCGTCTCCATAAAGGTCCAAATGCATGTCACATGAGCTACCTTAATAACCTGAAATACATTGCTAAAACGTCAACACGAATGTTGGTGAATTCCATAGGTTTATAAAATGTAATGATGTACGGCCACCACAAGTATAAGTGCATGACAAAAGTCACGTAAAATAGTACAATACACCTTAAGCTCATGACCCCGAAGCTATGACTGATGAAATTATATGCCCCTCCAGAATGTTTTACCAGAACACTCCCAAAATGTCAAAATGAAATGCATCCGCTTACTGTTGGTAATAACTACCACGGATGGAGGCGTCACCCTCGATAGATCTATCCACTCACTCTCGCTTAATCGGCAAATTAACGGTCCATGATAATAAATAGGAGACTTTAACAGGTTGGTAAGGCAACTTAAGCAATGTACATATGTTTTGGTACTTGGGCTCGTACTAAAATGGTTGATGCAATGTATTCCCCCGTGGGATTTGAAATCAAAATGTTGAATTGAAAACGGGGCTATGAAAACTCACCTGATATGATGGTACCATGAACATGTAATGAGCTGAAAAACAAGGCGCGCACACTAGCCGCAACCTAATATGAATGATGAACGATCTACTTTAGATCATGAAATGATGTTATGAATGTCCATGCACATGTTTCCTATACCACTCTACTCTTTGAAAAATACTTGTTATCAAAAATATACATTTTCCAAGACTTAGGAAAATAAGGCAACTAGAAAAATAAAACTAGTTGAAATGTATCTATATATATATATATATATATATATATATATATATATATATATATATATATATATATATATATATATATATATATATATATATATATATATATCGTATGTATCAATGTTAGTGTTGAAATCCTCGGTTTGAAATCCTTGAAATAACGCCTTGTAGTGATAAAAATATACTTGTGATCACTAATACTTCATTGGTTATGAATTTGGGTACTTGGTTAATATTTCTAGAAAATCTCGAATTTAGTACGTAGAAGTAGTATTATTATTATTACTAGTGAAAGCTGCCAATTATAGAGGATTTTTGCCGATATTGAAACGTGAATATCTTTGTCGTTATAAGCCCGTTTTACTTGTTCTTTATATCCACGGTTACGTCTTAGTATGTAGTAATATATTTTGGAAAGCTTGGCTCCTCCGGGTTACGTCTAAAGCCTCGTTTTGTCCGACGAAAAACGTCCAACAGCAACAATTTTTCAGAAAAATACTTTTCGTCAATAAACTTGCAAAAATCATAACTTCTTCGTTATAAACTCTTTTTAATCCGTTCTTTCGCCTACGGATTCGTTCCTACTTCAACCAAATCTCTTGCAAATACGACAAAGCTATACTAATCCTACCATACACCTTCTTAGGGTGTCATGGGTTCCTAATCACTAGTAATCATGTTAATTTAACAAAGGAACACCTAAATCAAAATCTAGGGTTTGTATGTTCAAAAAGTTAACAAAAATAATGTGGTATACCTAACTTGTACATGAAATTAAGCATGAAAACCATAAGATACATGTGTTAATTAGATGAAAACATGGAAATAAATTTGATAACTCACTTTGAAATAATGGGTGATTAGATGATGAGAAACCTTGTGTTACTTGTGTTTTTGTTGTAAGATTCTTGATTAGAATGATGAAATGAACAACTTTGTAGCTTTGTACTTTGGAAAATAATGGATTGATCATGGTGTTCTTGGTGGGTCGTGGGTTTTGGGGAAGAAAGGAGAGAAAAAGTGAACTTTTGATTCTAACATTTGTGTATGTTTATGTTTTAAGTGTTTTTGTAAATAAGTATAACTAGTTATAATGTATTATAATTGTACATAAATGCATAATGTTAAAAAGAAAGCACATGATGTCTAGGGGGGCATGAGGCCGGTTTCCAATGTGAAAAGGAGTAGCAAAATCGGTTTTGAGTTGCTTAGGATAAGTTAGTGTAGTATTAGTTGTGGTTTTAGTGTAAGTATTAGTTATAATCGGGTACCGGGTTTGCTAGAAATAAATATTATTGAAGTTAACCGGGACTAAATAAAGTCATAAAAATATTAAAAATATGTTGGGTACAAGTACTGAGTGTTCGGGTGATTATTGTTTAGTTTTCACGAAAACCGTTGTAATATTTATAAACTTACGTTATAAATAAAATAAATTTCCAAAATACTGGATAAATGAAAATAATAACTTTTATGATGATAAAATGGATATAAAAATATGTCGGGACCATTGTGGGAATATTTAGATATATTCGTCGTGTATAAACCGGGTGTTAACGTTTATTATAATTAATTATAAGGAAAACGTTAAATGTATCAAATATATAATTTGAAAATCCTAAGAGTGGTATAACATGTAAATGACCTACTGATGATATGCAGACTGTCTCTAGTCCGTATGCAATGTCCTTACTGATAATGAAGCGAATTCGCACCTAAACCCATACGGTTACGCGAATTTAAATACCCGTAAACTAAATTTACGATGAAATGAATAATGCACGTGAATGATGAAATTTCTTCCGGAATGAATAGTGTTCGGTGAATAGTAAAATTTCTGAATGCTTCTCGGAATGTCAAACTGACACCAAAAATGATAAATAGTAAACTGATGAATAGTGTTTTGATGAATAGTGTTTTTCCAAAGTTTGGGAAATGACCTGAAATGGTGAGTTGTGACAGTCTTCCCCTCTAAAAGGAACTTCGTCCCGAAGTTCAGTTTATGTTGGTTTCTGAAAACATATTGGTGAAAAGGTGATGATATTCGAGAATTCCAGCGAACTCTAACGATAGGAATTCGACTCTGATTCAACTGTTTGACCACACGGTCCATGATTTCTGTTGATTTTCTTACAAGGTCTGAGATTGTCATTTGGGTTGGATCCCTTCCAATGGAATCATGAGTGACTCATCTGAAAGTCATTTCTGGGGATTTGAAAATGTGAAATATGTTTGTGTAATCCTGTTGTTCTCTGACAATGTTCAAGTCTGACGGCCACTATGCCTTCTCTGTCAGAATATTAAATGGTCCAGTGTATTTTGGTGTAACTTCCCAAGTTTTCTGAATGTTATCATGCCTTTCCTAGGCAGAACTTTCTGCATAACTCTGCCTACCAACTTGAAGTTTTAATGGTTTACAACTTATTGAACTTGTAACTGATTCTTGACTTGTAGGAAATTTCTGGTTATCTCATGAATGCCTACTGAACTAGTGAGTTGAGCTTTTTCCGAGTTTGGCCCATCAATAGATGGTCTGCGCTTCTTAATGTTTTAAATGTGATACTGGTAATATATACTGCTGAATTCTGCCAGAACTCAAGTTTGTATGCTAGTTGGTCGATTCTAAAATGAATCTTAAATAGTCTAATATGCTAAAGGTTCAACCTCTCTTGTTATCCATTTTGTATCATGCCAATCCAAGGCAATGTTTTTAACTTAGTTTATCCTCCCACTTGAATCTGGATGGTTTGTTGTTCAGGATACCCAATCCAAATGATGTGTGTTATATACCAACCTAACTTCTGCCAGTTTCTCGCTGTTTGTGTGATAACTATTGTTGTAGATGAATTTGATTTATGTTGAGTGATTAGTCCAACCATTTCTAGGGTCAATCACTCATGCTCTGAGCATACTTTCCTGTGTTTGAATTGTTCTCTCACTTTGACCATCGGTCTGAGGATGATAGGTGATGTTCACATCTAAATGGGTTTCTGAAGGAAATCCTGAAATGATTGCTTGAAGTCCAAGGTGAATCGGTTTCCTTAAAAGGAATAACTAAAATGGGTACAATAAACCTTTGTGACTAATTCTACAACGTTCGGTCCTTCGAACTTGGCGTTATCTGAAAGGGATAGAATATAGGTAACAATTTGATTCCTTGTGTTTTGTTCCAACGGATGATAAGACATATGTCCTTCTTTGTCTATTGGGTTTGGTCTCCACTATTGAAGTTCGTGATTAATTTGTGGTGTCCTTCCTAATTTCTTCATCACATATTCCAAATATTCTTTATTGTCAAGTCACAAATCCTAAATGCATAAGCGATGTTGTAGGGAAAGTGGTTCTGGAAATTTGTTTCGCGATTGTGAGTTTTGGTTGAAATCTTTTTCTGAATAAACGAATTTAGAAAAATGGAGCAAATGATTTACTTAGTAATATTTTTCCTGCTGATTCAAAATTTCAGTAGTTATGAAATAGAAAAAAATGTTTTCAAACATGTTGTGATTAAGACTGCTTACCAAAGTTTGATGTCTATGTATATTTCTCATTGTACAATAGTGTTGCTAAAGATTGACCAAAAAGGATCATACTTGTTCAAAATAGGAATTTCAGAAATCATTTTTCCACAAGGTATGTGATTTATGTAAACGCATCAACTTTATTTAAAAGTGAAAACACTAACAAGGATAAAATGGTAGAATAGGAAATGTTCGCTTACATGCATAGATGTCTAACATTTAGTTCCTGAGGTTGAAAAATGCCTATAGGTGGTTATCAGGCATAACTACAAGCATAGGTATTTAGACTAACTTAAATCCTGAAATATTTTATCGTTGTAATTGGCAAGACGAAGGTATCACTTGATGTTGTGTCGATGAATGTCTATTCTGTTTTCCCATGTAGATAAGGAGATATGTTCTGGTTTGATCCCTTTCTTGGTATGAAGGTGAGGTTATCTGAAATTTCTAGAGACATAATGCCTTAGAGGAATCTACATCGATATTCTTGATTCAAACAATTGTCCTTTGTGAAAATTTACTGCAGGAAAGTTTATGTATGGATGAGGCCATGTTTAAATGAAATGCTCTACAGTCTCAATTAGAAGCTTGGTTTATTTCTATTGTGTTGTCCTGCGGACATTTATATTGAGTTCAATTATGTAGCTCAGTCTAGCTAGTATTTTTAAATGATAGAATTTGACAACTAAGTCAGAGATGGTGATTCGGATGATCTCGCAGTATCTTAGGATTTGTTGTTGAGTTATGAATTCTCTCACTATATACTTCTAGTCCTGGTTAGTAGTTCTGTAATCCCTTTGTTGCTTCTATTGTATAGAGGAATCCTGCATGTAATTGATATGGAAAGTCTCTCTTAGGGAAGTCAATGGGAAAATCCAACTTAATGGCTAAGTGAGTGACAGGTAGGGTAAGTATCCAGGGATAGTTCGGCAAAAGGGATGTTTATGAAAGAGTTCCTTTGTTTACAAAACTGTTAAATGAAGATTGTTATTAACAATCCTTTGAAAAGGTAATTATTTCCTTCATGGCATAATACTTCCTGAATTTTACATAGGTGATCAGGCTATGTACAATTGAGGACTAATGATGCGATGTTAGATTTTGTCAAAATATCATAACTTTTCTCAAAAGTTTTAGATGGTGTTCAACGCATTGTTATTAAAAATTGTATCATGATATTTTCTTTCAAATAACATGAAAATTGTCTCGCGTAATAATAGTAAATACTTAGTGTAATGACAGAAAAATCAATTTATAGGATGGTAATAAAATAGCTTACTTCAGAAATTTTTCTGTAAAACAATTTCCCCATATGATAGTAAAATAGCTTGAATGGCGTATTGGATACGTGGGTGAATCTTGTCGAATGGTAATAGTCTACTAATTCATCAAAAACGAAATCAGCCTAATCCCTGATAAAACAATGATAAAATGTCGCGAAATGATTGAAGTCTGAGCAATTGGGATAGAAAATGGAGTAAACGAAGGTTATGATTATCACAGAGGTAACAAAGGATAGATACTACATTGGATAGAAAAGTGCTTAATACAACTAGGTTATGTCATCGTACCAACGGTAAGTACAAAAGGAAAGATACAACCCTAAAGGGCTCGAACTACGGTTTATATATTGAAACATAGCTCCTCCTGCTGAAGCATTGTTGTTATCCTTGATGTTGCTAATATCCTGACGGTTCTCTTTCAACAGCTCACGCTATTCCTCGAGCGATTCAGTCTTGATTCCAAGTTCCTGATTTTTCCTAGTTCCTTAGCTCCGGGCAGTCCTTCCTGAAATGCCCTAAGTTTCCACATTTGAAGCAACTCCCTGGGATCTTCTGATTTGTGAGTTTCCTACAATCCTCAGTCTGATGACCCTGCTTCTTGCACACTCCACACGGTTCACTGCAATGATCTCGGTGATGTTGATTACACAAGTTGCAGTAAGGTAACTTTCCAGTATACCTTCTCTTTGTGTACGGTTCTGCAGCAAAGGCTCTATTCACTTCTTGTCCTTTGGGTGATTGTTGAGCAGCATTGCAACCTAGATTGTCGTTCCACTTCCTTTTATTGTCACTATTGTTTCCTGATGTCTTGGCGTGAACTATGAGTTCCTTTGCCTCGATCGCCATTTTGATAGCTTCAGACATGGTATCGGGTTCCCATGCGATGACCAACATACGAATTCCATTTGAGAGTCCCCCGATGTACCTTTCAAGTTTCTTGCTTTCCGGTTCATCCATTGCAGAACCTAGTCGTGTTAATTCATGAAAATGAGTAGTGTACTCGTCAACATCATTTCCTACCATGGTAAAGTTTAGTGTTTCCTGTTCCTTTGCTTGTAATTCATTTCCTACACAAAATGTTATACTCATCATCCTTCTTAGTTTCTCCCAAGAGTGTGAGTAGGCAGCATCAACTCCCACCATCTTAATATGTTTGGTCCACCATTCCTGGGCATGATCCTGAAAAGTGCATGTGGCGAACTTAACCTTGTCTTCCTTATGACAGTCGCCACATTGAAATATTGTTTCTATTTCTTTGAACCATTTGAGAAATTCCTTTGTGTCTCTAGTTCCGCTAAAGGATGGAGGATTGCACCCCATAAATTCCACGTGAGTAAGTTCCTTAGTGAGGGCGGTGGCTAAGTCCTTGACAATGACTTGTCCAACAGCAGCTTGCGTCATGCTTGGAGTGGTTTGCTTAAATCTCTCTTCATCAAATTATAAGAGACCATGAGGATATAGTTAATAAAAGTCATCATATTCACAACACATGAATATAATACATGAAAATTTCGGTCTACGTGAACCGATATCACAAATAGCACAACCATTTCTTACATAGTAGAGTCACACTTGATATATTTGTTTGTACAACAATCAAAAGACAACAAGTTCTTTAGACTATGTCCCACACTTTCTGTGGCTAGGATAATAGTAAAAGCTAGTGAGGATATAAGTCTGGTCTAGAGACTTCCTGGTGTCCCTCTGTGTGAAATCAGGTTTGTGGCATTATGAGGTTGAGATAGTCCTGAAGTGGTGTCTGAAGTTGTGCATCGATCAAATCTTAGATAATGTAGGTTCTGAACCATTCCTGAAGAATCTGCGGATGTTCCTGTTGACTCCGTGATATTGGTATTATCTACTAGGTGTTATCTAGTTCATGGCAAGTGGGAATGGAAAAGGAAAATGACAATGATGGTACTAGTGAATGGAATACTACCCTATTTCGCGCTACCTCGCGACATCTAAGAGGTAAAACTGAAGTACGCACTATGGGACGACCAATAGTGTAATAAGTAACTGATGGTGGTGATAGTACCTGAGTAGTGAGTGCTCTACTAGTGATGGAAAGAAACATACCAACTTCCTTGCAATAAGCATCCTAATAAGTCCATTAAGATTAAGTCTGAATACTCTACCAAAAGGCATTCTATGTATGGGTTGAATGATAGAAAAACCCTGTTCCTATAGCAAATCAATAGTGCTAATGGTGGTGTAAGTGCAACTGGTGGTATAATGGTAGTGGAAGATGACAAGGCATCTTCAATGTCGGAATCCGATAAAAGGATGTCAGGGTGAGTATCTGAAGACATGTCACTTGTGAACCAGGTCAATAGAATTATATATATATATATATATATATATATATATACTAATATGAGTATAAATAACTCGCACAGGGTATGCATGAAACAACATGTATCATGATTATGCACTTATGATGAAATGATGAGATGCTATGATGATGCGGTTATAGTCTAGGGTCCAAGATACATCCTAGTTCGCTATAACCTTAGCTCTGATGCCAATCTGTCACACCCCCAATTTACCTGACTTGCAGCGGAATGGAATACCTGGGGGTGTCTGTCATAGCATCACAGTTACAGTTACATTGAACGACCTAAAGTGTCGTTTGAAAAATACTGCATTTGATCATTGAAATAATCCAGAGTTTACAATATGAGATCCCCAAAAGGTGTTGCAAGTTTATGAAAACAAGTCCTACTAGATCAAACATTTACATAAGTGCATGAAATAATGATGAGACGCGTCGACTCCGCGACTCCATAAAGGTCCAAATGCATGTCACATGAGCTACCTTAATAATCTGAAATACATTGCTAAAACGTCAACACGAATGTTGGTGAATTCCATAGGTTTATAAAATGTAATGATGTACGGCCACCACAAGTATAAGTGCATGACAAAAGTCACGTAAAATAGTACAATACACCTTAAGCTCATGACCCCGAAGCTATGACTGATGAAATTATATGCCCCTCCAGAATGTTTTACCAGAACACTCCCAAAATGTCAAAATGAAATGCATCCGCATACTATTGGTAATAACTACCACGGATGGAGGCGTCACCCTCGATAGATATATCCACTCACTCTCGCTTAATCGGAAAATTAACGGTCCATGATAATAAATAGGGGACTTTAACAGGTTGGTAAGGCAACTTAAGCAATGTACATATGTTTTGGTACTTGGGCTCGTACTAAAATGGTTGATGCAATGTATTCCCCCGTGGGATTTGAAATCAAAATGTTGAATTGAAAACGGGGCTATGAAAACTCACCTGATATGATGGTACCATGAACATGCAATGAGCTGAAAAACAAGGCGCGCACACTAGCCGCAACCTAATATGAATGATGAACGATCTACTTTAGATCATGAAATGATGTTATGAATGTCCATGCACATGTTTCCTATACCACTCTACTCTTTGAAAAATACTTGTTGTTATCAAAAATATACATTTTCCAAGACTTAGGAAAATAAGGCAACTAGAAAAATAAAACTAGTTGAAATGTATATATATATATATATATATATATATATATATATATATATATATATATATATATATATATATATATATATATATATATATATAGTATCAATGTTAGTGTTGAAATCCTCGGTTTGAAATCCTTGAAATAACGCCTTGTAGTGATAAAAATATACTTGTGATCACTAATACTTCATTAGTTATGAATTTGGGTACTTGGTTAATATTTCTAGAAAATATAGAATTTAGTACGTAGAAGTAGTATTATTATTATTACTAGTGAAAGCTGCCAATTATAGAGGATTTTTGCCGATATTGAAACGTGAATATCTTTGTCGTTATAAGCCCGTTTTACTTGTTCTTTATATCCATGGTTACGTCTTAGTATGTAGTAATATATTTTGGAAAGCTTGGCTCCTCCGGGTTACGTCTAAAGCCTCGTTTTGTCTGACGAAAAACGTCCAACAGCAACAATTTTTCAGAAAAATACTTTTCGTCAATAAACTTGCAAAAATCATTTCTTCGTTATAAACTCTTTTTAATCCGTTATTTCGCCTACGGATTCGTTTTTGAAAGTATTTTCTAAAAATTTTGCCAAAGTATCCTTTATGTTTACTGATTTTCCTGGATTTAACAAAATGGGACAGAATGTTTATATACTTGTTACAAACCCATTTTTCATGTTCAAAACTAGTTCCTACTTCAACCAAATCTCTTGCAAATACCACAAAGCTATACTAATCCTACCATACACCTTCTTAGGGTGCCATGGGTTCCTAATCACTAGTAATCATGTTAATTTAACAAAGGAACACCTAAATCAAAATCTAGGGTTTGTATGTTCAAAAAGTTAACAAAAATAATGTGGTATACCTAACTTGTACATGAAATTAAGCATGAAAACCATAAGATACATGTGTTAATTAGATGAAAACATGGAAATAAATTTGATAACTCACTTTGAAATAATGGGTGATTAGATGATGAGAAACCTTGTGTTACTTGTGTTTTTGTTGTAAGATTCTTGATTAGAATGATGAAATGAACAACTTTGTAGCTTTGTACTTTGGAAAATAATGGATTGATCATGGTGTTCTTGGTGGGTCGTGGGTTTTGGGGAAGAAAGGAGAGAAAAAGTGAGCTTTTGATTCTAACATTTGTGTATGTTTATGTTTTAAGTGTTTTTGTAAATAAGTATAACTAGTTATAATGTATTATAATTGTACATAAATGCATAATGTTAAAAAGAAAGCACATGATGTCTAGGGGGCATGAGGCCGGTTTCCAATGTGAAAAGGAGTAGCAAAATCGGTTTTGAGTTGCTTAGGATAAGTTAGTGTAGTATTAGTTGTGGTTTTAGTGTAAGTATTAGTTATAATCGGGTACCGGGTTTGCTAGAAAGGGGTTGTGGCCAAGAAGTTCATGTAGTGGTCTGGTCTCAGCCAAGGGATGTTCATCCGGAAGTTCATATACAATTGTTATGGTGAAAACATGAGGCAGTTTGGGGAGATCAAACCTCTGCCTGATGTCCAGCTTGTAATTGTACACCAGTAGCATTTTACATTACCTGTGACACGCCACTTTTCATAAGATATTACAAATTGTTATAGCATCATTTACGCAAAGTTTATAAATTCATTCATGTCTAGACCACTTTCATCCGGTATAAAATAGTAAATCCAAACAACTTGCACACACCAAGCTTTTCAGTTGATAAGTCGCACCACCTATTACATAGTCTTATCTCTAATGGCCAACTCAACAATATCAATACCCACTACTTTTGGCATTCGACCCAACTGATCTGTGCAAATATGAATAACACAAACCAAGAGACGATAATTAAATCAATTAATAAAAACCATAAAGGTAAGTTAATTTATACCTCAATGTAGTTTGATTAAATATGCCATCTATGCAGTTTATAAGCATTCTACTATCCAAAATAAACTGTTATCACTATCACCAACACATGTGCATATCTTATGCTAACAAAATGTCAAAATCATATGAGTTCTAAAGAGATGTACCTGTGGTTTTGGGAAGTTCATTACAGCAGCATGCGTTCAACTATTCTGCAATGAAACGAACATATGCATACACAATATATATAAAAAATATAACACAATTTCATCATTAGGGTTTTTACCTTTGGTGTATTAGTAGTAGTTTAGGGTTTTGTATGATATAACGTAAATAGTAGGCATACAAATTACAAATGTGAATAAAATAACACTGGCGATAATACCTTCCACTGGTTGGTCCTTCAGCAGCAGCAAACGTACTCTTGTTTTGTAAACCTACACAAATTAGAAAACAAAAATATTATTCGTGCATATGAAGAATGGGGGAGAAAACGTATGAATGTAGTGGGTTTTTTTTTTTACTTGAGATTAGGGTTTCTTATGTATAATAAGTTCTAGTTTTAAATTTTTTTGGTAAACATTTATAGTTTTGGCTTTGCAGTAGTTAACTCAAAAATTAAGTTGCTCCAATGGTAAAAATAGTTACTAATGTATCATAAGATCCTAGGTTCGATTCTTGCATATTAAATTTTTAATCAAACTTAATCCGTATTTAATTAAATACGAATTTTAAGATTAAATTACGAATTTTATAAATTAATGAATACGGGAAAAAATTAAATACGAAATTAATTATAAAAATATGAAACTAATTATAAGAGTTGCTTACATGGCAGATAATGAATTACTGGGCATTGACTGGGCAATGAGGTGGCATATTCTTCAAATGCCTCCTGTTATATATAATGTAGAGATATACTAGCAGGTTACCCGCGCCTAGCGGCAGCTATGTCTAGTTTTGATAAAATATCAAAGGAAATTATTTTCTACGACAAACTATACTCGCGGCGTTAAGAAATCTTTTCGAAGAACTGATTTTCAAATGGCATTATTGCATACCCGAGCGTTCGTGCATAGTGACACCACTTAAAGTTTTGACACAACTATATTGTGCAGTGTTTTGAAACCCGGGTCAACCCGGCCGGGTTAACTGGTTCGACCGGTTTCGAAAAAAAACGGGTAAAAAAACCCGGGTTTCTAAAACCGGGTTAACCGGTTAGACCTGTCGGGTTTTGAGTGACCCGAGTCAACCCGGTTCTCGAAACCCGGCCTGATTTCGTTTTTTCAAAATTTTTTAATAAAAACTCGAGTTGACTCTATGTTCCGCCACAAAAATATTTTCTTTAAAAATTCAAATTCCAAAGTCAAAACACAAAACTCAATGAAAAGGGTTATGTTATTAAGACCCCATATTATATAACAATAGGAGGTTTTGATCAAAATGTACAAACCGCGATGCACACCGGAAAAACCCGCAATACACAAGGCCCTACGAAACCTCCCTGCATAAACTCCCCCAATGAAAAATATACTTCATAATAAACTTCTTTCACTTGTTACAAAGGGATTGTTTGCTTTTTTTTTTATTCAATTATCTCCCTACTACTTTGATTTAATCGAGGCAAAACGCAATGTCCCATCCCATCTAATCCATTTATTCGAAATCAAATATGGTCTTATCAAAGTTACACATCAGTCTACTTTTTTTATTAGTTGAGTTGCTCGAGGTACAAAATTTTAGTCAAAGCCAATGCTTAAAAATTTAAAATTACAAAGACCTTCTCTAACACGGTTCCCGAGCTACCAATTACGGTAATATTATTTATTGACCAGTTAATTTATGAATATAATTATGCAAAAGTAAATTGTACCTTTTGCAATAGTATTTATATTCATAAAAAATCTGAACCATATTAATATAGAGTGCTTTAGTGTTTTAAAATGTTGTAACTTATACTTTAAAAGGTGTACGTCTTAATTTTAAAAGAGATAGTGCTTTACGCATTATATATAATATAAATAAATTCCATTATCTTATAAACAAATGAAATTCAAATGCCTTAAGCTAGAGCAATTGACAGCTAGTCTTGGTCCGTGTTAAAGTTTGTCTCCGATGTCAAACTGTCAAGATAGTTTCCCTATCTAGTTTTTTGGGATGGTGCTTGAACAATAAGTCAAAAAAAATGAGCTAGTTGTAATAAGATGTCACTATCTTTTTTTACTTCATATTTTGATTCTTGTCATTGTCTTGAGAAGAGAATCACTTGAGTAGTCTTTTTCTAAAGCATGCCTAAAAGAATTAACAATAAAGGAACTTCGTTTTTTTCATCAAGTCAAGTTGTCAACAATGATACACTTTTTTCTTGCTCCTGAAACTCCCATGTTACACATTTCAAAACTTTAAGCTTCGAAAATTAAACCTTCTAAACTAATAAATTCACATTTCGAAGTTTAAAAGTTTCAAACTACTCAAAAAGTTGCAAATCTAGATAAGTTCAAATAATTTCGAAAATTATAAAAGCTTTTGAACTAAATCTCAAAATTGTAAAAGCTTTTCAATGGGTATCAAAAAAAATTCAAATAAAGTTTACACACCAAATTATACATTTTTACAGTTTACACAAATTATACATTCACAGCTTACAAAACATACCAATAATTTTACTGAAAAACTTATCACTTTTGAAATTTACATTACAAAATTACATAACACGTCAATCCAGTATTTCCCGTAATCGGTAGATTATGGCAAGCGGAAGCATGTTCTAGAAGCGCCAAATTAGTTTCGGGCCACGACAATAGATCTAAAAAAAACCATAAAGAAACTCAGTTATAAAAAATCATACAACTCGTATTTACAATATACTAAAAACGGATTTATAAGAAAACACAAAATCATACTTTGAAAAGAAAAACATAAACATATAGAAATACTCGTGAGAATCACATTTATAAGAAACTAAAAAATTATCAATTTTTATAAAGATAAAAATTTTTAAAACACAAAGAAAAAAAATTTTCAAAAAGAAATTCGATTTATAAAATAAATCGAAAGAACGTGATTTTTAAGAAGAAAAAAATAAAGTCATTTTTAGTTTTTTTAAACTCAAGTTTGAAAACGAAACTGATAACCCATCAGATTTGTAAAAAAGGATCAAAATAATAAAATAAAATAAAAAATAAAAAAAGTCCGAAATTAAAAAATTGTCAAAACAACTCGACATTAAAAGCTATAAAAAATGGAAGTTAAATGACTATTAAAAAACAAAGATCTACTAAAAAACAATCAAAATTTGATAAATAGTATAGATCTATTAAGTATGTAAAAAAGAAAACCTTAAAAATAGCTTATGGAGTCAGCTTGCGGTGGTCGGCTCGGCGGCAAGTAATAGGCAGCAGCGAGAATAACCAGCAAAACGGCGGCGGCTGTAAAAAAGCATACCAAAAATGCTATAAACTCAGATCTATAAATAGAATCTATAGATCTATAAAAGAAAACATTCAAAACTTAATAAATATACATATATCTAATAAAAGACTCAAAAAATACCTCAAAACTTAAAAGAAACCCTTTTAGTGGTCGTTGGTCATGTGGGTTTCGATGGAGAGGTGGATGGTTATTGTTGTCGTGAGGTTGATGAAGGTTATCAGGTGGTGGTTTTGGTGTGGTGGTGTAATAGATGAGATTGTTTGGTGTGGTGGTGTAATAGATGAGAGAGAGACAGAGAGATTTAGAGAAAATATATATGAGAGGGTTTGTGTTTAGAGTGAGTTATGTGTTGTGTGACGGTATTTTTTGTGCGTGCGTGGGTAAAGTTTGGTTGGTTTGGTAATTTGTTAGGGTAGGATGTTGGTTAGGTGTGTGTAAATTTAGGCTTTGATTTGGGTTTTGTGGTTTGAATCTTAAAAATGGAGGGTTGAATTTTGCTTGGGATGTTGGTTTGGTGTGTTGAATCTTAAAGTATAGGGTAAGAGTTTGGTTGGAGATATTGGTGTCTTATAAATGAGTATATATATATATATATATATATATATATATATATATATATATATATATATATATATATATATATATATATATATATATATATAACCAACCTTAACATATAGAATCTAGAGACTAAACTAAGCATGCAATCTTGACAAGGAAATTAAAAGAAATGTGTACCTTTTTGTCTTCAATAGGCTTTCTTCAATGTCTTCGAAAAGATAGCATGATCTTGTGGAAGCGGATAAATTATCAAGTTTGCCGAAGTATGACGAATTCATCTCGTTGGTCTCCATTGTATCATTTGACCAAAGTTGTTTGGTCTGAACATGTTATGTATTTGGCTTGGGTGTATATATGGTGGAATCTGTGGAAAACTAGAAGGGAGGTTGAATAGTTTACCGGTTTTTAATTTAATTATCTTGTGAAACTTTACGTTTAATCAAAGATCTAAACTACAAAACAATATATGATATGCAAGAGTAAATAAAGAAACAATCAAACCACAACACGATAGTTTATCGTGGTTCGGCTACAAGGACTCTTTTTCCTTGCCCTACTCCACGCCCCGAGTATCCAACTTGAGAGTTTCTTTCACTAGTCAACAAGCTCCTTTCACCGGCGAAGAAAACCTTACACGTCGCTTACACAAGATTACCGACACAAAGCTAGATGTCGAGTTCTTTTACAAGGGTACAACCACTCCCATCACACTATGTATTTTAAGGCCTAAAATACTAACCGATCACTACTGAGTATACACAATCAAATGAAGTATAAACTATACGAAGTCTATACAATGCTAAGCTAACAAGTCTTGCAACGTTGTGTTGAATACTTGTAACTTTGATATGAACTTGTGAACTTCTTTACTACAAGAGAACTTCACACAAATGAAATGTTAATGAGTTAGATGAATGATATAAGTATGTATGTGTAAATTATAATGAGAAGTGATGAAAGATTTCTTGCAAGTGGCTTGGTATTTATAGCCAAACAAACCAGACCACTGGCGGATCTGGCGGAACCAAAACAAGGGTTCCGCCCTTGTAACCCCAGGGTTCCGCCAGTGTCTGACAGTCAAAGCCTTAAAGAAATCTTTCCATATCTAGCAATGTCAAATCAAGCTTCTTCAAATCAACACACAATAGATAGAGTAAGAGACCTTCTATAATGTGTAAGAAGTAATGTGTAAGAAGTCTTATGGAAAGTCAAACACTCAACCTTTCCATAAATGCACATGTTACATTTTCTATATTTAGAAATATGAAAGTGTTATGTTAAATATGAAATGTAAATGTAGCAAATAAAGTCTAGTTATGCAAGACTAAAACTAAAATCATGTTTTACTAAAAACAAAAGTTTACACTTTTTCGTTAACAAAACTTAGCAAAGATCGTAAAATATAAAT
Source organism: Artemisia argyi (assembly GCA_030686995.1). Classification (NCBI taxonomy): domain Eukaryota; kingdom Viridiplantae; phylum Streptophyta; class Magnoliopsida; order Asterales; family Asteraceae; genus Artemisia; species Artemisia argyi. The sequence goes on along the minus strand of CM060693.1, from coordinate 133,703,517 downwards.
AATGTTTTTAGGCGATATTTGTATTAACAGAATCATTCCCCAAGGATTGAAGTTCCACATTTGATGACTGTTGTGAAAGTTTCGTCTACTTTGGTTTACTCTAGGTTGAGGAGTTTTGGACCTAGGATGAGGACTACTTGGTTTTCTAGGTGCTGGAGTTTTAGACATTATTTTTGGTTTAAAAGGATCGGCCTCGGGTTTTAAAGATGATTTGCGAAAACTTTTAATTTCTTCGGCACTAGCAATAGGTACTAGTCTATCTTTCAAAAGTATGTACTTCGGTTTTGACTCTAAAGGTTTTAATTCACTAGTTTCACCTTCGAACTTGACACTTTTTGTTTCACTAGTTGACGCTCCGATTGAGTTATATCCTAAGCCAGTTTTATCTCCGGATATTCTTTGAGTACTAATTAATTTCCTAAGTGATTTACTACTATTTTTGAATTTCTCAAGTCTAGTAATTTCTTCCTTAAGTTGTTCATTCTCATTTTTAACAACTAGACATCTTTTACATTCCATAAGACTTTCTTTACCGTTTTCTAAGTTGTGTAGCTTAATTTTTAATTCAAGTATTTCATCTTTTAATTGATTGTTAGTGTGTTTTAGTAGTTTATTTTTAGCCATGACCTTTTGTCCTAGTTTACATAATCTACTATATTCACTATCTAGGTCTTTTTCATCTAAAGATAAATTTTCATCACTATAGTATTCGGTTTCGGAACATACCTTATCGGATGCCTTTTCCATGAGACACTTTTCTTTTCTTGTTGTCTCTTTTTCATCATTGTCACTATCGCTCCATGCTCCTCCTACAAAGGCCTTGTGGTTTTGACTTCATGACAATTTTGGACATTCTCCAATAAAATGATTTGGATCTCCACACTTGAAGCACTTTCTTTCATTCTTGCTATTCTTGTCGTCCTTGTTTCTTTGGGATGTTTTTCTTTCATCATATGGTTGTCTAACGTATCTTCCTCGTCTTTTAAAGAATTTCTTGAAATCTCTTACGGCCATAGCATATTCTTCATTGTGGCTTTCGGAGATTGAGCATTCTTCGTCACTAGAGTCCTTTTTAGCTTTCAACGCAATTGATTTGGTTTGTTCCATTTTTCCTTTGACCATTTCAGAGTCTTTCTTTATTATCACTTCATACACTTTCAAGTTTCCAATTAACTCGTCAAGTTGTAGAGTTGATAAATTCTTTGACTCCTCAATAGCCGTCACCTTAGCATGCCACTTCGGATGGAGAGCCCTAAGAAATTTCCTTGCTAGAAAAATTCTAATCAAGTGCTTTTAAACTTGTGATGATTGTGTTAAATCTAGCAAAAGCATTATCTTTGATTCCTCTTCCGGAATCATAAATTGTTGTTGTACAAGAAGATCTATTTTATTATCTTTGACTTGACTATTACCTTGGTGAGTGATTAGTAAAGAATTCCAAATTTCTTTTGCGGTTTTACACGTAAAAATTCTTTCATATTCTTTGTGTGGTAACGCATTGTAAATCACCATTTTAGCCTCATTATTTTTAGCAAGTTTTTTTTCAAATCATCGTTTTGTTTTTCAAAAGGTACAATTTCATCCCTTTTAGTTTCGGGATTAGTTTGTATAGGAGGAAAATCACCATTAGTAAATAACATGCCAAAGATCTAGATCCTTTGATTTCACATAAGTTTTGAATCAATTTTTCTAATAAAGAAAACCATCACTTTCAAATAGTGGTAGTCTTTGCATAGATTGCCCTTCTATACATTTTTCAGATTCCATAGATCGTTTCATATTTTAAAATACAATTTATTTTAAAAATCTTGTTTAACGTAGCTCTGATGCCAATTGTCGAAAACTAGAAAGGATGGGGGGTTGAATAGTTTTACGTCCTTTTAAATTTTATAAAAACTTTGTTTTCAAAAACTTCGATTCTAGTTTATGTGAATTTCAACACTTGCACTATATGAACAATTCTATCTAACTAACTAAGCAAATATAATGTAAATATGAAAGTAATAAAAAGATAGAGTTAGAAAGATCAAACCACAACACAAGGATTTATAGTGGTTAGGCTACGAAGCTCCTCTTCGCCCTACTCCACTCCCCGAGTCTCTTACTCGAGAGTTTTCTTTACTATGTCAACAAACTCCCTTGTGGCGGAGAAGCCTTACACACCTTTGCTTACACCATTTAACGACACTAAGTTATTTGCCCTAAACAGTCAACTTATATTGACCAAGGAATGGTCAACAAAGTTAAATAGCCTAGAGTCAATCTCCGGGTAATATAGGCAATCACCAGGTCGTTATACCCCGACGAGGTGTGAATTGTATATGAGCGCGTTTGTGATCGGGTGATTATTCACAGAAAAGGGTGGTAATGAGGATTATTTGAAAATTATAAAAAGAAATAGCTTAGGAAAGCTATATGATTGATTACTGGAATTTGAATTAAGAAGAAACGAGTTAAAACCTAAAAACTGTACGTTTGCTGAAAACGGGAACAAACGTACGTAAATAAAAGTGAGTGAGGTGATCTGAAAAGGCTACTGGTATAAAAATGATATTTTTACAAACCTAATAATTAAAGAAAATTTTTGGAAAAATAAAATTAATTTTTACACTATTTGTATAATTATTATTAATTAAATACTAATTTCCTATTTAATTTTAATTAATTAAATTAAATTAAAATACAAATAATTATGAAATTAACCTAGAAAAATAAAATTTAAACTTAGAAAAATCTGAAATACTATCAAACTAATTTTAGAACTGAAAATAAATTTTTAAGACTTTTTAACTAATTATTAATAATTATTAACTATTTATCAATTACTTTTTAATTATTTAAATTATCCTAAATTCTAATTATTTATGAAATTACACTAGAAAATTGAAAAAAAAAATTGGAAAAATCAAAAATAACTAAAAACTAATTTTAAAATTAAATTTATATTTTTCTGATTTTCTAATTAATTAATGTTAATTATTAACTATTTAATAATTATTAAAAACTAATTTAAATTAAGAAAAATACCAAATGATGTAAGAAAAATCTGAGAAAATTACAAAAATTATTTTTAACTACCAGAAGCCTAGGAAAAATTTTAAAAATGAGATTAGCTTATAAATAAGCTGAGGTAATAAGCCAATTGGCTTAAATAGAAGCTATCACTTCTATTAAATTTGGATTTTTTGGAATTTTCTTTTTCACAACTGCTTATTAACTGAATATAAGTAACTTTTGTAAAGATGATTTGCTTGGATAACAAAAATAAGCAGTTTGGGTAGCTTATTGTAATGATAGATGAGCTTTAAAGCTTATTAGACCTTTGATTGATTAGCAAAGTCACCAAATGATGTTATAAATACAAATAAACTTGAAACAGATACACAACTACTCAAAACAAGCCAAATGGAGCAAATAAGCACAAGAAATAAGCATCCAATAAGCAATCCTGAACACCAAACAGTTCAAATAGGTCCAAGGGGTCAAGTTAGAGGGCTTGTGGGGTCCACTAGGGACTCTGGAAGGTCAAACAAAGTGATAAGCCAATAAGTTGAGGTGATAATATGTCTAAAAAGCTAGGTCTCACCCTCTGGGTCCCACAGGTGAGATCAGGATGGGGTTGAAAGATTGGTACAAAAGCTGAGTTATCAGCTTTGGTCAGAGAAGGGACAAACAAAAGGGCACTTACAGCCCTGTTAAATAACTGTAACAATCTCCTTTTTCATATTTTCCATGAAATTGCAACTTCTGTTTTTCATAGAATAATATCAAGTTAAAGTTGTTTGTTACACCTAGTATGATTGTTGCCAATAAAGTACTTAGTAATGTTGATGTGGGGTCCATAGGATCTCCTTTTGGTTGGGTCACTTGAACTGTGTGTCTTGTTAAATGGGTCAAAACTGATATTTTTATGGATTGGATTGGGCTGATCCAAAACACCGTCAAAATTTGTATAATTTTATTAATAATTTGAACTTTCTTGAATAAAATGATTAATGATATTTTATGTTCTAAAAACTACTTAGATAAACTTCGACCCATTTGACCTGTTGGAGATATGACATAAGCAGTATCGACCCATCGATATATTGATGGGTCGAATTTAAATCAAATATTTGACATAATTAGGAAGGGCATTTTGGTGATGTCTAATAAGGCCTTAGTGAAACATTTACAAAAAGAATTGGCCAGATTGGAAAATGAGCTAAGAACACCTGCTCCTCCAGATTATTCAGCACTCCTCAAGAAGAAAGATCAACAGATCGAGAAGGTATGGTTTTCTTTTGAAAGTCAAGTTAACCATAAGTTGGGTTTTGGGTTAAAAATGATAAATATATTTATTATTCGCAGTTGGAGAAAGAGGTGCGGGATCTTATCAAACAAAGGGATCTTGCTGAATCTCGGATCAAGGAATTGCTACAAGCCGTTAGAAACGATCAAACTTCAACACAATGGGTATGTTATAAGTTTAATGTATTTTGGCGGGATGCAAAGTTTATGATCATTTATAATAAACTACAAAAATTTGGAGAGATGTTATAAAAACTTGTTTTTTTTTTTCTTCTGATTATCCTGTTTTGCTACTTTTTTCTTTTAAATTTAGGATGGGCAACGAGGAAACACATGTGATGATGAATATTCCGCTTCTGAATCAACAAACATTAGGTTATCGGGTACCAGTCACCACCAAGAAGTCAAATGACATCTGCAAAGTGGTCTAATGTGTTGAGACAGATTTGATCTATATAAAAACTAGGCATATCGATATGTAATTTTTGTCGTTAATTAACTTGTGACTTATCGTGAATTAGTACATGAATTAACCTCATTGTTTTGATATATATATATATATATATATATATATATATATATATATATATATATATATATATATATATATATATATATATATATATATATATATATATATATATATATATATATATATATATATATATGAAATGCGTTATTTTGATATCTGTGTTTTTAATTTTGTATTATCAGGTTTTTAATTGTCATTTAATAGAAAATTAAGAACTGAAAAAAATTAATTTTTTTTAAAAAAAAAATTAGGTTATGACTCGCAAAAAAGAGTCATAAAACGTGGGTCATAAGTGCGCGTCGTAGAGGGATGGCGCACAAATGCTGAGTCATGAAGCTTTATGACGGGTCCTTCCTTGACTCGCATTTGCGAGTCATAAGGCCTCTTCTTGACTCTCATTTGGAGTCAGGAATAGCTGTTTTTCTAGTAGTAGATTAAACATGTTATATTAAGCTACAAATTGACCAAATTAAGCTACAACACCTACTTATGCATTGATATGATGGGATTTGGGTTTCAATATCACCACAGTTAACAGTTAAAGGCAATTGAAGGTGATTTTGACTTTTAATAGAACAAATACAGGTTTTTAAGACTTAGATGTTCTAATGTACACTAATGGAATGTGTAGCAAGCACAAGTGATCACAGAATCACACCATACCTTGGTGAGACAGTTAAATCCAAACACCCTCTTATCAACACAGATTTTATAGAAACTAGGTTTAAATGAAACAAACTACAATCTACTGACTTATACTTATTTAGTAAGCAATAAATAAGCTAAAGAAACACAGATTACCAATTATAAGCACTTGTAAACTAAATTAAGAGAAATCAAAGAGAAAAGCTTACAAAGCCTTCCAATGCTAAAATCCAAGAACTAGAAACCAAAGAACACTCTTAATGGCTTTCCACAAAGCCTCTAACCCATGGCCATCCTTAATTCACCATGCTCCATGCTTTTCTTCTTCACTTTCACAAATTTTTATTTTATTTTTATTTTTCTAATATTTTTCCTATTTTCATCAAACTTAGGTAGAAACAATTCCACAAACTTGAAAAACTTATTAAAACAGATACATTTGCCTTTCAAAAAAAAATCCTTGAACAAGAAATTGAAATTATTAAATAAACTTGAAAATTGCAAACTGGAAATAAACTTAAAACAATACTTTCATTGATTGAAATTTGATTACAGAGGATAAACTAAACCTTACATTAACTAAAAATAATAATACACATCCCTTAGGGCTTACATTTGTCTAATATATATAACAAGATGATTTGGTACCATACAAACTTCCACATGGCTGCTTTTTGATATTTTTGTGTCCCAGTGGTCTCTCCTTTGACCAATGACCAAATCCCAGCCTTCAATTTAATCTTTAAGCCATCCTAGCGATTGATTGGGTTTTCCCGCCAAAAATCAAACGGTGCAAAATTAGTGGGACGGGTGAGGGCATTTAATGTGGTGGTGGTGGGGGTTGGTTTGGTTGGTGAAGGTATTAATTGTAGGGGGCTAAGGAGGAGGGGGATGCATGTGGGAGAGACAAGCTCTCCCTGGTTTTGCGTTGTCTGGTTGGGAGGGAAGGGTCAAAGGGGATGGTTTGACCGGGGTATTATATTAAAAGGGAATGGGCCGATTGGTGTTGGGCCGTGGGGTATTGGATTGGGTATTGGATTTGGTGGTTTTGGATATTAATAAATAAGGGTCCGGTTGGTTTGTGATAATAACAAGGACCAAAATTGTAATTCCACCAAACTTGAGGACTGAAGCTGTAATTTCTCCAAAGTGCTTCAAGGGACCAAACATGCCAAGTACCAATTATCCAAAAACCATTTTTGCATTTTTTCCACTTTTAAAAATTCCCAGGGACCTTTTCTGCCAAATTTGAAATCATAGGGACCAAACATGTAATTTTTGAAACTTTTGACCCAAGTATTATATTTTGTGATATTTGACTTTCAAAAGACTTGGGTTGACTTTTCTTTCCAAATACATGCATAGGGACTATTTTTGACAAGTTTTGAAACTTGGGGGACTGAAACTGCCAATATTGCAAACTTTGATCATTTTTCATTTGTTTTTGCTTGTTTTGCATTTAAAACATATAAAACACAATCCCTGGGATAATTTAAGTATTTTGATGAATTTCTGATTGTTTTTGTATGTTTTGGTAGTTTAAATACGACAAAAATGATGAGTGTTTGAGCACTCATCAATCCCCCACACTAAACTATTGCTAGTCCCTAGCAATCTTTTTAGAAAACTTGATGGATTTGAAATCTCTTTACCAAAAGCCATCACTTCTGGAGTAGCCAAATGTTTCGGTTCAAGTAAGAACTATGGTCCACCTGATAACCATGTTATTTTGAGAAAACCACCATCTTTCAACGGTTTTGATTTGTCTTTAGCAAGAGCCGTTTGCTCCTGGACTAGCCAACTCTTGATGGACACAGTCGACATCTTGGTGAGCTGATTACTAATTATGGTTTTTCCACTACCTTTACCACAAGCCATAATCTTGCGGGCTAGCCAACTCTTTCACTTTTTAGGATATGGCGAGTTGAAATACCATACAATTTTGGGCAAATTGTAAGCCGTCAACGGATTTGAGTTATCTTTACCAAGACCCGTTTGCTCCTGGATTAGCCAATCCTTTTGTCGTTTAGACATGGCGGACTGATAACCACAAAAAATTTTGAAATAAAGTGAAAATTTTTTGAAAATTTTGGCCAAAAACGGGGGTACTAGAAGATATATTGTGATAAAATTTGCTAGAATTCCCCCCCCCCCCCCACCCCCACACTTAGAAATGAATATTGTCCTCAATATTCAAAGTCCCGGCTATTATGCCGACTCTTTGAACGAAAAAAGCCAATATTCGAATCTAACTGTGGAAACACCATATTTCACTTTATTTCTATACATTTTTTTTTGGGAACTTATATACATATATACATTTCAAACAGCAGGGGGTGGTCATTCTCCCACACTAAGATGGTAGAAAGTAGAAAGAAATTAGAGATACGGGTGAAAACCCGTATTGTGCTATTGTTTTTGTTCATCGAGTCGCTAGCTTGACTCGATCCCCGAATTCAATTGTCCTTGGGGAAAGTTTGGAGATCCAGGACAACCATTGATGGTATGTCCTCTCCAAAGTAATGTTTCAACCGATGTCCATTCACTTTGAAATTCGGACTGTCATTTTGAGATAATTCGACGGTGCCATAAGGATAAACCTTTACGATAGTGAATGGACCAGTCCAACGGGTTTTTAGCTTTCTCAAGAAGATCTTGAGTCTAGAGTTGAAAAGAAGGACTCGATCACCAGCGTTAAAAACGCGGTTCTTGATTTTGGAGTCATGAATTTTCTTTGTCTTTTCTTTATAGATCAAAGAGTTCTCGTAAGCTTGATCATGAAGTTCATTTAATTCATTCAGTTGAACTTTCCTATGATCACCCGCAATTTTGAGGTCAAAATTTGCATGCTTGAGAGCCCAATAGGCTTTGTGCTCAAGCTCGATCTGAAGATGGCACGCTTTCCCGTACACAAGTTTGTAAGGCGTACACCCAATGGGTGTTTTGAAATGCCTCTTTGACCATAAGATGGTAGAAAGTAGAAAGAAATTAGAGATACGGGTGAAAACCCGTATTGTGCTATTGTTTTTGTTCATCGAGTCACTAGCTTGACTCGATCCCCGAATTCAATTGCCTTAGGGAAAGTTTGGAGATCCAGGACAACCATTGATGGTATGTCCTCTCCAAAGTAATGTTTCAACCGATGTCTATTCACTTTGAAATTCGGACCGTCATTTTGAGATAATTCGACGGTGCCATAAGGATAAACCTTTGCGATAGTGAATGGACCAGTCCAACGGGTTTTTAGCTTTCCCAAGAAGATCTTGAGTCTAGAGTTAAAAAGAAGGACTCGATCACCAACGTTAAAAACGCGGTTCTTGATTTTGGAGTCATGAATTTTCTTTGTCTTTTCTTTATAGATCAAAAAGTTCTCGTAAGCTTGATCACGAAGTTCGTTTAATTCATTCAATTGAACTTTCCTATGATCACCCGCAGTTTTGAGGTCAAAATTTGCATGCTTGAGAGCCCAATAGGCTTTGTGCTCAAGCTCGATCGGAAGATGGCACGCTTTCCCATACACAAGTTTGTAAGGCGTACACCCAATGGGTGTTTTGTAAGCCGCACGGAAAGCCCAAAGTGCATCATCTAATTTATCCGACCACGATGCATGATTTTCACCTACGGTTCTTTCTAAAATTCTTTTAATGCCCCGATTGGAAACTTCTACTTGTCCACTCGTTTGAGGGTGGTACGCAGTAGAAATACGGTGAGTTACACCATACTTTTGCATGACTTTGTCGAATTTGTCATTACAGAAGTGCGTACCACGATCACTAATAATAGCACGTGGAGTTCCAAATCGGGCAAAAAGAGCTTTCAAAAATTTCACAACTACTCGGGCATCATTAGTGGGTAAAGCTTTCGCTTCAACCCATTTTGACAAGTAGTCAACAGCCACGAGTATGTATTTGTTGCCATGAGAAGACGGAAATGGCCCCATAAAGTCTATGCCCCATACGTAAAAAATTTCACAAACTTGAATGGCATTCTGAGGCATTTCATTCTTTTGTGAAATGTTCTCGTGACGTTGACAAGCGTCACAGGATTCTTGGGCATCCTTGTAGATTGTGGGCCAATAAAAGCCGGAATCAAACACCTTTTTGGCGGTGTAGTTGGGATTGTGGTGGCCCCCCGTGGGACCAGCATGGCAAGTCTTTAAAATTTCAGTGGCTTCCTGACCATACACACACCGCCGGATGACTTGATCCGCGCAGATTTTGAACAGGTAGGGGTCGTCCCAGAAGTAGTGTTTTACATATTTGAAAATTTTATTTTTTTGTTAGGACGACATCCCTTTCCCAACAAAGTTACCCGCATGGTAATTTGCAAAATGGGCAAACCATGGGGTAATCGAGTCTCCACAAAAAGAAACCGCATTGAGGGTTTCGAGAGGAAATGTTTCGTTTATTTCCTTTTTCTCGAAAGCATCTTGGTGAGGGTTTTCAAGACGGGAGAGATGATCAGCAGCTAGGTTCTTGGCTCCTTTTTTTATCACGAATAATGATATCAAATTCTTGCAGGAGAAGAACCCAGCGGAGTAGTCTCGGCTTTGCATCTTGTTTTGCAAAGAGGTACTTCAAAGCCGAGTGATCCGTATACACTATGCTCTTGGTCAATATCAAGTATGGTCGGAATTTTTCAAAAGCATACACCACAGCTAATAATTCTTTTTCAGTGGTGGTATAATGGCTTTGAGCCTCGGTCATAGTTTTGCTGGCATAGTGTATAGGCTGAAAATGTTTTGTTTTTCGTTGCCCCAAGACTTCCCCTATCGCATAATCACTAGCATCACACATGAGCTCGAAGGGCAAGTCCCAATCGGGGGCAACAAGAATCGGTGCCTCAGTAAGCTTTTTCTTTAATGTTTCAAAAGCTTTGATGCACTCGGGGGAGAAGATAAAAGGAGCATCCTTTTTGAGGGGATGGGTCATAGGCCGGGCGATTTTAGAAAAATCTTGAATATACACGATAGAAGCCGACATGACCCAAAAAGCTCCTAACACCTTTTACGGTTATGGGATGAGGTAATTTTGCAATGACGTCCACTTTGGCTCTGTCAACCTCAATCCCGTTCTTTGAAATTTTATGGCCGAGGACAATGCCCTCTTTGACCATAAAGTGACTCTTCTCCCAATTTAGACATAACTTTTTGTCTTCACAACGTTTGAGCATGTTGTCTAAATGGGAGAGACATGATTGGAACGAATCCCCAATGACCGAAAAATCGTCCATAAAGACCTCCATAGTTTTCCCGATCATGTCGGAAAATATGGCCATCATACATCTTTGAAACGTGCCCGGAGCATTACATAAGCCAAATGGCATACGTTTATACGCAAAAGTTCCATAGGGGCACGTGAAAGTGGTCTTTTCCTGATCCTGCAGATCAATGGGAATCTAAAAGTAACCAGAGAAACCATCGAGGAAGTAATAGTACTCATTCCCCGCTAATCTCTCGAGCATCTGATCCATAAAGGGCAGAGGAAAATGGTCTTTACGGGTGGCGTCATTTAACTTGCGATAGTCAATGCAGACACGCCAACCCATAACCAATCGAGTTGGAATCAACTCATTTTCCTCATTTGTGACAATAGTAATGCCACCCTTTTTTGGAACACAATGAATTGGGCTAACCCAAGGGCTGTCCGAGATAGGGTAAATCAATCAGGCATCAAGAAGTTTTAAAACTTCTTGTTTGATTACATCATGAATTTTTGGATTCACCCTTCTTTGTTGTTGGACTACTGGTTTGAAGTCATCCTCCATTAAAATCTTGGGAGTACAAAATTCAGGGTCAATGCCCTTGATGTCGGAGAGTCGCCAAGCAATTGCTTGTTTGTGTGACTTCAAAACCTTTATTAAAGCAGCCTTTTCCTCAACACTTAAATCTTTAGCAATTATGACGGGTAATTTATCATCACCCTCCAGAAATGCATATTCAAGATGAGGCGGCAAGTCCTTAAGTTCAACCTCAGGAAAGTCGTCA